>CM033475.1:49056041-49525461 GCA_019447015.1 Hymenochirus boettgeri | reverse complement strand
GCACTCTTACCATTGCCATTAGTGTTTACAGGGAGGCACTCTTACCACTGCCATTAGAGTTTATGGGGACGTGCTCTTACCACTGCCATTAGAGTTTAAGGGGACGCACTCTTACCACTGCCATTAGAGTTTATGGGGACGCGCTCTTACCACTACCATTAGAGTTTATAGGGACGCACTCTTACCACTGCCGTTAGACTTTATGTGGACCCACTCTTACCACTACAATTAGAATTTAAGGGGATGCACTCTTACCACTGCCATTAGAGTTTATAGTGACACACTCTTACAACTGCCATTAGTTTAGAGGGATGCACTCTTACCACTGCCATTAGAGTTTATAGGGAGGCACTCTTACCACTGCCATTAGAGTTTATAGGGGTGCACTCTTACCACTGCCATTAGATTTTATGGGGACACACTCTTACCATGCCATTAGAGTTTATACAGTAGAGACATACTCTTACCACTGCCATTAGAGTTTATGTGGACCCACTCTTACCACTGCAATTAGAATTTATGGGGATGCAATATTACCACTGCCATTAGAGTTTATAGTGACACACTCTTACCACTGCCATTAGAGTTTTTAGGGACGTACTCTTACCACTGCCATTAGAGTTTATGGGCATGCACTCTTACCACTGCCATTAGAGTTTATAGGGAGGCCCTTACCACTGCCATTAGAGTATATGGGGACACACTCTTACCACTGCCATTAGATTTTATGGGGACATACTCTTACCACTGCCATTAAAGTTTATACAGTAGGGACATGCTCTTGCCACTGCCATTAGAGTTTATGGGGACATACTCTTACCACTGCCATTAAAGTTTATACATTAGGGACATGCTCTTGCCACTGCCATTAGAGTTTATGGGGACATACTCTTACCACTGCCAATAGAGTTTATGGGGACACATTCTTACCACTGCCATTAGAGTTTAAGGGGACATACTGTTACCACTGCCATTAAAGTTTATACAGTAGGGACATGCTTTTACTGCTGCCATTAGAGTTTATGGGGACATACTCTTACCACTGCCATTAGATTTTATGGGGACACACTCTTACCACTGCCATTAGATTTTATGGGGATTCACTCTTACCACTGCCATTAGAGTTTATGGGGACACACTCTTACCACTGCCATTAGATTTTATGGGGATTCACTCTTACCACTCCCATTAGAGTTTATGGGGACATACTCTTACCACTGCCATTAGATTTTATGGGGATTCACTCTTACCACTGCCATTAGAGTTTATGGGGACATACTCTTACCACTGCTATTAGAGTTTATGGGGACATACTCTTACCACTGCCATTAGATTTTATGGGGACGCACTCTTACCGCTGCCATTAGAGTTTATGGGGACATACTCTTACCTGCATTAGAATTTTATGGGGATTCACTCTTACCACTGCAATTAGAGTTTATGGGACACTACTCTTACCACTGCCATTAGATTTTATGGGGATTCACTCTTACCACTGCCATTAGATTTTATGGGGACATACTCTTACCACTGCCTTAGATTTTATGGGGATTCACTCTACCACTGCCATTAGAGTTATGGGGACACCCCCCTTACCACTGCCATTAGATTTTATGGGAATCCTCTTACCACTTCCCGCCATTAGAGTTTATGGGGACACACTCTTACCCACTGCCATTAGATTTTATGGGGACTTCACTCTAACATGCCATTAGAGTTTATGGGGACATACTACTTTACCACTGCCATTAGATTTTAATTTTGGTTGTTTATGGGGATTCACTCTTACCACTGCAATTAGAGTTTATGGGGACATACTCTTACCACTGCCATTAGAGTTTATGGGGACATACTCTTACCACTGCCATTAGAGTTTATGGGGACATACTCTTACCACTGCCATTAGAGTTATTGGGCAATATCTTACCACTGCCATTAGATTTTATGGGGATTCACTCTTACCACTGCCATTAGAGTTTATGGGGACACACTCTTACCACTGCCATTAGATTTTATGGGGATTCACTCTTACCCACTGCATTAGAGTTTATGGGGACACACTCTTACCACTGCCATTAGATTTTATGGGGACGCACTCTTACCACGATGCCATTAGATTTTATGGGGACATACTCTACCACTGCCATTAGATTTTATGGGGATTCACTCTTACCCTGCAATTAGAGTTTATGGGGACATACTCTTACCACTGCCATTAGAGTTTATGGGACATACTCTTACCACTGCCATTAGAGTTTATGGGACATACTCTTACCACTGCCATTAGAGTTTATGGGGACATACTCTTACCACTGCCATTAGAGTTTATGGGACATACTCTTACCACTGCCATTAGAGTTTATGGGGATTCACTCTTACCACTGCCATTAGATTTTGGGGATTCACTCTTACCACTGCCATTATATTTTATGGGGATTCACTCTTACCGCTGCCATTAGAGTTTATGGGGACACATTCTTACCACTGCCATTAAGATTTTATACCGTAGTGAAATGCTCTTACCTCTGCCATTAGAGTTTATGGGGACACATTCTTACCACTGCCTTAGAGTTTAACCGTAGTGAAATGCTCTTACTGCTGCCATTAAGTTTAAGGGGATACTCTTACCACTGCCATTAGGTTTATGGGGATATACTCTTACCACTGCCATTAGAGTTTATGGGGACATACTCTTACCACTGCCATTAGAGTTTATGGGGACATACTCTTACCACTGCCATTAGAGTTTATGGGGACATACTCTTACCACTGCCATTAGAGTTTTGGGGACATACTCTACCACTGCCATTAGAGTTTATGGGACTACTCTTACCACTGCCATTAGATTTATGGATTCACTCTTACCACTGCCATTAGATTTTATGGGGATATACTCTTACCACTGCCATTAGAGTTTATGGGGATTCCCTCTTACCACTGCCATTAGAGTTTATGGGACATACTCTTACCACTGCCATTAGAGTTTATGGGACATACTGTTACCACTGCCATTAAAGTTTATACAGTAGGGACATGCTTTTACCACTGCCATTAGAGTTTATGGGGACATATTCTTACCACTGCCATAGAGTTTATGGGGACATACTCTTACCACTGCCATTAGAGTTATGGGGACATACTCTTACCACTGCCATTAAGTTTATGGACATACCTTACCACTGCCATTAGAGTTTATGGGGACATACTCTTACCACTGCCATTAGAGTTTATGGGACATACTCTTACCACTGCCTTAGAGTTTATAGGGACTACTCTTACCACTCTGCCATTAGAGTTTATGGGGACATCTCTTACCACTGCCATTAGAGTTTATGGGGACATACTCTTACCACTGCCATTAGAGTTTATGGGGACATCTGTGTTTATCTGTTTTAAGGGGATGTGCTCTTACCATTGCTTTAGTTACTATTAAAACGATATTATTATTACATTTGGTTCTAGGTATTGTTGTTGGTTCGTAAAACTGAATGAATTTCTAAATGTATTTTATGGTTTACGTTGTTGCTATGTTAGGCGGTCCCTGTTGTTGTTATTGATGAATTTTAGTTATGCAGAAGTAAACAGTGGATTATCTCTGGCCTAAATTGTACTCTCAGGGAATCACCTACAGCCACTGTGGTTAATATAGGGTTACCACGTGGTTCAATTGTAATGACGGCTCACATCCTCTCCCGTAACACTCCCTTCATTGTGGTCTCTTAGCACCAGTCTGGGGTGCTCGCGGATCAGAGTATCTCTCCTCTGTTACCTATGTAGAGCAAAAGAAAAGGAACACTTAGACAAGTGTTCAAAGAGGTCTAACGCATTTCTCAGTGTTCTATGAGTAAGGGTTGCTACCTGAAACGCGTTAGACCTCTTTGAACACTTGTTCCCTGGCTGCTAGCCAAGTTTAAATGGTTGCTGAAGAAAGGATGATTTTTAATTAAAATGCCGGTTTAATTTTGTTGCTTACTGAATATTTCAGCAGAGCGTGCAGCCGAGATCCTTTTCTTTTTCTCTCATACAGGAGTTAAACTTGTGTAAAATTATTTAATACCAGTTAGCATGAGTTTAACCTTTACTATGCAGCTGCATGTGTATTTCAACAGACCTGCCCAACTGCTGCAAGCTATTCCAGTTAATAGTTGGCATAAAGTTGCAAAAGGGTTAACAGCCTTTTAGATTTACCCACAGCCGCTATCCTGTATTGAATACCAAAGGGAGACCTACTTTGAGCGAATCCGGCTCTGGGTAAATCTCATATTCATTGAATTTGAAAACTATTGCAGGGGAATTTCATTGGCTTCTGCTGTTCTACACATGGAAAATAAAGATTTACAGCATGTCTGACTTGTCTTAAAGATTGGCTCCTTTTCTTTTCAGCACTAATCACTGAAAAGTCTTTGCAGTTGAAAGAAAGGATAATGACAGAAATGTGGATTTCGTCTGCATGCATTGAAAATTGACTTCCCATTATGGCACATTCCTGTGAAAAATTCTTTATTAGCATTACACATGCTCACCCTCTGTTCCCAAACTGCCATCTGAACATACTACTCATTCTCTACATGAGCAAGGAAACTGCCAGGAAAGCATTGGGTTTAAATGGCTGGGTCTGTAAATAGCAGGCGTGAAATGGGGCCACAATCTGCACGAATAACCTTACCCCCAAGTCTAGGTACATTGGAGGCACTGGGAAGATGTGAAGCATTGTGAGAATAAGATTTCATATATGGATCAACTGTTCGTAGGGCTCATAATAGGCTAAAAAGGTTGGAATGTTGGTTTTCATAGATCATTGTATTCCATCTTCATGCTCATCCGTTTCCTTAAAAGACAACTAGGCTCTAAATATTAACTCTTTAAAATAAAAAGTACCTGGAGGTAGGAGCAGTGCATGTAGGTGTCCAGATTGCATGCAATGCGGCCGTTTTCTTTTTGAAAATCACATGCGCTCTGATTGCGCAGTTATGTGAGCCAATGCACGCATGCTTTTCGTGAGCGCTTTCTAAGTGTGCTTTGTCCATCCTAGTGTGGCATTAGCCTTAATCAGTAGACATGCATAGTCTGTGAATGAATGATGCCCCTGGTTGTGGAGAACTGTGTGAGGCAGGCAGACAGTATCCATGGTTGGATGTGGCTTAGGTAAATACATTTTAATTCAGACCTATTTTAAACAATAATGGTTTGGTTAATATTACATGGAAACCCTCTAAACCAGGGAAAGGCAACCAGCAGCTCTCCAGATGTTTGAAAAACTATAACTCTCAGGAGATTTTTAAACTAGGTTGGGGGGGGGGGGGGTATTAGCAGTCTCACTGGGATAGATAGCCCAGGAGGAAGAAGGGTGTAGATAGGCCAGTGGTGGGTGGAAAGGGGGGAGGGCTAGCATAGGGGATAGGGAGGCATGTGTATTAAAGTGTACGAATAAATTACAGGATCATAATCTAAAATGTATGTTTGCAAATGCAAAAAGCCTGGCTGACAAATGGGTGAATTGGAAATGATGGCGTTGAATGAAAGTATAATGTAATAGGTATAGCAGAAACATGGTTGAACAGATCTCACGACTGGGCTATAAATTTAGAAGGATACACCTTGTTTAGGCAGGACAGAGAAAAAAGGAAAGGGGAGGAGTAAATGTTTATGTTAAAAAAGAATTGAAGCCAATTTTTGCAGATACCCTTATGTCCGGAGGTGTGCCTCTGGAATGGAAAAAGGCTGATGTTATTCCAATATTCAAAAAGGGTAGTCGTTCAGAGCCGGGTAATTACAGGTCTGTAAGTTTAACTTCAGTGGTGGGAAGGATACTGGAAAGTTTAATAAGGGAACTTTCTAGATTAAGGACTGACATTATAAGTAGTAACCAGCATGGATTTAGGAGGAATAGATCTTGTCAAATTAAATTGCTTGGTTTTAATGAGGAAGTGAGTAGAAATTTAGACTCTGGCATAGCAGTAGATGTAGTTTACTTGATTTTGCAAAGGCTTTTGATACAGTCCACCATAGGTGACTAATGTATAAGCTAGGGTTTGTTGGTCTGTAGAGGCACATTTGTACATGGATAGAAAATTGGTTAATGAATAGGATGCAGAGAGTAGTTGTTATGGGGCTTCATCATTATGGACTAAAGTGCTAAGTGGGGTGCCACAGGGTTCTGTGTTGGGCCGCTTGTATTTAATCTATTTATTATGTTTTGGAAGTGGGTATTGTCAGCAAGGTTTCTGTGTTTGCTGATGACACAAATCTTTGTCGACCATTAAAACTCAGAGGATGTGCAATCGTTGCAGGAGGAGCTAGATATGATTGTCACATTGGGCTGCTAAGTGGCAGAGGAGATTCAATGTTGATAAATGTAAGGTGATGCATTTTGGACTTAAAAATCCTTGTGCTGCTTATACTATAAATGGCTCTGTGTTAATGAATCCCTGTTGGAAAGGGATCTTGGAGTTTTGGTGGATACAAACTTAAAGGTAGCAAGCAGTGCCAGGCGGCAACAGCCAGGGCCAGCATGGTATTGTCTTGTATAAAGAGAGGTATGGATTCAAGGGAGGAAAAGTTATTCTCCCCCTTTACAAAGCATTGGTAAGGCCATTTGGAATAGCAGTGCAATTTTGGAATCCTGTGTACAAAAAGGACATCTTTGAAATGGAAAGGGTTCAGAGAAGGGCAACTAAATTAATAGGGGATTGGGGGAGCTTGAATATGAAGAGAGACTGGAAAAGTTACAATTATGTACGCTGGAGAAAAGTCGCTTGCGTGGGGATATGATTACTGTGTATAAATATATTACGGGCCATACAATAACTATCTGGGGCATTGTTCACCAATAGACCATGTCAGAGGCCATCCCTTTTTATCATTATTATGATTTATATAGCGCCAACATCTTCCGTGGAACTTTACAATTACATAGTCATACATTACATACAGGGTAATACATGTTATACAAGTTAAATATTACATACACAGGTAATACTATAAAGTAAACAGTGTGGAGTTTCTTACATCAATACCGTGATACAATAGGAAAGAGGACCCTGCCCAAAAGCTTACAGACTAGAGGATATGGGGATGAGACATAAGGTTGCGGGAATGTGAAAGGTGGGTGGATTATATTGGGTAGTAAGAGGGTAATGTTTAGGCCAGTTATATGCTTGCCTAAAGTGGTGAGTTTTAAGGTTACGTTTGAAGGTGTTAAGGGATGGTAAGTGACAGACAGATGGGGAAGGGAGTTCCAGAGTAGAGGGGCAGCACAGTAAAGCCCTGAATGCGGGCATGGGAAGAGGTGACCAGGTGGGTGAGAGGAGGAGATCATTTGCGGAGCGGAGGTTGCGCCTGGGACGATATCAGTGGATCACTCTGAGATATATGGAGGGGCTGTATTGGATAGTGCTTTATAGGATAAGGTAAGCAGTTTGAACTGGATCCTTTGCGTGATGGGCAACCAGTGGAGGGACTGAAAGAGAGGAGAGGCATTAGAGAAGCAAGAAAAGAAATGAATGAGCCAGAGTTGAGAATGAATTGAAGCGGTGCCAGGCAGTTGTTTGGTAAACCACACAGGAGTGTGTTGCAGCAGTCTAGCTGGGATTAGGGTTGGCCTTTTCGCGGATCCGAACCCGATCCGCCGCGGATTTATCCCGTTTTTCCGGATTTTCCGCCTTCCAACTCCGATTCGCGGATTTTTCGTATTTTCGAAAATTTTCGAAATTACGAGTTTTCAAAAAATCCCGAAAATACGGGAAAACACGTTTTTTTGAAAATTTAAGGATTTCTCTTAATTCCATACATACGTATTTTTGAAAATTTTCGAAATTACGAGGATTACTTGTATTTTCGAAAATACATATTTTCGAAAATACATGAAAACTCGTAATTTCGGAAATTCACGAAAATATGTGAAAACTCGTAATTTCGAAAATTTTCGAAAATACGAAAAATCTCGTTATTTCAAGGGTTTTTCATTTTAACAGGTCCGCTCGTGGATTTTCGAATTTTCAAATTTTTTCGAAAATCACGGATCCTCGAGCGGACCGGATTTTGCGAAGTTCGGACATCTCTAGCTGGGATATGGTTGGGCATGGACTAGGATTTTCGTAGCTTCTTCGAGAGGAAGGGTTGAATGCGGGAGATGTTTTGAGTTGGAGCCGACAGGAATTGGCAAGCAAATTGACATGAGGTTTGAAGGAAAGTTCGGAATCTAGCGTTCTTCCCAAGCAGCGGACATGAGGAGATGGTGATATAGGTGTGTTGTTTATATAATAGTATGGCTAGGGAGGGGAACAGATCGTGAGGGTGGGAAAAGGACAAGTTCAGTCTTGCCCATTTTTAGTTTGAGGAACCCGGAGGACATGAAGGCAGAGATGGCACTAAGGCAGTCGGGGACCTGGGTGTCAGCATAGGGAGATCCGGGGCAGAGATGTAAATTTGAGTACCAAGCCTTGCGGGACCTCCACAGGGAGGGGAGAGAGTGAAGCTAATTTCAGAGTCAAAAACACTAAAGGTCCTACCAGAGAGATAGGAGGATAGGCAAGAAAGTGCAGTTGTCCTGGATACCTAAGGAGGCCAGGATCTAAAGAAGTAGAGGGTGATCAACAGTATCAAAAGCAGAGGACAGATCAAGAAGAATGAGCAAGAGTAGTGACCTTTAGATTTATCACTAAGTAATCATTGGTCACTTTAGTGAGGGCAGTTTCCGTGGAGTGGTTAGGGCGGAAGCCTACTGGAGGTGGTCAAAGAGAGAGTTAGCAGACAGGTGATTAACCAGGTCAGCATAGACATGTCATGACTAGACATTGCAGTGGTAGGGGTAGAGATGGAGGGGTAAGCAATGAAGGGATGTTGGGCAGAGCAATGGTAGTGGTTGGAAGCTGTGGGGAGGAGCTAGGGAGCACAGGAAAACCACTTCGGATGTTTTTGATTTTCTATGTGAAATATGAGGCTATTTCATAAGTCGATAAACAGGGGGTAGGCGAAGGAGGTGGCGAACAGAGCAGGGAGTTGAATATTTTGAAGAGCTGTTTGGGGTTATGGGATTGGTAGGATATGAGTGAAGAGAAGTAGTTTTGTTTGGCTAGGGACAAAGTGCCTCTGATCCGACAAAGGGCATTTTTAAAGAGAGAAGTCAATAAGGACAAGGGTGGATAAGTTAGCAACAGAGTCGAGGGCATTGGAAACAGTGTTTGGTAGTGGACAGCTGCAAGGTTACGGTCAGAGAAGAGGGCATAGAGTTAAGTTGTTGGAGAGGGATAAAGAGCGATGGAGGTTGATATACGCAGGTCCCTACATCTGTACGTTTGGTTGTTAGGGGTTAAGTAAATTTGAGAAGATGATGATCGGACAGAGGAAGGGGGAGTTGGAGAAGTTAGATATGGAGCAGAGACGGGTAAAGATCAGATCCAGTGTGTGTCCATTACAATGGGTCTGGGCAAGGACCATTGGGTAAGGCCAAGGGAGGAGGTAAGAGAGAAAAGATTAGTGTCAGCAGAGGTGTTGGTATCGATGGGATATTGAAAGATAATTGAGGGGATGTCTGTGGATAGAAAATGGGACAACCAAGCAGAGAAGTGGTCAAAGAAAGCGGCGGTCGGCCAGGTGGTCGATAAATAACCACAATCAGTAGGGGCATGGGAGAGTAAACACGGACTGAGTGGAACCCACAAGATACACGGGAGAGGGCTGGTAAGGGCTGATGGGTTTGAAAGTACAACGCTTAGAGAGAATACCAACTCCCCACCACATTTATTATCGGGTCTAGTGGTGTGGCTGAAGTGAAGGCCACCATACGAGAGCGTGGCTGTGAGACAGAGTCAGAGGGTGACAGCCATGTTTCAGTAAGACCAAAAAGTAAAGCAGTTAAACCTTTTTTTAAGACTTGAAGAAAAAATTTAGGCTTCAAGTTCGGAAAGGGCTTTTCACTGTGAGAACGGTAAAAGCTATGGAACGGTCTTCCTAGACATTGTTATGGCAGGTTCATTGGTCAGTTTAAAAAAAACTGGATGAGTTTCTGCAACAAGGAATGTTGCAAGTTACTGGTATTGATACATAAAGTAGAGTTGATCAGGAAGGAATTTTTTCCCCTTCATAAATTGGTGGGTTTTTTTTGCCTTCCTCTGGATCAACAGTTAGGCAGGAAATCAGGATATTGCTAGATGGGTTGGACTGGATGGACATATGTCTTTATCAACCTCAAATACTAACTATACTATTCCATTTAAGTTTTAAAAAATCTACAGGGTTAGATTAGATTTTTAATGATAAGAACTTTTATTGAATCTCCCTAGCTGTCTATCCCTGCTCGAATCCAATATTGATAATTGTGTTTAGCTCTAATTGTGATTAAAAATAACCAAAGTAAAATGCAGATGTGGCTGCCAGGAACCATTGCCACGGTATTTGGTAATTACTGATATAAATAGGCCCCATAGTACCCTGCCCACACTCGCACCAGACTTTCTAAAGTGGTAGCAGTACTGTTATATTAATAGCACAGTTTCTAGTCTACCACAGGCTCCACTCATGTCAGTTCTAGTAAATGAACAGGGAATTCATTTAAAGGTGCTTTAATAAGACTGATAAAAGGTCTGAACACGTCTTTTACTTGATGTTGTTCTGGCTCATTCAATAGAGATTTTTAGAAAATGCTGGATTACTTTTTAGACTGAAAAGAAATTTCAGCTGGACGATTTCTTGTTTTAAATATAGATGGCATCCCGGGATTAGTTCCATATTGCTGGTTTGAATGGCGACGAGAGTGGTGCTGATGTGTTCCTTTCGCTAGGGGGGGAGGTGCTGGCGCAGAATTGTGTTCCGGATTAGTTTTGGATGGGTCAACCCTAACATGCCGGTAGGTGACACCACCCCAATATCAAAACTACACTATACCGCCAGAATCTCCGCTATAGGACCTGCATTTGCGTGTTACGCGCAAAAAAATTCACAGTGTCGTTTGGTTGGCGGTCCTATGAGATTTGGATGCGTTGGAAGCACACCATGACTGAAAAAAACTCTAACTCCGGGCCGTGGAGCTCAACTCCACGCGTTTTTGTTTGTCTTGGAGGTGGTTTTATTGTTAGATTCAGTAAAGTAGGCCGACGCAACATACCAACCGAACTCAGATGTGTGGCTCGGGCTAGTCTTTACCATGACCACTGGAATCGTGACAAACCCAACGAAAACCCATTACAACATCCCCACACAAAAGTTTTTGGGTTAGGGGGATAACCTTCGGAGACAAAACGAGGAAAGACAGTGGGAACAGGAGAAAAACGAAGGGAAAGGTGGGATATAGTGAATGTAGGGTGAAAATAACACACTACAGATAGTGAAATGTATTAAAGAAATAAATATTTTTATGAGTTATTTGAATAAGAATAGAGATGTGAGAATATGTTGGGGTGTGAAGGGGGTTTAAGTGGGAAAATTGGAGAAGGTGAGGATTAGAGTTTGGGGGTGGAAATCGTATCTTGAGGTTGTTGAAAACGTTTGTTTTAAAAAATATTTTTTAGATCGTATAATTGTAGATTGAAAAAAAAATAGATAATTTGTTTCGATGGTCCACGTTTTGATTTTCGATAATTATCTGAAATGTTTTGGTGTACCTGCACGTGAGGGGTTACGGACTGAGCCCTGTGTATGAGGTATATGCCTACCCTTTTTTAAGGCCGTTTTCCCCCTGTGCTTTATTATGTTTGGCCTGGTTCATGCAGCCTTTTGGGTGTGTTTTGGGGGGGGTGTCACTCCTTTGAGTAACTGTAAATTATCTGGACAGGTTCTATTTTATTTACTATATGTAGGGTCCTTTGCAATCATGTGCTAAGGGTTAATCACAAAAAAGGGGGGGGGGGTGTTTCATCTCTAATTACCAGCTTTACCATTTGGACCTTGTGGACTACAAAGAGATTTACAACAAAGTGTAATTGACGGGGTGCTATGTGTCTGGGCATTAAGATAATGAAAAGCTGTGCTAATTACTGTAAAACTAAGGAACATCTGGTATTTATTTCACAATGTGATTCTGAGCCCTGAAATACAAACAAACAATATTACCTTACTGGAAAGTTATACAAGATGACGGGGTCTTTGAATACTGTACATTCAGTCTAATGAATTTCATAGGATTTTTCCCATGATACCTACCTCTCCATAGATATTTCTAAATTATCATTTGACGTTTATGTAGAAAGCTTCTTAAACACGATACAAATTTAACACAAGACAGCTTTAATATACATCTCCAGCTGTATTTATGAGGCCAAGGTGTTGGTACAGTCCATGCACTCTTTAAAAGATAATCTACACTACAATAAATTAAGTCTGACAATTAATCATGAACATAGGGTTTATAATAAACTTCACAGAGAAAAACAGAACTCTGTCCCTTAATTACATCAAGAAACCATATCTAAAGATGGGTATAAACTAAAGATCCTTCATCCCGACCAACCATTCACCACTTCCGTCCAGTGTCCAGGACAAAGGACTGTCTGTCACGGCAAGAGTAGAGGACCACACAATCAGCCGTGGTTTTCAGACATGTCCAATCACCCATTCTTCTGCACTCTTACCACTGCCATTAGAGTTTATGGGGACACACTCTTACCACTGCCAATAGAGTTTATGGTGATGCGCTTACCACTGCCATTAGAGTTTATAGGAACACACTCTTACCACTGCCGTTAGAGTTTAAAGGGACACAGTCTTACCACTGCCATTAGAGTTTATGGGGACACACTCTTACCACTACCATTAGAGTTTATAGGGAGGCACTCTTACCATTGCCATTAGTGTTTACAGGGAGGCACTCTTACCATTGCCATTAGTGTTTATGGGGACATACTCTTACCACTACCATTAGAGTTTATAGTGACACACTCTTACCATTGCCATTAGTGTTTTAGGAAGGCACTCTACCACTGCCATTAGAGTTTTATGGGACACACTCTTACCACTGCCAATAGAGTTTATGGTGATGCGCTCTTACCACTGCCATTAGAGTTTATAGGAACACACCCTTACCACTGCCGTTAGAGTTTAAAGGGACACAGTCTTACCACTGCATTAGAGTTTATGGGGACACACTCTTACCACTAATTAGAGTTTATAGGGAGGCACTCTTACCATTGCCATTAGTGTTTACAGGGAGGCACTCTTACCATTGCCATTAGGTTTTATGGGGCAACACTCTTACCACTACCATTAGAGTTTATAGTACACACTCACCATTGCCGTTAGTGTTTTCAGGAAGGCACTCTTACAACCGCCATTAGAGTTTAAAGGGACGCACTCTTACCACTGCCGTTAGAGTTTATGGGACACAGTCTTACCACTGCCATTAGAGCTTATGGGGACAAATCACCACTACCATTAGAGTTTATAGGTGAGCACTTTACCATGCCATTAGTGTTTAGGGACGCACTATAACCACTGCCATTAGATTTTATAGGGACGCACTCTTACCACTGCCATTAGAGTTTATGTGACCCACTCTTACCACTGCAATTAGACTTTATGGGGACGAACTCTTACCACTGCCATTAGAGTTTATAGTGACACAATCTTACCACTGCCATTAGAGTTTATAGGGACGCACTCTTACCATGCCATTAGAGTTTATAGGGATGCAATATTACCACTGCCATTAGAGTTTAAGGGACGCACTTACACTGCCATTAGAGTTTATAGGGACGCAATATTACCACTGCCATTAGAGTTATGGGGACGCGCTCTTAACACTACCATTAATTTATAGGGAGCACTCTTACCATTGCCATTAGTGTTTACAGGGAGGCACTCTTACCATTGCCATTAGTGTTACAGGGAGGCACTCTTACCACTGCCATTAGAGTTTATGGGGACGTGTCTTACCACTGCCATTAGAGTTTAAGGGGACGCAATCTTACCAATGCCATTAGAGTTTATGGGGACGCGCTCTTACCACTACCATTAGAGTTTAAGGGACGCACTCTTACCACTGCCGTTAGACTTTATGTGACCCACTCTTACCACTACAATTAGAATTTAAGGGGATGCACTCTTACCACTGCCATTAGAGTTTATAGTGACACACTCTTACAACTGCCATTAGTTTAGAGGGATGCACTCTTACCACTGCCATTAGAGTTTATAGGGAGGCACTCTTACCACTGCCATTAGAGTTTATAGGGGTGCACTCTTACCACTGCCATTAGATTTTATGGGGACACACTCTTACCATGCCATTAGGTTTATAAGACATAGAGGACATATCTTACCACTGCATTAGGTATGTGGACCCACTCTTACCACTGCAATTAGAATTTATGGGGATGCAATATTACCACTGCCATTAGAGTTTATAGGGACACACATCTTACCATCTGCCATTAGAGTTTTAGGGACACTCTTCCCTGCCATTAGAGAGTGGCAGCACTTTACCACTGCCAGAGTATAGGGAGGCATCTTACCACTGCCATAGAGTATATGGGGACACACTCTTACACTGCCATTAGATTATGAGGGGACATACTCTTACCACGCCATTAAAGTTATACAGTGGGACATGCTCTTGCCACTGCCATTAGAGTTTATGGGGACATACTCTACCACTGCCATTAAAGTTTATACATTAGGACATGCTCTTGCACACTGCCATTAGAGTTATGGGGACATACTCTTACCACTGCCAATGAGTTTATGGGGACACATTCTTACCACTGCCTTAGAGTTTAAGGGGCATACTGTCCCCTGCCCACCCTACCAAGCTATCTACAGAGGGAACACGTCTGGCCAGTAGAAACGCTTGGACAACCAACTCTTATACCACGTGACACCTTGATTATGGGGACCATCCTCTTCACCCTGGCCATTTAAGCTTTTATGCCAAGACGACACCCTCCACAACAAGCCACCCCCTGCCACCGGAGACAGTCATTCCTACCACGCAGGGCTTCCCTCTTCCACTGCCCTTCGCGTTTCTGGGCCCCCTTTCCCCCCTGCCCTTCGCTTTTCTGGGGCTCCACTTCACCCCCCCATTAGGCGTTTATGAGGGACATCCTCTTCCCCCCGGCCCTTCGATTTATGGGATTCCCTCTTACACTGCATTAGCGTTTAGGGGGACTACTCTTCCCACTGTATCGCGTTTCTGGGGCCCCTCTCTTCCACACACCCCTGCCACGCTTCTCCTCAGGGGGCGCCCTCCTTCCCCGCCTTGGTCCCTTCGCGTTCTGGCCCCTCCTCTTCCCCCTGACCATTCGATTTTCTGGGGCTTCACTCTCCCCCTGCCCATCGCTTCGGGGCCCTATCTTCCCCCCTGCCTCGCTTTTCTGGGGCTTTCCCTCCTCCCTGCCCTTCGCTGTCTGGGCCCTCCCTCGTCCCCCCGCCCTTCGCGTTTCTGGGGCTTTCCCTCTTCCCCCTGCCTGCGTTTCTGGGGCCCCCCTCTTCCCCTGCCCCTTTAGCCTTTTCTGAGGGCTTCACTCTTCCCCTGCATTCGGTTCTGGGCCACCCCAGTCTTCCCCCTTGCCCCTTAGCTTTCTGGGGACACACCACAGTCCACCACTTCCCGCTGCCCGTAGCGTTTCTGGGGCCCTCCTCTTCCCCACTGCCATTAGCTTTTCGGGGGCTTCACTCTTCCCCCCTGCATTAGCGTTGCGGGGACTTACTCTCCCTTGCCCCTTCGCGTTCAGGCCCTACATCCTTCCCCCTGCCCTAGAGTTTCTGGGGAAACACACCCCTAACTCATTACCACGCCATCGAGTTTAGGGGGACCTACTCTACCACTGCTTCGCGTTTATGGGAACTCCTCTCCCCCTGCCCGTCGCTGTTCTGGGCCCACGACCGGGGACTTCCCTCTTACACTGCCATTGAGCTTAATATGGGGTTCACTCTTACCACTGCCATTAGAGTTTATGGGGAATTACACTCTTCCTCCCCCCACGAGTCAGGACAGTATGTAGCCAGCCATTAGAGTTTATCATAGCCTCACCCATAGCAGTTTATGGGGAAAATTCTTACCACTGCCATTAGAGTTTATACTAATAATCTCTTACCTCTGCCATTAGATTTATGGCGGACCATACCTTACCACGCATTAGAGTTATGAGAGGGAACATATCTCTTACCAACTGCGCATTAGAGTTATGGGGGACATACTCTTACATGCATAAGTGGGACACTTACACTGCCATTGAGAGTTATATGGGGATAGACTCTCTACCACTGCCATTAGAGTTATGGGGACACGTCCACCAAGTAGAATACTCTTACCACTGCATTAGAGTTTTGGGGACATTACTCCACACCTTACCCCCCTGCCATTAGAGTTTAGGGGGACACTACTCTTACCACTGCCCCACTAGAGAATGCTCAACTACCGAGGGCACACTACTGAGTAAACGAGAAACACAAAACAAAAACCCCCCAGCCCGACCACTTCGCGTTTATGGGGCCATTACTCTTCCCAATGCCATTCGCTTTCTGCAGGGTTCCCTCTTCCCCCTGACCATATAGAGTTATTTGGGGATATACTTTACCCGGCCATAGCGTTTAGGGGCCCCTCTTCACACACACTGCCATCGCCACAACACAGATACAGAGCACCTACACTTATCACCCCCCCCCCTACCCACAGTCCGCACCACTGCCATTAGAGTTTATGGGGACATACTCTTACCACTGCCATTAGATTTTATGGGGATTCACTCTTACCACTGCCATTAGAGTTTATGGGGATATACTCTTACCACTGCCATTAGAGTTTATGGGGATTCCCTCTTACCACTGCCATTAGAGTTTATGGGGACATACTCTTACCACTGCCATTAGAGTTTATGGGGACATACTGTTACCACTGCCATTAAAGTTTATACAGTAGGGACATGCTTTTACCACTGCCATTAGAGTTTATGGGGACATATTCTTACCACTGCCATTAGAGTTTATGGGGACATACTCTTACCACTGCCATTAGAATTTATGGGGACATACTCTTACCACTGCCATTAGAGTTTATGGGGACATACTCTTACCACTGCCATTAGAGTTTATGGGGACATACTCTTACCACTGCCATTAGAGTTTATAGGGACATACTCTTACCACTGCCATTAGAGTTTATGGGGACATACTCTTACCACTGCCATTAGAGTTTATGGGGACATACTCTTACCACTGCCATTAGAGTTTATGGGGACATCTGTGTTTATCTGTGTTTAAGGGGATGTGCTCTTACCATTGCTTTAGTTACTATTAAAACGATATTATTGGATTACATTTGGGTTCTAGGTATTGTTGTTGGTTCGTAAAACTGAATGAATTTCTAAATGTATTTTATGGTTTACGTTGTTGCTATGTTAGGCGGTCCCTGTTGTTTGTTATTGATGAATTTTAGTTATGCAGAAGTAAACAGTGGGATTATCTCTGGCCTAAATTGTACTCTCAGGGGAAATCACCTACAGCCACTGTGGTTAATATAGGGGTTACCACGTGGTTCAATTGTAATGACGGCTCACATCCTCTCCCAGTAACACTCCCTTCATTGTGGTCTCTTAGCACCAGTCTGGGGTGCTCGCGGATCAGAGTATCTCTCCTCTGTTACCTATGTAGAGCAAAAGAAAAAGGAACACGTTAGACAAGTGTTCAAAGAGGTCTAACGCATTTCTCAGTGTCTATGAGTAAGGGTTGCTACCTGAAACGCGTTAGACCTCTTTGAACACTTGTTCCCTGGCTGCTAGCCAAGTTTAAATGGTTGCTGAAGAAAGGATGATTTTTAATTAAAAATGCCGGTTTAATTTTGTTGCTTACTGAATATTTCAGCAGAGCGGTGCAGCCGAGATCCTTTTTCTTTTGCTCTCATACAGGAGTTAAACTTGTGTAAAATTATTTAATACCAGTTAGCATGAGTTTAAACCTTTACTATGCAGCTGCATGTGTATTTCAACAGACCTGCCCAACTGCTGCAAGCTATTCCAGTTAATAGTTGGCATAAAGTTGCAAAAGGGTTAACAGCCTTTTGAGATTTACCCACAGCCGCTAATCCTGTATTGAATACCAAAGGGAGACCTACTTTGAGCGAATCCGGCTCTGGGTAAATCTCATATTCTATTTGAATTTGAAAACTATTGCAGGGGAATTTCATTGGCTTCTGCTGTTCTACACATGGAAAATAAAGATTTACAGCATGTCTGACTTTGTCTTAAAGATTTGGCTCCTTTTCTTTTCAGCACTTTAAATCACTGAAAAGTCTTTGCAGTTGAAAAGAAAGGATAATGACAGAAATGTGGATTTCGTCTGCATTGCATTGAAAATTGACTTCCCATTATGGCACATTCCTGTGAAAAATTCTTTATTAGCAGTTACACATTGCTCACCCTCTGTTCCCAAACTGCCATCTGAACATACTACTCATTCTCTACATGAGCAAGGAAACTGCCAGGAAAGCATTGGGTTTAAATGGCTGGGTCTGTAAATAGCAGGCGTGAAATGGGGCCACAATCTGCACTGAATAACCTTACCCCCAAGTCTAGGTACATTGGAGGCACTGGGAAAGATGTGAAGCAATTGTGAGAATAAGATTTCATATATGGATCAACTGTTCTGTAGGGCTCATAAATAGGCTAAAAAGGTTGGAATGTTGGTTTTCATAGATCATTGTATTCCATCTTCATGCTCATCCGTTTCCTTAAAAGACAACTAGGCTCTAAATATTAACTCTTTAAAATAAAAAGTACCTGGGAGGTAGGAGCAGTGCATGTAGGTGTCCAGATTGCATGCAATGCGGCCGTTTTCTTTTTGAAAATCACATGCGCTCTGATTGCGCAGTTATGTGAGCCAATGCACGCATGCTTTTCGTGAGCGCTTTCTAAGTGTGCTTTGTCCATCCTAGTGTGGCATTAGCCTTAATCAGTAGACATGCATAGTCTTGTGAATGAATGATGCCCCTGGTTGTGGAGAACTGTGTGAGGCAGGCAGACAGTATCCATGGTTGGAATGTGGCTTAGGTAAATACATTTTAATTCAGACCTATTTTAAACAATAATGGTTTGGTTATATATTACATGGAAAGCCCTCTAAACCAGGGAAAGGCAACCAGCAGCTCTCCAGATGTTTGAAAAACTATAACTCTCAGGAGATTTTAAACTAGGTTGGGGGGGGGGGGGGGTATTAGCAGTCTCACTGGGATAGATAGCCCAGGAGGAAAGAAGGGTGTAGATAGGCCAGTGGTGGGTGGAAAGGGGGGAAGGGCTAGCATAGGGGATAGGGAGGCATGTGTATTAAAGTGTACGAATAAATTACAGGATCATAATCTAAAATGTATGTTTGCAAATGCAAAAAGCCTGGCTGACAAAATGGGTGAATTGGAAATGATGGCGTTGAATGAAAAGTATAATGTAATAGGTATAGCAGAAACATGGTTGAACAGATCTCACGACTGGGCTATAAATTTAGAAGGATACACCTTGTTTAGGCAGGACAGAGAAAAAAGGAAAGGGGGAGGAGTAAATGTTTATGTTAAAAAAGAATTGAAGCCAAATTTTTGCAGATACCCTTATGTCCGGAGGTGTGCCTCTGGAATGGAAAAAGGCTGATGTTATTCCAATATTCAAAAAGGGTAGTCGTTCAGAGCCGGGTAATTACAGGTCTGTAAGTTTAACTTCAGTGGTGGGAAGGATACTGGAAAGTTTAATAAGGGAACATGTTCTAGATTAAGGACTGACATTATAAGTAGTAACCAGCATGGATTTAGGAGGAATAGATCTTGTCAAATTAAATTGCTTGGTTTTAATGAGGAAGTGAGTAGAAATTTAGACTCTGGCATAGCAGTAGATGTAGTTTACTTGGATTTTGCAAAGGCTTTTGATACAGTCCACCATAGGTGACTAATGTATAAGCTAGGGTTTGTTGGTCTGTAGAGGCACATTTGTACATGGATAGAAAATTGGTTAATGAATAGGATGCAGAGAGTAGTTGTTAATGGGGCTTCATCATTATGGACTAAAGTGCTAAGTGGGGTGCCACAGGGTTCTGTGTTGGGGCCGCTTGTATTTAATCTATTTATTAATGTTTTGGAAGTGGGTATTGTCAGCAAGGTTTCTGTGTTTGCTGATGACACAAATCTTTGTCGACCATTAAAAACTTCAGAGGATGTGCAATCGTTGCAGGAGGAGCTAGATAGATTGTCACATTGGGCTGCTAAGTGGCAGAGGAGATTCAATGTTGATAAATGTAAGGTGATGCATTTTGGACTTAAAAATCCTTGTGCTGCTTATACTATAAATGGCTCTGTGTTAAGTGAATCCCTGTTGGAAAGGGATCTTGGAGTTTTGGTGGATAACAAACTTAAAGGTAGCAAGCAGTGCCAGGCGGCAACAGCCAGGGCCAGCATGGTATTGTCTTGTATAAAGAGAGGTATGGATTCAAGGGAGGAAAATGTTATTCTCCCCCTTTACAAAGCATTGGTAAGGCCTCATTTGGAATATGCAGTGCAATTTTGGAATCCTGTGTACAAAAAGGACATCTTTGAAATGGAAAGGGTTCAGAGAAGGGCAACTAAATTAATAAGGGGATTGGGGGAGCTTGAATATGAAGAGAGACTGGAAAAGTTACAATTATGTACGCTGGAGAAAAGTCGCTTGCGTGGGGATATGATTACTGTGTATAAATATATTAACGGGCCATACAATAAACTATCTGGGGCATTGTTCACCAATAGACCATGTCAGAGGCCATCCCTTTTTATCATTATTATTGATTTATATAGCGCCAACATCTTCCGTGGAACTTTACAATTACATAGTCATACATTACATACAGGGTAATACATGTTATACAAAGTCATAAATATTACATACACAGGTAATACATAATATAAGTAAACAGTGTGGAGTTTCTTACATCAATACCGTGATACAATAGGAAAGAGGACCCTGCCCAAAAAGCTTACAGACTAGAGGATATGGGGATGAGACATAAGGTTGCGGGAATGTGAAAGGTGGGTGGATTATATTGGGTAGTAAGAGGGTAATGTTTAGGCCAGGTTATATGCTTGCCTAAAGTGGTGAGTTTTAAGGTTACGTTTGAAGGTGTTAAGGGATGGTAAGTGACAGACAGATGGAGGAAGGGAGTTCCAGAGTAGAGGGGCAGCACGAGTAAAGCCCTGAATGCGGGCATGGGAAGAGGTGACCAGGGTGGGTGAGAGGAGGAGATCATTTGCGGAGCGGAGGTTGCGCCTGGGACGATATCAGTGGATCAGCTCTGAGATATATGGAGGGGCTGTATTGGATAGTGCTTTATAGGATAAGGTAAGCAGTTTGAACTGGATCCTTTGCGTGATGGGCAACCAGTGGAGGGACTGAAAGAGAGGAGAGGCATTAGAGAAGCAAGAAAAGAAATGAATGAGCCAGAGTTGAGAATGAATTGAAGCGGTGCCAGGCAGTTGTTTGGTAAACCACACAGGAGTGTGTTGCAGCAGTCTAGCTGGGATTAGGGTTGGCCTTTTCGCGGATCCGAACCCGGATCCGCCGCGGATTTATCCCGTTTTTCCGGATTTTCCGCCTTCCGAACTTCCGATTCGCGGATTTTTCGTATTTTCGAAAATTTTCGAAATTACGAGTTTTCAAAAAATCCCGAAAATACGGGAAAACACGTTTTTTTGAAAATTTAAGGATTTCTCTTAATTCCATACATACGTATTTTTGAAAATTTTCGAAATTACGAGGATTACTTGTATTTTCGAAAATACATATTTTCGAAAATACATGAAAACTCGTAATTTCGGAAATTCACGAAAATATGTGAAAACTCGTAATTTCGAAAATTTTCGAAAATACGAAAAATCTCGTTATTTCAAGGGTTTTTCATTTTAACAGGTCCGCTCGTGGATTTTCGAATTTTCAAATTTTTTCGAAAATTCACGGATCCTCGAGCGGACCGGATTTTGCGAAGTTCGGACATCTCTAGCTGGGATATGGTTAGGGCATGGACTAGGATTTTCGTAGCTTCTTTCGAGAGGAAGGGTTGAATGCGGGAGATGTTTTTGAGTTGGAGCCGACAGGAATTGGCAAGCAAATTGACATGAGGTTTGAAGGAAAGTTCGGAATCTAGCGTTCTTCCCAAGCAGCGGACATGAGGAGATGGTGATATAGGTGTGTTGTTAATATTAATAGTATGGCTAGGGAGGGGAACAGATCGTGAGGGTGGGAAAAGGACAAGTTCAGTCTTGCCCATGTTTAGTTTGAGGAACCCGGAGGACATGAAGGCAGAGATGGCACTAAGGCAGTCGGGGACCTGGGGTGTCAGCATAGGGAGATCCGGGGCAGAGATGTAAATTTGAGTACCAAGCCTTGCGGGACCTCCACAGGGAGGGGGAGAGGAGTGAAGCTAATTTCAGAGTCAAAAACACTAAAGGTCCTACCAGAGAGATAGGAGGATAGGCAAGAAAGTGCAGTGTCCTGGATACCTAAGGAGGCCAGGATCTAAAGAAGTAGAGGGTGATCAACAGTATCAAAAGCAGAGGACAGATCAAGAAGAATGAGCAAAGAGTAGTGACCTTTAGATTTATCACTAAGTAAATCATTGGTCACTTTAGTGAGGGCAGTTTCCGTGGAGTGGTTAGGGCGGAAGCCTGACTGGAGGTGGTCAAAGAGAGAGTTAGCAGACAGGTGATTAACCAGGTCAGCATAGACATGTCATGACTAGACATTGCAGTGGTAGGGGTAGAGATGGAGGGGGTAAGCAATGAAGGGATGTTGGGCAGAGCAATGGTAGTGGTTGGAAGCTGTGGGGAGGAGCTAGGGAGCACAGGAAAACCACTTCGGATGTTTTTGATTTTCTATGTGAAATATGAGGCTATTTCATAAGTCGATAAACAGGGGGTAGGCGAAGGAGGTGGCGAACAGAGCAGGGAGTTGAATATTTTGAAGAGCTGTTTGGGGTTATGGGATTGGTAGGATATGAGTGAAGAGAAGTAGTTTTGTTTGGCTAGGGACAAAGTGCCTCTGATCCGACAAAGGGCATTTTTAAATTAGAGAAAGTCAATAAGGACAAGGGTGGATAAGTTAGCAACAGAGTCGAGGGCATTGGAAACAGTGTTATGGTAGTGGACAGCTGCAAGGTTACGGTCAGAGAAGGAGGGCATAGAGTTAAGTTGTTGGAGAGGGATAAAGAGCGAATGGAGGTTGAGATTACGCAGGTCCCTACATCTGTACGTTTGGTTGTTAGGGGTTAAGTAAATTTGAGAAGATGATGATCGGACAGAGGAAAGGGGGAGTTGGAGAAGTTAGATATGGAGCAGAGACGGGTAAAGATCAGATCCAGTGTGTGTCCATTACAATGGGTCTGGGCAGAGGACCATTGGGTAAGGCCAAGGGAGGAGGTAAGAGAGAAAAGATTAGTGTCAGCAGAGGTGTTGGTATCGATGGGGATATTGAAAGATAATTGAGGGGATGTCTGTGGATAGAAAATGGGACAACCAAGCAGAGAAGTGGTCAAAGAAAGCGGCGGTCAGGCCAGGTGGTCGATAAATAACCACAATCAGTAGGGGCATGGGAGAGTAAACACGGACTGAGTGGAACTCACAAGATACACGGGAGAGGGCTGGTAAGGGCGTGATGGGTTTGAAAGTACAACGCTTAGAGAGAATACCAACTCCCCACCACATTTATTATCGGGTCTAGTGGTGTGGCTGAAGTGAAGGCCACCATACGAGAGCGTGGCTGGTGAGACAGAGTCAGAGGGTGACAGCCATGTTTCAGTAAGACCAAGAAAAGTAAAGCAGTTAAACCTTTTTTTAAGACTTGAAGAAAAAAGGTTTAGGCTTCAAGTTCGGAAAGGGCTTTTCACTGTGAGAACGGTAAAGCTATGGAACGGTCTTCCAGTAGACATTGTTATGGCAGGTTCATTGGTCAGTTTAAAAAAAAAGCTGGATGAGTTTCTGCAAACAAGGAATGTTGCAAGTTACTGGTATTGATACATAAAGTAGAGTTGATCAGGAAGGAATTTTTTCCCCTTCATAAATTTGGTGGGTTTTTTTTGCCTTCCTCTGGATCAACAGTTAGGCAGGAAATCAGGATATTGCTAGATGGGTTGGACTGGATGGACATATGTCTTTATTCAACCTCAAATACTATACTATACTATTCCAATTTAAGTTTTAAAAAATCTACAGGGTTAGATTAGATTTTTAATGATAAGAACTTTTATTGAATCTCCCTAGCTGTCTATCCCTGCTCGAATCCAATATTGATAATTGTGTTTAGCTCTAATTGTGATTAAAAATAACCAAAGTAAAATGCAGATGTGGCTGCCAGGAACCATTGCCACGGTATTGGTAATTACTGATATAAATAGGCCCCATAGTACCCTGCCCACACTCGCACCAGACTTTCTAAAGTGGTAGCAGTACTGTTATATTAATAGCACAGTTTCTAGTCTACCACATGGCTCCACTCATGTCAGTTCTAGTAAATGAACAGGGAATTCATTTAAAGGTGCTTTAAATAAGACTGATAAAAGGTCTGAACACGTCTTTTACTTGATGTTGTTCTGGCTCATTCAATAGAGATTTTTAAGAAAATGCTGGATTACTTTTTAGACTGAAAGAAAATTTCAGCTTTTCTTGTTTTAATATAAGATGATCCAGGGATTAGTCCAATTGCTGGTTGGAATCACGAAGGAATTTTTCCTCAGTTTGGGGCAGATTGCCTTAGGGTGGGAACACATGGACTGAGTTGCACCCAATAACTTCATCCAACAGATTTACCAATTAGTACATCGGTCAGTAGTTTGATGACTGAAATTTGATTGACCGCTCAGTTGGCTGATCTTTGCCTTTGGCCCACGCAGACCTCTTTTGTCTGTGTCTCTGAGGACGCTGTGAAAATGTGTCATCCCCCCATGTTCCTGTTTAACATATCTTGCCTGATACATTATTGCTAATAAAGATGTCTACTTCTCCCTGTATTTACAGAGCAGTCACCATCCTTTTTACTGCGTTATGTTCATATGACTAGAGATGTTCGAAACTGTTGAGTTTTGTTCCGTTTTTTAACTTTTGAAATTTTCGGAAAGTTCGAAAATTCGAGTTTAGTTTTTTGAAAATCGTCTACTTTCGATTTTTGAAAATCGTTTATTTTCGATCGTCTACTTTCGATTTTAAAAAATCGTCTACTTTTGATTTTCGATTGTCCACTTTTGATTTTCGATAATTATCTAGTAATGTTTGGTGTACCTGCACGTGAGGGGTTACGGACTGAGCCCTGTGGTAAGGAGGTATGCGCTCCTAAGCGTCTGTGCTTTATTATGTTGGCCTGGTTCATGCAGCCCGTTTGGGTGTGTTGGGGGGGGGTCCACTCTGTGGAGTACTGTATATATTATCTGGAACAGGTTCTATTTTATTGTACTATGTAGGTCCCTTGCAATACATGTGTGTATCTGCCAGTACATATATGTTATTTTACTTAACTATTGCATTTAACAGTCCATCAATAAGCCCCAATTGTTTTCAGCTGCAGTTTGAGTAATCCTGGGGGATGAATCCGATTGTAGCCAGAGACACTGAGGAACTATTGAAGATCTGGTAAATATATTGTCTGTCTACTTCATGTGTTGTCACATCCTCTCCTGCATTTAACATATGGCCCACATCAGTTTATTCCATAACACCGTCTTTACGCTCTACATCCCTTCGTATAGATACAGAATGTTAGAAGCTGGTTTAATGGATGAAGCAGAGAATTCACCGCCATTCTTTATACCTAGACTGGTCAGAAGGAAATCAGTTTTGTTCTGTCCCAGACATTTACATGGCTCCTCATTGGCGAGTGTATTATTTACAAGATTCTTCTTTTAACCTTTAAATCCCTTCACTTCTCTCTGCATTCCTTCACTTGTGCCCTACATTCCTGGACATTTCCTGCTCTCATCACAGAACCATCTCCTATTAACCCTACCTACACTGCTTCCTCTTGCCCATACCCTTATCTGTTGTTCTCACCAGCTCTGGGATATCCCACTCTCTTTATCAAGAAACCTTGATCAGTGTGCTCTCAAGGCACCAGCACAGTGTAGGATTGTGTAACCATTCAGTCAGGCATCATTGGTGATTAATGATCAATGCCAGGGTGTTTATACATGTTTGACTATCTCTGCTCATTTTTCTGGCATCGTGGGTGGTCTTTCTACCCTTCCATTTCAATGTTACCCACCCACCTAGATTAAAAGTTCTCTGGGGAAGGGACTTCATTCCTTATGGTTCCAAGAGCCTTTATTATATCTATTTATGTATTTCTATATTATTTTACCCTTGTATGAGTTTTAGGTATTGTCACATTGCACAGTGCTATATCACCAAGTGGCCCTATATAAAGTTATCCATGCATACATCACAGAAAACCCAAAGCATTAATGGACATTATTTGGTCTGTTAAACTCTCGTACACATATTTTTTCGTTTGTGGAACTGTATTACAGGACAGTTCGGAATCTTGCTAAAATGATGGGTCTGAGGCATTGATAATAGAAACACGCATAGACATCTGGTAAACAGTACACGCTCTTCCAATGTGCTATACACATCATGTGAGCTTTTTACTCTACTGTATATATAAATGTGGAAATGCAACAAATGACATATACAACAGAATATATTACTAGGTAGGAAATATTATTAGATAATAGATAGGAAATATTCATCCTCTTAACTTCAACAGAACACACAAGTACTAACAGGATATTACAGTAGGTATACTAGATAGTTAGATAGTAAATGTTCACCCTCTTAAACATAACAAGATCATTATGAGCTTATTTAGTATATTTTTAAAGAGTTTTTATCCTAATTAACAACCCGTCAATGTCAATGTGTAAAGTCCACTATCTGCAACATTGGTGACCATGTGCATAGGTTAGAGAGGAGAAGGAGGAGGCAGTGCTCCACATGCCGGATCTTCCTTAATTGATAATAGATCACGTAAGTAGAAATGAGAAGTAGGATTAATCACTCCTTACCCCCATTTTCTTCAATTTGTTTGTATGTATGCTACAAGTGGAATAATTTGGCTACATTTGTTTTAACTCCAAAATTGGACAGATTTGAAGAAATTAGGAAGGTCTCTAAACTGACCTTTACTTTAGACTTTACTTTAAAGTAATAGTTCACTTGAAAATAGCTCCTTAACCTTGATCTTCAATCAATACATTAAAGGAATAGTTCATTTTAAAATGAACTATTCCTTTAAATAATGAATTGTCTGCCCATCTGAATAGTAAATGGGTGAGCTAATAGTCATTGACCTACAGCCAAGCTCAACCTCCATTTTGGTGGATTGGAAAAGACACACAAGGTATAACAGACAGGTTTACTTATGTAATAAATAGGGGGCTATATAAAAAAAGGTTTTGTCCCATTGCTCAATCTAGCTACTAATTAATTATCAGCCTGGGACCAACACCATCCCTTTTTCTGTTTAGTTTTCTATAACCCTAGATAATAATTCTCTCATTCCTCACATATTGCAAAGCATTGTTCATTTAAACAAACCAGGCATCCATATAGAGTTTTTATTTTACAGGATCATTTATTTAGAAACGCACAAAGCACAATAAAGTGATTGGTGTTCTATGAACGTCTGCTCAATGAAAAAGCAAATGCCTCATATTCCACATCTCATTACTACATTGCTACATTGCTGGTTTTGTTCAAATTCCATTCAGCTATTTGTTTTAGCAGGAAAATGCCATACACACAGAGAGTATTTTCATGACAGCAAAATTGTATTCATTTCCTACTAATTCCAAATTAAATAGCTATTTACACCTATCCCGAGCTGAATGGCCTAAACAAACAGAAGGAAATCAAACAGCCATTCCGTACAGGCGCTTGTTAGTCTGGATTTTGTGGTACTCGGGAGTATTTCTGTGGATAATTAGAGAGCCGCCTCGCCAGGACCTGCTTGGCATCACCACCAAGCAACTAGTCAAGCAAATGTTTTGGTTGGAAATGATTCTTTATTTTTATTCTAGGAACATTAAGGTTTATTAATTCCCCAACACAACAGATAAAAGGTCATATTCTTCTGCAGGTCATAAATCACTGTCCAGTGCCAAACAATTGTAGGATATTTTCATATCAACATTCATTTTTAATATCGTACACGTCATATTTTAATAAATCCACAAACAAATGCCATACACAATAAAATATATTGTACTTGAAAGGGCAAAACCTCCTCCTACTTTTTGCATATTATTAAAAGACAACTTAAATGTGTGAGCGTGTGTGCAAGAGGTGAGCTGACAATGTAGCACTCTTGCTCAGTTTTAGTTAACATTATGAGAGATACAGCAAGAGGTAAGCGGTCTGCATTTGCGCAATTAATACTTTATAGAGTTCGAAAATAAGATGTGTTGGGATGTGATCTCTGTATTCTGTCCGTCTCCTTGTTGGTTTGAACATAGTATCAAAAGGAAAGATGCAGAGAACCAAATGTTCTAGGGTTCTCCCATGTTGCCAAAGGCTCTCTGGCCAGGACCTGTTAGAGGACACGGTGGAGGAGTTCCTTACCTTCTCTCCTGGCTCCTGAAAGTTTTATTGAAGAACGGGAGATAAGACACAGCTACTTTACCTCCTGTTCTTCAATAAAACCAAATGGCAAAAATTGGTTTTACCAGTGGAGATACTCAGATACCCTTTAATGAGATTAGTGGTGATACTTCCACATGGAAACTTGGCCTATCTTCTTACAGAGCAGCTCCGCTAAATTACATATAAAAGAAGGACTGTGGGAGCACTGTTATGGCAAAGCTGCACTTACATATATTGAAGTGAATAAACATTTTTATAGTGCAACTAATCTGACAAAGAAAATAATACAAATAAAGAAAAAAGATAATAAATGTAGATTTCAATGCCCTTTATAATATCTATGTGATGGTTCTCATTCAGTCCTTTAGATCCACTCGACTTTAGTCCCCAAAGGCATTCTGCTAGTTATCTAACTGTCCTTCTCAACTTAGAATGACTTGTACAAAAGTCTGTTGGTAATAAATACCCTAAAGTGTGTCCCAATCAGCGTATAACTGCAAAGTGTTAATTGTGTTGTGGCTTAAGCCTCATACACACGTCCGATGCACGGACTGACAAACGTTCCCAGGGGGCCCCTGATCACATCACACAGGTGTGACGAACGGCTGCTTTGATGCCCAAACGCATACACATGTGAGATTATAGCCCAAAACGGCCTTTCATCATGCTCGTTGAACGTGCTTGGGCGTTGTTTGTCGGTCCGTGCATTAGACATGTATACAAAGTGTTATCAAAATTGCCCAGGATTAGACGTCAAAACATCATTGTATGTCAGCCCTGCTTCCTTACAGCCTCTTTTATACCATTATTTTTCTTTTTTCAATATATTGACATTGCAGTCTTGAAAGGTGTTTCCTTTTTCATCACATTTTCTGTATACATTAGTGCATATAGTAAAAACATAGCACTTTTATATACATGATAATAAAAATGAAAAACCTTCCGATGTCAAGGTAACTCCAGTATGGAAATCTATGAAGATTTTTTAGTGATTGAGATCATTATATATTAAAGAACTTATCAGTATGAAAAGTCCAATTTCATTATCTTGGGTTTTTTCTCTGGGATGTTGCCTAACAATTCATGGCTAGCACAAAATCATCTTACCAGAATCCTTTGCTTCTTTCTTCCATCAGTGCTGGAAAAGACCAAATTTTGGTTGTTTTTTCGTGAATTATTTGTATATTGTCTAGTATAAGGAATATTCTTCAAAACATCACATCTGTCAACAAATTAAAAGTGGCCATAAACTAACCAAAATTGTCACCGGAAATAGAATATTCCAAACAGTGGTCTTTCCATCCATTGAGATGAAAATAAAGTGTCCACGGGATGAGAGACCCTCCCAACCACTACCAAACAGTGATGGTCTGAATAGGCACATCTAGGTCCGTGAGGGTTGGCTTGTCTAGGGCTAACAATGGCGAGGAGAACGTATTATCTTTAACTTTATGGTCAGTTTTGCCAGCACTTAAGGGCAGGGCTATTTATAGGCATAGGCGACCTTAGCAAACTACTAGCACTATAAGTGCGTCATTTAACATAGTTTTCCTTTTTTAAGACCAGGATCCTTTTCAGCCACAGAGCAATAATTTGTTACTAATCTAGTTCCCTGTAGCCTCTCTGCATACAGTACAGTAAACCCAAACAAAACTAAATACAGGATGATTTCCTATGTCTGTTAATTGTTTCAGGTTTTCTAATCTATACAAATACTAATACAAGAGGTGGTTGGGGAGGGGGAGTTTGAGTTGGTAAGGGAGCATCAGCAGATGCACCAAAATGGTATTTCAAGAATTTTCAGTTTCTCATTTGAAGTATATTTTTGGTCACTTTGTATATGAATTTTAAAAAAGCAAAACCCAAGAATCCCATTTGAATATATAAGCAGAATACGGTAAATCTCTTTGACACTCTTTCAGACATAACTAAATTAGTTGTTATGTACTGCAACAGCACAAATGTTTCTTTTACAATGCTTGGCTGGAGCCTGTAGGGAATGCAAACAAATCTATTATGTCCCTGGATCCAATTAAAGGTATTTATTAATCTGGAACATACCACACAGGCTTATTTGGTGAATTTATAAACACAGAGACAAGCTTTACTCATTAATCTCATTAATCACTTTTAATGCACATAATTAGCAGTAATGTTCTCATTTTGTCATTTTAGAGATAATGTTAGCAATTTATTAATCTGCTTTGTTTTATTGTATTAAAATCCTGTCCATTGACTTTTACATGATAAAGCTTGACCAAGACAAAAGTTGGTTTTGTAATACAGGGCCTATTGCATTTTATTTCATTCAATTCCTTCGAAATTCACCTACAGAGAAATTAATGAAAACCCTTGATATTGCCAAGAATTGAGCTGCTGGATTCTATAATTTCTATTGAAGGTTGGTTTCTCTGCTTGTGAAGGTTTTCATTCATCCAAGTTATTCAACTGGACTTGAAGTTTAGGTTTGTTACTCTTTCATCATTTTTCTATACATAGAAAATAAACAAAACATATTTTGTATGACAGGTCTTGACGGACCTAATGTATGCACATGTGCCAGGTAGTTGTGCAGCACAGGGGACATTTAAGTTCCTGTTTATTAGAGAGCAAGACAACGCATGCAGTTTAGTCTAGTACTGCTTGAAGGGATAGAAAGATGGAAACCAGTAAGCAGAAGGTTACAATAGTCCAGGTGTGATAGGATGAGAGTAATTAAGATGATAATATTATAGATGGCATCTGCTTGTAGGTAAAAAGGTGAATTTCTGTGTTGAAATTTCACAATCCCCTTCAGATTATAACTGGTAAAATCAATAAGGAACAAATGTCAATTATGGACAGTTGAAGACATCAATGGATGGCACAAACCCAACACATCTTTTGTTGTAAAGGAAATGGCAACAAATTATAGGTGAGGCAATATCCTAGGTTGAAAGTGGTGGGATTACTTACTGGAAATAAACTTGTGTACATTCACAGAAATCCACAAAATGACTCATAATAGCACGCAATCAAAGTCTCAAAAGGTACTCTGTATCTCATTCGCCATTGGCCAGTTGCTCCTGTTAAACCTTGAGGTAGGCAGGTAAACACTTAAGGTGCCCATACATCTATAAGATTTTACTTACCTGACCGAGTGCTCACGCGATGTTTATTGATGCTCCTGGAACCGCTTCTCCCGATCTTACATTCGACCGACATGCTATCGCAAAATCCCATTCATTTTGCGATCGCATGTCGGTCGAATGTAAGATCGGGAGAAGCGGTTCTGGCAGGATCGAAGGAACATCGCGTGAGCGCTCGGTCGGGTAAGTAAAATCTTATAGATGTATGGGCACCTTTAGTCAAAAGATGTTAAATCCTCTGGACCTTCTAGATAGGGCATTTATGGGGGCTGCACATTTGATACAGGAAATCATTCCAGTCCAGGCCCTGTAAAATATACAATAGAGAAAATATATTAAAAGGTTATGGACTCGAGGTCAATTAAGTCATAGAAAATATCTATGCTGGATCCCAAACGCTCTTCAGGATTCTTCTTCAACAGCTACAAGACATAAGGATTCCGTCTGTAGATATCAGCATAGCCTATTAGGTGAATTAAATCTTTTAAACTACTGATCATTTACCCCTGATATAAAGAGGATGATACTTGTGTCTGTTCCTTCTGGGTATTGTACATTAGCCGTTGTTATTGAATATCCATCTGAAATGGAAATTCAATCTATATTGTTATACAGAATTAGTCTTATTTTATATGGTGACTTTTACTCTGCTAATGGGGCTTTCTACTTTCTACCACACCAAGGAGCATTTCATGTACACCCACAGTCCACCAGTCAACAGTCCTTGGAGCATATTTATAAACGATCACAATTTCGATTCTGCAGGACATTGCAAGGGCAAAGAGCGTTATTTCGCTGTATTTATAAAAACACACATTTTTGCCACGAAAGGTATTGCTGCGGCGATGTGCGGTAGTATCGGCCATGTGCACTGACAACTTGGCCTTATTCATTGCATGAAGTCTGGTATCGTGGCGAAAAGAGAAATTGCTCTATAGCTTTGGCAATTACCAGACCAGGGCTGTAAGTAATAATTTGCCAACATTACAGGGGGTCTTAAACAAAAAAAACTAATGTATATGTTGAATTTACTGGCATATTTATAAAGTACAGTAGGGGAAATTTCAGAGCTATTTTTGACATTTTTTATTTAACATTAGGGGAGATTCAATATGGCGCAAATCCCAAGTTAACCCTAAGAAATTTCGGGTTAACGTGGGTTTTAGAGCACAGGCCATTTCCAAATGTTTTTGGAAATAGCACTGTGCTATAGATTCAAAACCCCTACCTTTAAGTTTTGCACTACTTGGTAGCGTGAAACTTAACGATATTGCGTGGGAGGCTTTAAAGTCGCGTTCTTACTTTAGCCCGATCCCGCAATGCAATACCTGACGTAATCTCGTTTACATCAGTTATTGTATCGCAGGATCGGGCTAAGGTAAGTAACACGTCTCTCCCTTATTGAATCTCCCCGATTGTTTATAAATAGGTGAAATTTTACCTTTTTTTTGCCTTTTGTTGCATTTTTTGCAGTTTTACCAGAATTTTCACCAAACATCGTTAAGGCAGTTTTCATAGCATTGAACGGAAATCAAAGCAGTATTTAGAAAGTGCCAAAATTTTGAATTTTGGCTGAGGTGGCGTAAATACATCTATAGGGAACGGCTCAGAAATGGATTCATTTACTCACTGGAATGTTCCATTTACATGACTATTTCTTACACAGCACTATGGGATGTTCCCATATTAATGTAATTGGTTTGATAATTAGCTGCCGTTTACTAAAAAAATTGTCCTATTAATAAAATACAGAAAATTCACCTAGATGAGTTTTACACTATTTATATCTTTTGCTGAAAAAACACCACGTGTTAGGATATTTTTAAATAACAAAGATAGGTGCTCAGTGTGTATAAATGGAAAAACCAGGTGGGGCAAGTGGGGGTTGTTATTGGCCAGTGTAAGTCAGGCTTCCAGTTCACCCGCTAGTGTTAGTCAGTAGAGATGGCCGTAAAAGTTTGAAAGTTGGAATTCGGACCCTTTAAAGTCAATTGGAAGTGATAGTTTGAAAAGTTTGGATGATTTACAGCTAAACTAACAATGGTAACTTACTGTAAATGGCAGTGGCACCTGGGAAATGGTCTGGGGAACATGTCACTATCACCAAAACTTTTTTAAACACTTCTTAATTAGGCAAATTGGGCAATTGACGGGTATTGCACAAGCTACATTCAAGGCAGTTTGAGGGCTACCGAACGATACTTTCGAGGGTTAGCGAAAATAGAACCATAAATTCGAAGGTTACCGAAATCGAACGATACTTTCGAGAATTACCAAAAACAAACAATACTTTTGAGGATTACGAAAATCGAAGGCTACATTCAAGGGTTAGCGAAAGATACATTCTAGGGTTAGCAAAAATGATCCGTACATTCGATGGTTATCAAAAACGAACAATACATTCAAGGGTTATCAAACCATACATTCTAGGGTTAGTGAATGTCTCGTAAATTCAATAACTATCGATTTTTCCGATAACTATCGAAAATACAGCCGAGAGTCCGAAAAACAAACTAGTTTGAATAGTTTGATTTCATCCAAACTCATAAAGTTTGGCTCGAACTCGAGTTCAAGTTCGGTTTTGTGTCCATCACTATTAGTCAGCCTACGCACAACTCTACAAGCCACGCCCACCTCCACAAGTCCACTTTTTTTATTGTTTTGCACGCCACAAGATATTTCTGTGTATTGTCCTGAAAAATTTGCTGTTTTTTGCGGACAGTTGTAACCGATGTCCAATTGTCTGTCCAATGATCAGACAATGTCCCCTATGGACCTCAGGATCATTTGTGGCAAAAATAGCAAGTGGCAAACAGTCATTCAGGACAAAGAACCTGTAGGTTAGAACCCAAATATACAGTTTAATTGATCTGCTGTAGAGTATGAATAGTCTGCTCCAGTGATTGGTTACATTATCTGGGTCACTATTTTGTTATATGATGCTGCTCACTCTGTCCATAGATAAGACTGTAAAGTCTTGTCTGTGCTGCTGTGACTAACTGCCTCATTTCTCATAATCAAAACAAGTCTGCCCTGTTTATGTAACTGTCTGAAGTAGATTAAGGGAAACATGATACTGCCCATATCATTTAACACGGCATTCTGTACATTTAAAAAGACTTATTATGAGTTTAAGTTATAGGGCAGCATGGTGGTCTTTCATTACAAGAGTCCAAGGTTCAGTTCCAACAAGGACTAGGTTGAACTGGATGGACGTATGTCTTTATTCAACCTCAAATACAACCTCACCATCTGTACGAAGCCCACAGAGTGCTTTACATGCATGGCTGCAGATTTCTAGGAATTGTAGGGAATAGCTTCTCAGGGAAGTGCTCACGTAACAACCCTGTAATGATGATCACCATACAAATGTAGCAAAGAGTCCTCCATTTACTGATACCAATCCTATGAACAGTTATACAGTATATCACATTCATTCAGGTCTGAGATGAGTTTGAGCCCAAGTAGGATCCCACGTGTTGCTTAGATTTGATTAGTTAAGAATTTACCTTAAGGGGGCCATACACACACTGATTCCTTGTGTCCACATGTGATGAACCAAGATGTGGACAACTCATAGGAATTGACTATTACAGATGGACTAGAACTCAAACTCAAACCCAAGTTTGATCTGAACTTTAATAGTTTGAAGGAACCCGAACTTTTTGACCTATTCTGGATTTTGAATCTAAACTTTTCAAACCTTCTATAATTACTGAATTTTTGATAATCATTGAACATTTGAATTAATATCCTTCAACTCCATAACCCTAGAATGCGCATTAGGTAACCCTTGAAATCGGCGATAACCCTCAAATGTGGCATTCAATTTCGGTAACCCTTGAATTCGACAATAACCCTCGACTTTAGCCCTCCATAACCCTCGAATGTGGTGTTCGGTAACCCTCAAATTAGGCGATAACCCTCAAATGTAGCATTCGATTTCGGTGGATTTTGGTAAGGAAAGTTAGTAAACACGTTTTGGTGATATATATGTGTTTCTATGACCATTTCCCGGGTCCCAGAGCCATGTAGAGTAAGTTCCCATTGCTATTTTAACTGTATTTTATCAGAATATCGGAACTATTCGTCCCCACTGACATTAATGGGCCTGTTTTCGAACTATTGAACTTCTGAACTTTTACTGTTCGAAAACGAACTGAACTTTAGGAAGTTCGGCCATTTGTATTGATGATTTATTTGGCTGTTCCAAACAAGATGGAGGTTGGGCAGGCAACCATGATTCGTTAGTCTGTATTCAAACCAGTAACTCAAAGCAGGCTGTACAGAAGGGGGAAATCAAGAATTAAACAGCAATTATATTTGTAGAGCAATTTGAAATGTCGGGACCGCTCCAGGCTACAGATACCCTCCATTGTGACCAGGCCATGGGTCTGCCTTTATCTCTGAACTCATGAGATGTGCCAACTCCTCTGAATGGTGATTCAGAAGTGCTGGAATCCACTGGAGCTCTTGCCAAACTCCAGAAAAATGTAGACGTCAGCAAAAGATAGAGGAAATTCCGCATCTTCTGGACTTAAAATCATTAATCTTTTTTTAAGACATCTAAAAGAAAAGCTCACAGGCTACTCACACTGCTGCCTGACACGTTTTGGGCATGTGCCCTTCCTCATAGACATATTATATTTGTAATTATACTTGCCTCTCCTCCGATCCACATCTAAAGAGTACCCAGTGGCTTAGGTCCTCAGTTCTGGGTACTTAACAGGTCAGAAGGTAAGGTACGAGCAATCTTGGGACCACCATAGCAATGTACTGTAAGATGAACATAATTAGGAGGGCAGGGTGGCTCAGCCCCCAGCCCTAGTAGTAAGATACAGTCAAGTCTAAAAATTCTTAAGAAGTGTACACACACAATGTAATTCAGAACTCTTAAGGTCACCCCAGTGCAACTGTGGCCCAGGTACATCCAAGCCCCGGGCCCTTTGCAAAGGCACAGCTCTCATTATCATGGTTGAGGAGTTTGACTATATTAATAAAGCATTATTTTGATATGGAGACGCTTGGGTCATTTATCCTGGTTAAACAGCTCTCATTATCGTGAATGAGGTACTTAACAGATCATCTATAATACTTTGTGTTCCCTTGTCTCACTGGTTCGCTCCTCCTCTAGTCTTCTATCACTGACAGTATGTGATGGGGCCAAAGGGAAGACACGCTTCATTGACCACATCACGGACTGCAGACAGAAGAGGAGTTAATTTGATTGAAACTTTAAGTTAGTTTAGATGATCTGTAAAGTACCCAGAAGTGAGGACTTAGTGGTTAAGCTTCTCCACCTGGGTACTATTCTGCTGTGGATGGAGAGGACCGAGGAAAAGGTGAGTATAAATGTCCTTTAAGTATAGCTCACATGAAATAGGTATACACCAGAAAGCTGATCTGGATGAAACAGTGCTGAAATAAAACTGCCTGGGGGTTTATATAGCCCAATCTCAGATAGTCGCAGCATTCAGATGCCACACAAGTGCAACCCGGCAAGCACATATCTGCACACAAAACGGTATTACACTAGCAAATCCTTGATGGACGAAATTAACTTTGAATATCACAGTATCTAATCTTCAAATTCAAAAACCGAAACCTTGTGGATAGGCAATTTGAGGATTCCAGTTTCGAGATCGTCGGACACATGAGAGAGCTGGAAGATAAAGGGCCATAACATGGGCAGTGGAGGATGGACGTCTGACAGGGTTCACCTAACGCTATAATAATAAACACTCGGACACTATATTTAGGTGGGGAAATCAGGCTTCAGCATTTATTAACAAATTTTCAACAAATAACTTCTTTAACCTTTATACCGTAATTCAATAAATAAGTTCCAATTTTACCAAACTGATTTTAGGGCAGACCTTTTTGACGATCTGCCGGACTGCCCCTTTTCCATTTCACCAAATGAAGGCCTTGCCATGAACCCAGCCAAAGCCCCATTGTATAACTCTTTTCTTTCTTCCACATCAGTCTTGGTAACAAAGTGTAAAGTTTTATCTAAAAGGTCAATCTAATGGATAACTTTGTATCCTCACAATTTCCAAACAGACAATCCTGGTGTCAGGAAATAGCAAGTGCAACTCAGCCAGATCTTTTCCATTTCCCAAATGAGAGAAACTCTGGGCCCCCGTAACCAATGTCATTACTTTCTAAATGGAAGAGGATCAAACCTGAATAACCGTGATCCCCCAACATATTAGAAATTTCTATCACAATGTCTTTCCAATGTTAACCCCTAAACCTATCCAATACATTTTCCTTTCTATTAATTATGCCTGAGATTTAGTCAACACGAACGTTTCTCAGCTCTTATTATCTAACTTGTTGTTAACAAATCAACCTGTAATTTATCAAATCAACTACAAGACCAAAAGACCAAATCTGGGTGAACTGCACGTCCTTAATTCCCACCTGGCCATGTCCACAAATCACTTCCTTACTCAAGCTCAACAATGCAGCCTGTGTAGCTGCTCCAATCCTTAGAGGAACACAAACTAAAATGCCACTGGAAAAACAGTTTCATATTTACCAAGACAGACCACAGGGAGTGACTTAATCAGATGTAACAACAAATCCAGTAATTAATTGAGTAACACACTTTTAGTGAAATCATTTTACTCCCTGTAATTACAGATAAAATGAAATAGCTGCTACATTCTGTCAAATAAATGGAACTGACCAACTTGCTTCTATCTGCAGAAACAGAAAAGTGAAACAGCTCTGGGAGTGAAATGACCCCCAAGCCCCAAGAATGTATTGCAAACCCATCGTTGAGAAACTAAAGTATTGGAAGTCAAATATCACAATATTCTAATACAGGGTGCCATGGAATAATGTTGGTATAAGCCTTATGGTCCTTTTTGAGTAATTCTAAGCAGTACATTGATTTGTGGTTGTTTTCTTACAAAGCAGGGTTGAATGTAGAATGTAAAGAACTAATAATATATTTCCAATGCAGATGCTTTTGCAACATGTGATTACATGAACTCTATTCACTTCCTTACGTCTATGGATGAAACATTTAACATTTCACTGATGACGTTTAAATCCTTGTATACACGTGAATGCAAAATGTCTTTTAACAGGAACATCACTGGCAGGGAAACAATAACTCAGCACTGAACTTTCATCACATTTAATCCAAGAGTTCTGTGAGTAATGGGGGATAAAGTTAAAGGCTTGTGGGGCACGTCTGTAAATAATCCCCCCAATCAGGCCTTGGGAAGCAGAACAATGGTAACTCTGGACTGATCAGTCTCTTTGTCTGCACATTAATCCTTCTTATTTGGGGGGATAGTTCCATGTACTATAACTAACTATAAATCTTTAAAGAATTAAATGTGCAGATTCTACATTTCTAAAAATAAAGGTCAATGAGACAAGATAAATATATTGTAGTAAATTAATCAAATATATATATAAATGCACTATCTCTTACCTCCCGTTCTTCAGTAAATCTTCCAGGAGAGGAGGAGACATTTACCTGCGGACCCGCTCCAGTCTTTTGCAATGTGCGCGCATGCGCACACAGTGCGAAGGATCGAGGACGCATCGGGGATTTCGGCGCTGGAGCGGGTGTCTCCTCCTCTCCTGGAAGATTTACTGAAGAATGGGAGGTAAGAGATAGTGCATTTACCTCCTGTTCTTCAGTAAATCATTTAGAAACATACTTACTTTTTTGCTGGACATACCCTTTAAGTTACCATTGAGGGCTGCAACAACACATTAAATAATTGTGCAAGCTCTAATCTAATCATTGCCCCTTGTATTCAGGTGTTCACAATGTGATTCTGTGCAGCCTAATGGAACACTCCAGTTCCTTTTCCTAGGGACAAAGACAATGTTTATTACAGTGGAATACTAACAGACAGCCAAGGAGGCACAGTGTGATGGGTGACAGCTGGCTGCTAACCAAGGCATCTATAGGTATTTTTCCATTGGGGGACAACAACGGTTGCATAGGGGAAATCCAAGGTTTGTTATTTATGCTCTCAAGGCTAATGCTCCACTGGTGTTTTTACAGGCTCTGGCCACCTGTTGACTTTTTATGACATCTGACTGTCACAGGGACTATCTTGACTTGAATGGATCACTGTTGGAATGAAAGTGAATGGGAGGACGGTGACTGTGTTCGATGGAGCCTACAAAAAATATAGGACAGATGTCTGGCACTGGTGAAAACACCCAATGAACTTTAGCCTGATATTTAATACTTGCTTGGAAAGCATCCCGACAGTTGTCATAACCTCACTGTCTAGTTGTAGGAAATCTCCAAGGAGTAGTGACGTCTTTCCACTTGTATTCCGTAGTCTCTCCCTTGTGTATTGTAAACAGCTGGAGGTGTTGGCAAGAGATTCATTAAACAATAAACTTTCTCTGTTACATTTTATCTTTCTTCAAAGAAACCCAAGAACCCAGATATAAATAGCGGATATAAATATATTCTATTATAGAACTGGGGGGAAATATATTTTGCCATGAACAGTGGATCTCAAATGCAATAACAGGAGAACGTTCGCTCATTTATAATGTAAGGCATGTAAGTACCATAGGCTAAGCTGTGCAGAGCTTTATAAATTACGTATGCTTAAATCCTCACGTTTAGTTTAGTTATGAATGAATATGACCTTTCTGGCCAAAAATAACATTTATACCATTTCTTTTTCCATTCTGTAGTATAAATTCCAATCTTACATTCTTACATATAGTCCATACCCTGGCATAAAAAAAAGCTTGACACACTTCAACAGAAATAATTGGCTGCTCTATAAATTATTAAATTTTAGACCAATCGAAAACCAGTGATGTAAAAATAATTGTTAGTTCAAAAGAAATTCAGCCAATGAACAGGATGAAGTCAAATATGCTGCAGCTGCAAAATATGAAATATGTTCCTGATAGTCTGTACTTATGTCATTTTAATAGTTTTCATCAGTTTTGAATGAGATGTTTAAGGATTTCCACAACTACAGCAGCTTTATGTAATATAAGCAGGACATATGATATGATAACCCAAGACAATTGTTATATGTAAGTGAATTCTACTATTGAATGTCCTGAATAAATAGAAAGAACAATTTATAGTATGTAACAATCAGAATACTAACAAACTCTAAGAGTTATCTAAATACAGATACATTTTTTCGTTCCAGGGACAAAATGTGAATATATTAATCATTTTTATGTGGCAGTAAAGTGTGTTTAGACAAAGGTCTTTTCTGTATTCATTTCTAATCTGCATGCCTGAATAGGAAAATAAACGCGGACTATGTCCTGACTTCTGAAACATCTCTGCATTTTGATTTATGTTTTCCATCTGACGTATAAGCAAAACCAGCAGGATTGGTGTCTTTAAAAAAACATGTCAGTCAAAGCCACTGACCCCATGTGCAAACCTTTACTACAATTGACCTTAAATATTCTGCACCAAAGTGTAATCTCTACACATGTGTGAGGGGATGAGTGGCTTTGTTCTGAAATACCATACTTCCACCTGGATAGGGAAAATGTGAAATTAAAGGAGAACCTTTACCAAAAGCACATTTTGTATCTTCTAGCTAAGAAACTGTATCACCGGCCTATTCTTCTCCTCTTTTATTCCACCTATTATTTTTGACTGTATCTCTCGGTTTTCAATCTAGACTAGGGACACAAAGGTCCATATAAATGATTACCTGTCTCTTGACTGCATTCATCTGTGAGCAGACCTAACCAGCGCTGATTACCTGTCTCTTGATTGCATTCATCTGTGAGCAGACCTAACCAGCACTGATAACCTGCCTTTTGATTGCATTCATCTGTGAGCAGACTTAACCAGCACTGATTACCTGTCACTTGATTGGATTCATCTGTAAGAAGACCTAACCAGCTCTGATTACCTGTCTCTTGGTTGCATTCATCTGTGAGCAGACCTAACCAGCGCTGATTACCTTTTTCTTGATTGCATTCATCTGTGAGCAGACATAACCAGCGCTGATTACACGTCACTTGTTTGGATTCAGCTGTGAGCAGACCTGATCAGCGCTGATTACTTGTCTCTTGATTGGTTTCATCTATGAGAAAACCTAAGCTGCAGTGGTTACTTGTCTCTTGATTGGATTCATCTGTGAGAAAACTTAATCAGCACTGATTACCTGTCTCTTGATTGGATTCAGCTGTGAGCAGACCTAATCAGCGCAGATTACCTATCTCTTGATTGGTTTCATCTGTGAGCAGACCTAATCAACACAGATTTTTTATATGAGTAATATACTGTAATATACTGTTGAGGCTGACAATCAGTAATACGATGGTGTTAGGGGAAGGAAAGGTTATCTAACTATGCAAAATTGGAGAAACAGATTCTCCCTAGAAACCCCATATTAACACTCACAGCCTAATTCAAACAGGAATTAACTCTAAAAGAAAAGAAGTAGATCGTTACAAATGTTGAAAACGTCCATATACATCAATAATGAAATACGGAATAAATAGGTGGATAAAATTAACCAGCACACACGATAAATATATGTATATAAAAAGCAATCATTTTATTAAATTCTTTTAAAACATTAGCACACTGATATATTATGCTCTAATTCAACCATTAATACTCTTCTATCTCCATCTGAGCAAACCGGGATCAAAGTCAATGGTGGGGAGTCACAGCCAAACAAATATAGCAGGGTCCTCCAATGCAGTCTAGCAAAGATTAAGGTAAAAATTCAGATGTATTCACGTAAAGGTAATTATACTTACATTGGGTAAGGTGTTTCTCACAATCAGTCCCGGCATATAGAAAATGTATCTATCAGCTGTTCCTCACAATATCCACTGGGCATTAAACATTAGGGTTGCCACCTTCTTGTCAGCCCAAACCCGAACGGGGAGGGGGCGGTCTGCGCACGTATCGTTCCGCCGTGTTGTTGGTGGGTGTGTCTTAAATTGGGCGTGGCTTAAATTGGGAGTGGCTTATAAGGAAGCTAAATGTATTTCTGCTAACTTGCTAGTTCTGCACATTCTCTAATGTCTGTGGTTACAATAAACAATAATGTAGGAAAGAAAGTAAATAAAAATACTAATAATTAAAAATAAACTAATACTTAAATATATGCACATTAAATGGTGATGATCACTGGCAAATTACAAAGACATTATATAGCAGTGTAGCTGAGCAGTGGCACACAAACTGCAGATGTTTTGGAAACTACAACTCCCAGCAGCGAAAGCATGCTGGGAGTTGTAGTTTGCCAACATCTGGAAAGCCAAGGAATTAGGGTTACTGTATGGGAGTTCTGCTGTCCATTTAAAGGGAAACTAATGCCTCAAACAATACATAATCAGGAGGATGGTATCTATTGTTAAAGATTGCCTTCCGATTCTGTATTGTCTTGAGGCTTTAGTTGCCCTTTAAATTGACAGCAGAATTCCCATACAGTAATAACCATACTGGATTTGACTATTACTGTTTGGGAGTACTGTATGGGAATTCTGCTGTCCATTTAAAGGCCAACCAAAGCCTCAAAACAATCCCAAGCCAAGATACAGAAGGGCCAGGAACCATATACATTAATCTAAATGGAATCTTTCTTTGCAAACCTTGGCATAACACAGGAAATAATCCAGAGATCAAACATGGCATCCAAACGAGAGTGATGTCTAGGTGATAGTTAACAGATAACTACCATGATAACCAAACAACATACAGTTCCCCTGCTACTATAGCAACTACTGTATATTTAACTATAGGTAACTATAGCAGCTCTGTACCAGGACTTACACTGCATAGTGTTTTACTGTCCTTCCAGGCAGTTAACCAGGCTCCTATTATTTCCCCCGTCATTCCAAGCTGCAATGGGAGGGGCCCATAGTAGAGGGGAAGTGCACAGCTGATCTACAAATGTCACCAGGAGGCAGCAGCTGCAGCCCTACACCAGCAACCCTTCCTGTTTGGTCTTCCCCCGCGGGACTTGAAAGGAGGAGGGATTGCTGACCGAGTTCTATGCCTCTGCATCAGGCTCCGCCTCCCAGACCCTCTTACTGGATGATACCGCGAGAAGATGGCACAAAGGCAACGGTAGTCAAACGAGTGTTTTGTATAAAAGCTTCAATTATTATTATATGTAAAATATGAATTCATACTAACATAAAATACACAGCATGAAAATATTTTATTAAGGAACGTAAATCATGGTGGATATATGTTCATTCTGGAAGGGTTATTATTCCTCAATCCCAGGATGCACTGTTTTCTTCTCGAATTACTTTATTAATGAGGAACAGCTATGAGAACATGCAGTTTGATTCACAATGCAAAACATATTTTCACAAGTACATTATAATACAAAAAGGAATGTGTTCCCATGGTGTGTTTAAAATTAACGCATAGGGGCAAGAATGCAAAAGCAAATTGCTCCTATATTACAGATCAAAGGTTTCCAATTACAGTAAGCGTCATGTGATTTCCTGCAGACACACGGTGCCTGAGTTACCAATGACAGCTAACCGTGATATAGAACCCAGACCTGCAGTTCCAGTAATAAGGCTGCCCTGATGTTGGAAGGTGCTATCCAAAGGTGATGCAGCTGAACCAGCCAATTAGAGCAAAGTGTTTTCTGTTCATCTGTTTGGAGAATGTACACTACACCACACAGGGCGCACTATAAAAGAGAGAAAAACAATAGGATATCTGTTCTATTTCATTTTGTTCATATCTGAAATTAATTGTGGTTGTTTCCATTCGCTCCACTGCCAATACATCAAAGTGCATAAAAAAGAAAACATTTCTCAAAAAGACATTGTACAGTTCTTGGAATAGTGACAGAAAAAGACTGCTAAGCATTGACCGTAAAGAACCCGCAATGTATTCTGCAATCTATGTGACATAACACACAACAAACCCCTTCCCTACCCAAATTCTCAATGGTTTATCGATGGGGTATATGCCTTGATTTAAAGACATCCTTTACCACTGTTCCCTCTGGGCAGTTGTCAGGGCTGTGTATACAGGTTGAAATGGTGCCCACACAAACATCTGTGGTATGTAGTACACACAATGTTATCCATGCAGTTTAGAGTTATGAATGACACCGGTGATCTTTGTTCCGCCACTGGTTCTGTGGAACATTTAGTAAAAATTGGGAAATTTGTAAAATCCGATTTGAAACCAATAGGAGTGGAGGATTTTCAGCCTGACCTGCGTTTCCTCTTCAAAAAGAGGAAACATTGACATTTATCAATTCTTCATGATTGGGAATTCGGGATTAACTAATTGGGAGTAACTTCAAGAAGTGTATCTGAAATAAACTTTGAACAAAGCCAATCCCAGAATCGGTAGATTTATCATTTCATTCTAATTTGACAAATACCCAGAATCGCTGCTGTATGCTTCCCGACATGTGCCTTAAGCATGGTACACACGGTTAGATTCTTCCTCCTGACCAACCATTCGGCAATAAGGATGGGTTGGCCAGGAGGAAGGTCTGTCGGTCACTGCAATAGTGGCCACAGCCATCAGTTTGCCGTGACGGAGCATGTGGTCCATAGAGGACTGCACAATCGAGGTTTTTGAACGTATCCAAATGTCCATTCATCCGTTTTGGGTGAACAGTCGGTCGTTCGTGAATGAAAAACTCGTGATTATTTCGGCCCGATCGACTGATACATTGAACCATCGTTCAATCGTGATGAAATATTGCATGGTGTGTACGCCGCTTTAATTGCTAGATGCGTTGTGTCAAAATATCGCCCATGGTCCTTTCAAATTTGACTGGAGATACTTCAACCTAGGTGACTGGTTACATTTTGGGGTAATTTGTGGCTAATTTGGGGTTTAGTCCTCCATTCATATGGCATAATACAGCCCCTTAACTACAGACAAATTGAGACAGCTTTTGGTTAAAATGGTTAAAAGGCAGCCATACATGTACACAATATGTCATCAGTCCAATACTCAGTGTTGATCCATGACCACTTAGCTATGTTGTGCTAAGAATATGTATGTGTTTATTTAAAAATGTGTGTTGTCATGACATCTGTATATAAATTTTAGGTATATTACTATGATAGTAATAGTATAATCTTACCAGAACTAAAATCTAGAGAGCCAAAATAAAATATGACATTACATGACAAATAATGGAAAACAACTATTTCAAAGGTTGCTTAGTGTGGCCAACAGGAACCAACAGTTAATAATGGATGAACAGTTCAGCTAACCTTTCAATGGACTAAGCAGGTTTAGTTCATCTGGTAGTCACTGTCCTCAGTAAGCACCTTTATTTTAAGCACTGATGAATACAGCAGGGAACTAAGTATAGGAATAAAAGGGAAGCCATAGTTCAGTTCTGGAGGGGACCTTAGGGGTCCATCATTTTGAAGCTTTTACAAAAACTCGTAGAGAATCGTAAGACTATAAATCTGCAGTGGAAAAAGGAGTTTCTATTGCAGGTTGGATATTTATAATGTCAGCTACAGATGATTTTTCCTTTTTAATTTATATTAAAAGCAGTAAATTGTAAAACTGAGAGCCAAATAAAAAAATGATTGCCTTGGCCGAGAATACGGTAAGTGAATGAATGGCTGCCATCAGAGTCCTTGTCCAATCTTCTTTACCACCTGCCTTCAGGAATACTATATCCAAACCAAGCTACTTCTATTCCCAGTTTCCAACTTCTAATTTAGGATCAAATAAGGGTTGCAAAGTCTTAGCGCAGCAGGAGACTGAGCTATAAGTGGACCCAGTCATTACTGTGATAATAGGTACACAGCTGTTGGGGAAGCTGCAAGCAAGTCACCATATAGCACTGTAGGTGGTAAGTTAAGTGAAGGTGGTTTACATGAAGGACTCACACACACCCCACTGTTACCTACTTTAGGGGAGATCGACTAATCAATTCCTGCCCATAAATCACCACAGCCTCTTTCCATCAATAAGAAACATGCAGGGAGATTCAATAAAAGTTCTTATTGTTTAAAATGGTGCTAATTTTGCCCCAACCAATCAGATCTTATTTAACATTTGAAAGCTATCATCTGATTGGTTGGGGCAAAATTAGCACCATTTTAAACGATAAGAACTTTTATTGAATAACCCCCATGATATTTTAGGCCTTTAGGACCCCCTTAGGTCCTGAACCCAGATATACATATCTCCCATATTGCGCCAACTGTCAGGTCTACTCTCATCTCTGGGGCTCAGGTATGATATTATATGTGACCAACACATGTACTATTACATCTCAAGTCAATTCCTGGGTTTTGAACTTTTCCCCATGTTCCCAAGGTACCATGACCCCAGTTCCAGGGCCTGAGTACAGAATAACCCAATTAAACACACATTATGCAATAATGATATGCAATAGACCATGATATAGAAAGAGTTCTTAACCTTATACAATGCCATCCAACTTTACCCCTGCACCCCCTCTACAAACCTCCCATGGTATGAGTATGATATGAACCAATGCACCCAGTGTACTGTAGACTTCCTGCTCCTGGGCCTTTCTCTATATAGTGTGACCTGCTCCATGACCTGGGCAAGGATACGGTGTGATTCCTTTACTCCCTGGTACAAACAGATGCGCCATATAAAACAATTTGTTGCTATTATATCATTTTAAGGAATGAAGAAATTTGGGTGGAAAGAACTAAAAAATAAAATGTACATGGAAATGTTAATGTTAAAGAATGTTATTGGAAATGCATTGGACATACAGCCAGACTTAAAAGGAATACAAAATGCTTTATCTCTGTGCAACAAATATCAGGCTCTTCACATTTAAAACAGGCAAGTTAAAGGTCACACTTCACTCCCATAAGGCCAGTAAATATGTTTAGTTTCTCCAGTTCTCCTGTAATGATATCCTTATTATTTTCTATTTCTGTCTCCTTCACTGGTGGAGGCTTTTTGTTTATGACCTGACAGTGAACCTGTGCATCTGGAGCCAGTCTTGCTTCTCTGTTCCCTGACTTTTCTTCTCGACTGCCTTGATCGACCTTTCCCTGTGTCCCAGACCAGCCATTCCTACTTGAGTGGAATTGTCTCTTGTGTGTTTTGACTGAAACGTTAGCCAACTGTACATATAACTACTGTTTTGAATAGGATTATATGAAATGCCTGTTTTAAAGGACTCTAGTGCCTATGTATAAACATGTCTTACGTTTAACCTCTAAAATGTATGGGATTTTTCCCATAAAGTCTATTTGTAGCCTTTTCAATTTTCCTGATTTTCATGGGACAGTCCTCTTAGAGGCCCCAATCCCAAAATCCTGGACTGCTGATCCCTGTCCAATAATAGAAGGGGTCCTGTTCAATCAGGGCTGAAATCTCATCCAAGGAATGGACCGGGCAGCCCTGCCCCTGGAATGCCCTAACCCAATTCTTTTTGCTCTGCCCCATCGCATCTCTTTCTCCACCACGCCCCCTTCCACTCGGGGAATGTCTGGCAACCCTGGTAGGTACCCATCACAAGGTGCAGATGGCCTTGCCCATTTCTAGTCTACCTGACTTCCAAGTTAAGTTTAATGTATGCACCTCCAAAGCAAGGTGTAAAAATGAGAGGATGCTACAGGCTGATCCAGTAACAAGCCACTGGTTGTTATCAGGTCCTTAAGGGTAGGAACACACAGGCAGATTTTTCAGCCCAGCCGACCAGTCAGCTGGCCCGAAATAGCCTCAGTCACGGCTAAAGTTGATGTAGCAAAAAATGACCAAACAATCATACGTGATTTGCCGACATGTCCAATTGTCCTTACATCCAACTTGGACGAAAAGGCCATGGCCAGTAAAATGCCTTTGATAGTTTGGCTCAACCAACCCAAAGTGTCTTTTCTTACCACCTGCAGGAGGATTACTACCTGCACGAGGATTGCCAAAGCAACCAGGAACTTACCTTCCTGAAAACATGCAGCAGAAAATACAAATAGGCCACCTCATGGCTTGATTGCAATTCAATAAAATTCATTGATTACTTTGCCAAAAATCTAGCGTTACTGGCCCACTGTGTAGTGTTAAAAAATCCTTACCTTACCCCTCTGCTCCAAATGTTTTTTCTCCAGTGCCTGTCCAAAGTTCCAGAAAGTGAACAGTAATAGCCTGTCTGTGAGTCATCTGGTCCCTGCTTCTTTCTTTCGTTGATGAGGTTTCTGGCATGTGCAAGGGAGACCTTCCCCCCCCTCCCTCCCACCCTACAGATCATTTCATTGCTGCCTCATTCTCTACCATTAAACCCCTTTTCCATAGTGCAGGCAGAGCAGGATTATCCACAAGGCAAACCTAGGCACCTGCCTAGGGCCCAGGAAACTTCTGGGGGCCCAGCTTCAGAAGCAGTAACAATATTATAGTCTACAATGTATGTAGCAAAAAAGGGGGCCCTAAAAATGGCCCTGCCTAGGGCCCCGTATGTTCTTAATCCATCTCTGAGTGCAGGGTACCCCAGCCCACCCCCTACCAACCTGTTAAATTTGTAAAACAAGCCCCAGAAACAGACTTAAACGACCATGTTCCCCTTAGCTTGCTGCATAGCAGCTGCAGGTCTGGCCCGTTTGCCGGAATTTGAAGAGCAACGATTGTTTCGCATATCTAACAGGGCGGTTCGGGGTGGGCTGGGGTTCCCTACACTATGGAAAATTTTAATTTCTGGGGTGGGGATACCCTTTAAGTTAAACAGTCTTGCAAAATGTTTCTAACACCAAAGGGCAATTTTTTACTAAGATAATAAGGAAACATTCCATGGGGAATTTTTAAACAAAGACTGATTTTTAAAATTATTTGCAGATCTGGATAGATTTATTGACCTAATTTCCACTAAAAATCCAGTTTTCCATATTTTATAAACACCGATACGAGGCTTAATACCAAGAAATCTGTATTTGTGACGTGTTGAAAGTGAGAAAAAGTGTTGGAAACCAAATCTTTGCCTTTTTATAGATTGTGTTAATGTATTGCTATTGAAAATAGCGACAAAAATATCGCCATCACCACTTTATAAATATAGGCTGCATTCAGACGAGCGCCTGTCTCTCGTTTTGCAGATGTTCTCCCATCAGTTCCTGATGTTTGTACTTCTTTTAGGTAATGCGGTATGTAGTGCGCACTGATGGTATCTATCTGCTCATACTAGATTGTAAGCTCTACGGGGCAGGGACCTCCTTTCCTCTTGTGGCAAGGCCCATTATCCTTTTGCTGGGGGTCCCAATGATTTCTAGTTATGTCCCTAGCATAGCTTGTACATTTTAAATGATATTTATTTATAACTATGACAAGGATTCTGTGTGATATTTCCATGTGGCAAATAGATGTTCAGAAAGCATGATAATAAAATGTGATTTTATCAATGAGAGTGAAGATTACAGAAGCCCCCACAAAGAAATATGAAGGCCGCGGTCTGTCAGTCTTTAAAGAAACATACGTTAAGTTGTGCGATGACAGATTTCCAAGTAGATCCATATGCTGTTTGCAGGAATACGTGTTGTCCCTTTAAACGCCCTTACAATAATAAACATCATCCAGAATCACTCCAGGAGCCATTCCTACTATAGTGTGATCCTGGGAGACTGTGCAAGTTTGAATTGAAGATCGTGCTGCATGGGAATGATTGGAATTGCTAAAACCCACCACAATATTTTACATGGACCTCAGACATATGGCACCAAGGTTTAGCATCCAGTCTACACTACTATACGGGAGAAAGGGGTATATCTTAGCAGTGGTCTGTGCAGGGGGGATGGGTCTAGGAAAGATCACATTTCAGCTTGACATCACAGGTCCTCATTCAAACAGGAGACACTATAAAGGCAACTTCACACTGCAGAGCTTGGGACCCATCAGCACATACAATACATTGCTGTAAAGCTGCTGCTGTGTAGGACCTATCAGCTGGTAATTACTCTGATCCCCAGCCATTACCTTGCTGTCCATCACTCCCTGGGAGGCTGCAATAGTAAGTAAAAGGGTTTTAATTTAGTGCAATGTGCTATGTGACCTACACACAGACAGTAAATGCATTGTATTGTTGGATTGCCTTTATTTATTTCTGCAAATATTACATACCGGTAACGTTGGGATTGTCCAGTTCGACTTTAAATGGTTAAATACTCAGCATCATTACGGATTGTTTGGTTTTAATTACCAGTGACTGATCTTCCCAATTAAACATTTTTAGTCTTGCACATGGGTAACAAAAGTTTCTGCAAATTAGAATTCCCAGATGCTTTATAAAACTACAGATAAGCGAGGATTCTGGAAATTGTAGTTTTCCACAGTTGACGTTTCCAACTTTGTGGCTTGCAATGAATTCCCAATGTATTTGGAATATTTACCCCATCCTGCAACTAAGATGTTCCCCCAATGGTTTTTATTCCAAAAAGCAAAGCAGATGGTTTAGTCAAATCCACATTGCACCAGATGCTGAATTGGGGAGAAGACAAGTCTGTCAGATCCCAAGGCAGCTGGTTTCATCTGACCAGATCAGACACGTGTTTATATCATACTGCAATCCAGCACTTGGCTGCTATAGTTTACTTGGATTTGGGATAGTGACAGGTATCTGTGTGACACATCCAATTTGGTATGGGATAGAACTGTGACTTGCTATGTACAAGGCAGCACTGGAGAGAGGGGAGAAGGGGCTCTGGGCTGTGCCGGAAAAATAGAACCCCCTATGAACACACACAAGGAGCACACACTGCTAAAACTCTCACTGCCCCATGCTAAACGTTGGCTGTTGGGGGTGGATGGTGAAAGTTGTAGTTCAACAACAGCTTGGGGGCTCCATGTTAGAAATCCTTGAAATAAATAAAATCAGCCCGTTATTACTGTGGAGTTACTGAACATTACCTTGGAGATCAGGATAGTGCAGATATGAAAATGGAAGGGCACCTACATGAAGGGACAATCCAATGAATTTCTACTGGTACCCCCTCCAATTCATTTCCCCTGTAGCCCCTGCTATAAAATCTGACCAATAGTAAACAATATGATGCGCAGCAGCAACCTCCAATAACTGAGAGGGCAGTGCCCTGTAATTAAGTACATGTCCTTGTAACGACAGATCAGATTCAATGACCAGTCAGCCTTTCCTCACCAAATAAATTTATGAAAATAACTGCTGATCCCTAACTTTGATCTGAATTTATTTTTATAATCTATGCAAGACCTTGCACATGCTAGGATGTATATGGACAATTTACGTTATTTAATAGTGATAGATAAGGGATAATAGTTATAAATAAAAAAAAATTTGAGAAATATTAAAATGTAAAGGAAAATAAGCATAGGAATCCTTGCCAGGTATATGTCCCGTCAACTGATCTCTCTCTATACAAACTCCCCTGTTATTAGGACCACCCACCTTTCGCCTTAAATAAACAAAACTACAACAAGGTTCCAAAAGGAAATAATAATGGCCACTTTATTGTGACATAATGGAGCTAAAAATAATAACGTTTACGTTTCCATATATTAAGCATAAAATTTTCTCCACCTTTATGGCCCAGGAGGCACCTTTATATAGTATCTTCAGCTCTCCCCCAAGAGGTTATTTGGCCACTTATATTTTGGAAACTGTACCAGTTTCCCAGCTCTCCTTTAGGGCTAATGTCCCTTATTAGCGTTGACAGAGACCGCCAACCCTCAAAACACCTGCAGCTGAATTTAAAAGAAAAGAAAATACAAATAGCGGGTAACACGCTGTCTATCTCAAGTAAAATGGGCTCCCTATCAGCCCACCTGTTTCTTCTGATCACCCACCCCACCTTTTCCTAACCTACACTAAGCCAACCCCTTTTCTCCGTCCAATACTTGTCATGCGCTCCCTGTCTGATCCCCAGCCAGTTGCTGTTCTACCATTATTGACATTTTATACAGAAAATCCAATTCTTGTTTTTTTTTATCCTGTTTAGGGCTAGGCAGTGTAAAGTCAGGGATGGTTCATGAGAAGTTCCTGAAAGGGAAAAATGTCATCAATGAAACAGGATTACAACTCTACTCTTTCCCAGCCTGCTGCTTTATGGCCCAGACATGCTCAGTGTGCATCATCCAGTAAGGGAGCAGCTGTCCAATCAGCTACTTTGTATCTCTTTGTGCTAAGGGAGTGAGAATTAGTTTCAATTGGTTAGTGAAAATATTTTTCTATTAATTGTTGTAATTGTAATTAATTTGCAGTTTCTGGGCTACAAATCAGGTAGTGTTGTGATGGAAATATTTCCCTTAATTGTCTGTGTATGCGGATTCCTCTGCATGTTAACAGCAAAGGGTTTATGTTCCAGTTACTGATCGAGTTACCATGAACCCTTTGGTACAGGAGGATCTAGGAACATTCTGGGGTGGTCTCTCACACTCCCGCAAGACCACCCCAGACTCCCGCGACCGAGAGGAGACTCCCCAGTCATGCCTCCTTTTGCATTGCTCGCCATGCATTTTTTGATTTTTTTCACAGGTCCAGATGGAGCTTGCACTGTATTTGCATGCACATACATTATGCTCAGTGAAAGTTCTGTCGGGAACCTTTCAGAGGTGCAGCAGAGGAGCGCGAACGAGGGTAAGTACTCTAATTTCCCCCACCTGCTCCTGATCATTTAATTGAAGAACGGGAGGTAAGACATAGTTAAACTAAAAAAACTCTATCTAATGAGTAGAGATACCCTTTAAATATTTGATTATAGATACATGTAATAAACTGGGAAAAATTTCTGTGGGCAGGTAACTGACAAGTCACCAGGTGTTTGTTTTAAGTGTGGAAATGCCCTTTAAGGCCCCCTCCAAAACCATATTTAGTTATTCTTCACCAAAAATGTTTCTAGCATTACTTACATAGCACAATCCCTTGCAGCGGCTGTCTCTTTTCCACCGTAACTTCCAGATCTGGCAGCCAGTCAAAGCCATGATGCTTATGTCATAATCAATGATCAAATAATCTACCCCTCAAATATATAATGGCACTCGGCCTGTGTCCTTGTACTGTTATATGGACACGGAACTCCTTGGTGACTACTAAGGTCCCAATATTTTACATCAGAGGGTGAGTCATGACCATATTATAATGTTTGTAGCTTGGCAAGATCTAAAAAAAATGTTAATTGAAAATGTGATTTTTACTTGTATGTATGTACAGTTTATGATGCCAAATCTGAAAAGTTTTTCTGGAAAATAAAACAACTGCTCTGCTGGTATTGCTGATAATCTGGTTATTAGGGAAACATGTTTTAATCTGGGATCTAAAGATGATGTTTCTTTTTATCCTCTAAAGAGGAAGTGACATAGCGGACAAATAATCTATTAAAAACTCTCTGTGGAAAACGCACTATTCCTTCATATCAGATAAAAGTGAAGGCAATGGCTGTTTATTAATAAGATGTCATTTCTTTTTTATTACTTTATAATTTACTTCAAATATTTTTCCCTGTGACTATGGATTATTATGTCTTAACACCTTTTAAAATAAGGTGAAATATGGTTAATAATGTTTTAGATGTGGTTGTACCACGGGAACCTTTACCCTAAATAATATTTCTATTCCTGCAGATTCTAATCCCCCTAATTACTGTAATTATGTTTTCACCAGTTTCCTTTGACCTTTGGACTGTGCAATAACAGTTCCAACCTTACAGTAGAGCTGTTTGGATGGTCGGATGTTGTTGATATTCTACAGAAACCATTTCAACGATGTGGTTTTTGAAAACAGTAAGTGGTGTTTTGATTGGATCTTGTTTCTTTGGAAAACAAGTATAAGTTTACAAAGTTGGCAACTTTTAAGCGCAAGGTCCACATCGAATAGTGATTAAGATTAAGGTGTCTGTGCCAAACTTGCATGAGTTTTGCTTTAGCCCATTTTCAGTACCAAGGTGTGCAGCACTTTTTGCCCAGATTGCGTTTGTTCTTTTTTTTAATAAAAATGATTGATGTGGGAAAATGCAAGGTAACACATGCGAAGGAGCAAGGTCATTTTTTTGATGCAGGGCAGCATTTCACATCCAAAGAAGTAGGAAAGAAAATGATCAGAGTTCACTAAAAATGTTGCCACTGGGAGCACTGTTTTATAAGCAAGTAGCAGTATGGTTCCAAATTTTATAATGTGCAACAGAAAAAGACCTTTCAAATGTTACATTATTATTTTTAATGTTGTACGGTAATTATAGTTTTGTTAATACAATATACAATATAAACAAATTTATAAAATAACTTTTCTATATGTATGTGTTTTTCTTATTTAGATCCATGTTTCAAGGTTCATGGATATTTAATATGAAAGTTATGGTCACTCAAGGAATGGAGTTTGGCTGTGCTGTCCAAGAAAACTCATGAAGATGTTCAAACATGCCTTGTGGATCTCTTGTGAACTGTTCTTTTTGTTGTATCTCAGCTACTTGCAAACGTCCCCAAGCCTGGCACGCCCCAATGGTCCAGATTACCTTCAGAGAGGTTGGCAAAGATTGTTGGAGGAAGGAGAGGGCTGCACGGACTGTAACCCCACAGAATGCCCAGTACCGAGGGGATGTCTTGCTGGAGTTGTAAGGGATAACTGTGATTGCTGCTTAGAATGTGCAAATCTGGAAGGTCAGATATGTGACCTGGACAATACCAACCACTTCTATGGGAAATGTGGTGATAATTTAGAATGTCAGCTCGACATGGGAGACCTTAGACACGGAGAGGTCCCTGAACCTCAATGTGTCTGCTTGTTTAACACAGCCGTCTGTGGGTCAGATGGAAAAACTTACTCCCAGCTGTGTAAATTTCAGGAAGTGGCCAATGCTCACCCAGGAGCCAACTTTACAGTTGTTCATGAAGGGCCGTGTGAATCAGGTATAGTAAATAATACATACAGGTGACTCTTTGTTGAGAGACAATTATACTTTCGCTCCCACTAAATGACAGTACTGAACATAATCGTACCATACAAGTTACAAATGTAATAGTCAGGATGCCAGAAGCTTATCGTTAGGTGTTTGAAAAGATGGATTGTAACAAAGCATTTTGAAGAATAATGGATCAGCAGAACTGTTGTATCCTGCTTATGTCACGGGGCATCTTCCCTAATTTAGCTTTCACAGTTTATTTAGCTCTCTATGTATTCTGCACAAAATAGTCCTACGTATGACATGTGTCACCACAACAGATACTTGATGAAGGGAGGGGAGACCTCTCGGAAACACTGTAGTGGTGCTGTGTGGTTTGAATAAATGGGTTAAGTACCCATAAAATCCAATGTTTAAAATAATTGCATGTGCTGCCTTGCTTCTATGTATATGTCATGACAACAGACCGACCTAAAGATGATAAAGTAGTATAGAGACAGGAGACTGATCATATCTGACCCTCAGTGGAGTTTTACATTTGTAAATAAGGTCTCTGAGCCAGCAGGGATCTCTTACTAGGGATGGTGTAAGCTGCTGCATCCTCCATTTGTTCCTATTGTAACACGGAAACTTAAAGGGACACGGGACAGTCCTGTTTGAAGGATAACGGACTAAAGAAACAAAACACTGATCATTTATCTCTGTGAAAGAAATCACAAGCTTTGGTCAGATCTCACCATATTGAAATGAAAGGAGCTACTGGTTTAACCAGTATAACCTTATTATAGAACGTTCCTGCTGGGACAAAAATGTATCTTAACAGTTTGTTTGAATTGAAACCAGATGTTGTGGATTGAGTTGATTATACAGGAATGTGCTTAGGTCTCTATAGGGAAAGGTAGCAGTAAAATAATCCGTAAGGTATATATTGTGCATAGACGTGTATTTATTCAGTTGTGCTAGCAAATTGATTGTTTAGAAACAATGGAGGAGATTTACCAAGAGCCGCTATCGCTCTTGGTAAATCTGGAGTTAAATATGGCGTTAAAATTATGAGCTAAAAGTAACGTAAGCGCGATATTAAATCGCGAGTGTCGGATGAGCGGCTGTCTTTTGTGTAACCAGTTAAAGTGGAGCTAAGTCACACTTACCAATATCGAACCGGCTAGCGCGGTTCTAACTCCATATATCTGCCCAAGCGGCTCTGGGTAAATGTGCCAGACCTGTTGCTGATACCTCGGATGACTAAAATTAACTTAGAACCCCTTTTCCTTTAAACCATAGATTAACTGTACAAATGAACAGGCAGACACACAATCCTTTTTGGGTGAAATAAATGGCCACAGCTTTATTGACACATTGTAACAAATCATGTGATCAATTAAATTAGCCAACTTATAAATTTGCATCCTTGCATATTAATTAGATATAAAACCCCAACTAGCCGTAGCCATTGCTGAATGCCAAGCCTCTGGATCCCCAGAGGGCATGTAACGGCTCCACATAAACTCTGCAAGGATGCCCCCCCGCCGCTGTGACTCCAACAAAATTTCCGTTTTAACCAACCTTAAACCCAACTATACAAAATAATAGGGAGGGAGGGTGGGGAGATTCTCCTCCTGTTAGCAATTTCTACAAAATGGCGACTGCTGCCTCGTGTCCCGCCCCTTTTATAAACTTGATGACGTCAGTGATGACGTCGGCGCTCCCAGTGTCCTTTGCGGCTCTCGCGAGATCAGCCGCGGCCAATCCGGGAGCGCGTCGCGGCCGCGGCTGATACCAGCCCATTACCAAGGAGAGAAGGAAGGGGGGCGGGACCCGGAACGCCGCACTACAACTCCCAGCATCCTCGCCGGTGCGGCGCCCCAGGTCAGACGCTCCGGCCCCCTAACTCGGGTCGGAGCTACCAGAATTTGCAAGTGGAATGGATTTTTGCAAGTTTCGGCCATCTAGTGATAATTAGGGATGGTCTATTTATGTTTTTTTCCATTTTTGGGATTTACGGAATTCAGGGAAAACCGAAGATCCAAAAACGGAACTTACTTTTGAGGGTTCGGAACGTATTTAGAGGGTTACCAAATGTATGAGGTTATTTTTAGTAACCCTCAGAAATAACCTTGAATGTTTGATAACCCTTAAAAATATGATCAGAAACTATTTTCGAGAAGCAGAAAAATATTAAAAAACTATGACAAATATAGGGCAACAATACAAGGTGCAAGATCCTGCTTTCTAAGTTTTATAGTTAAGTTTTGTAAGTTTTATATTTAGATACTAGTTCTCCTTTAATGAATAATTTTAAAAATATTAAAATAATATATTAGAAATTCAATAACATTCTGGTAGCTCCGACCCGAGTTGGGGGCCGGAGCGTCTGACCTGGGGCGCCGCACCGGCGAGGATGCTGGGAGTTGTAGTGCGCGTTCCGGGTCCCGCCCCCCCTTCCTTCTCTCCTTGGTAATGGGCTGGTATCAGCCGCGGCCCGCACGCGCTCCCGGATTGGCCGCGGCTGATCTCGCGAGAGCCGCAAAGGAACTGGGAGCGCCGACGTCATCACTGACGTCATCAAGTTTATAAAGGGCGGGACACGAGGCACAGTCGCCATTTTGTAGAAATTGCTAACAGGAGGAAATCTCCCCACCCTCCCTCCCTATTTTTGTATAGTTGGGTTTAAGGTTGGTTAAAACGGAAATTTTGTTGGAGTCACAGCGGCGGGGGGGCATCCTTGCAGAGTTATGTGGAGCCGTTACATGCCCTCTGGGACCAGAGGCTTGGCATTCAGCAATGGCTACGGCTAGTTGGGGTTTTATATCTAATTAATATGCAAGGATGCAAATTTATAGTTGGCTAATTTAATTGATCACATGATTTGTTACAATGTGTCAATAAGCTGTGGCCATTTATTTCACCCAAAAAGGATTGTGTGTCTGCCTGTTCATTTGTACAGTTAATCTATGGTTTAAAGGAAAAGGGGTTCTAAGTTAATTTTAGTCATCCGAGGTATCAGCAACAGGTCTGGCACATTTACCCAGAGCCGCTTGGGCAGATATATGGAGTTAGAACCGCGCGACCGGTTCGATATTGGTAAGTGTGACTTACTCCACTTTAACTGGTTACACAAAAGACAGCCGCTCATCCGACACTCGCGATTTAATATCGCGCTTACGTTACTTTTAGCTCATAATTTTACGCCATATTAACTCATAGTTACCAAGAGCGATAGCGGCTCTTGGTAAATCTCCTCCATTGTTTCTAAACAATCAATTTGCTAGCACAACTGATAAATACACGTCTATGCAACTATATACCTACGGATTATTTTACTGCTACCTTTCCCTATGAAGACCTAAGCACATTCCTGTATAATCAACTCAATCCACAACATCTGGTTTCAATTCAAACAAACTGTTAAGATACATTTTTGTCCCAGCAGGAACGTTCTATAATAAGGTTATACGGGTAAACCAGTAGCTCCTTTCATTTCAATATGGTGAGATCTGACCAAAGCTTGTGATTTCTTTCACAGAGATAAATGATCATTGTTTTGTTTCTTAGGTCCGTTATCCTTCAAACAGGACTGTCCCGTGTCCCTTTAAGTTTCCGTGTTACAATAGGAACAATGGAGGATGCAGCAGCTTACAACCATCCCTTAAGAGATCCCTGCTGGCTCAGAGACCTTATTACAAATGTAACTCCACTGAGGGTCAGATATGATCAGTCTCCTGTCTCTATACTACTTTATCATCTTTAGGTCGGTCTGTTGTCTGACATATCATAGAAGCAAGGCACACATGCAATTATTTTAAACAGTGTATTTTATGGGTACTTAACCCATTTATTCAAACCACACAGCACCACTACAGTGTTTCCGAGAGGTTCTCCCTCCCTTCATCAAGTATCTGTTGTGTGACACATGTCATACGTAGGACTATTTTGTGCAGAATACATAGAGAGCTAAATAAACTGTGAAAGCTAAATTGGGAAGATGCCCCGTGACATAAGCAGGATACAACAGTTTCTGATCCATTATTCTTCAAAATGCTTTGTTACAATCCATCTTTTCAAACACCTAACGTAAGCTTCTGGCATCCTGACTATTACTTTGTAACTTGTATGGTACGATTATGTTCAGTACTGTCATTTAGTGGGAGCGAAAGTATAATTGTCTCTCAACAAAAGGTCACCTGTATGTATATTTACTATACCTGATTCACACGCCCTTCATGAACAACTGTAAAGTTGCTCCTGGGTGAGCATTGGCCACTTCCTGAAATTTACACAGCTGGAGTAGATTTTCCATCTGACCCACAGACGGCTGTGTTAAACAAGCAGACACATTGAGGTTCAGGGACCTCTCCGTGTCTAAGTCTCCCATGCGGCTGACATTCTAAATTATCACCACATTTCCCATAGAAGTGGTTGGTATTGTCCGGTCACATATCTACCTTCCAGATTTGCACATTCTAAGCAGCAATCACAGTTATCCCTTACAACTCCAGCAAGCATCCCCTCGGTACTGGGCATTCTGTGGGGTTACATTCCGTGCAGCCCTCTCCTTCCTCCAACAATCTTTGCCAACCTCTCTGAAGGTAATCTGGACCATTGGGGCGTGCCAGGCTTGGGGACGTTTGCAATTAGCTGAGATACAACAAAAGAACAGTTCACAAGGATCCACAAGGCATGTTTGAACATCTTCATGAGTTTTTTCTGGACAGCACAGCCACTCCATTCCTTGAGTGACCATAACTTTCATATTAAATATCCTTGAACCTGTGAAACTGGATCTAAATAAGAAAAACACATACATTAGAAAAGTTATTTTATAAATTTGTTTATATTGTATATTGTATTAACAAAACTATAATTACCGTACAACATTAAAAATATATGTAACATTGAAAGGTCTTTTTTCTGTGCACATTATAAATTTGGAACCATACTGCTACTTGCTTATAACAAGTGCTCCCGTGGCAACATTTTTAGTGAACTCTGATCATTTTCTAACTTCTTTATGGATGTGAAATGCTGCCCTGCATCAAAAAAATGACCTTGCTCCTTCGCATGTGTTTACCTTGCATTCCCACATCAATCATTTTTATTAAAAAAAGAACAAACGCAATCTGGGCAAAAAGTGCTGCACACCTTGGTACTGAAAATGGGCTAAGCAAAACTCATGCAGTTTGGCACAGACACCTTAATCTTAATCACTAATTCGATGTGGACCTTGCGCTTAAAAGTTGCCAACTTTGTAAACTTATACTTGTTTTCCAAAGAAAGATCCAATCAAAACACCACTTACTGTTTTCAAAAACCACATCGTTGAAATGGTTTCTGTAGAATATCAACAACATCCGACCATCCAAAGCTCTACTGTAAGGTTGGAACTGTTATTGCACAGTCCAAAGGTCAAAGGAAACTGGTGAAAACATAATTACAGATATTAGGGGGATTAGAATCTGCAGGAATAGAAATATTATTTAGGGTAAAGTTTCCCGTGGTACAACCACTCTAAACATTATTAACCATATTTCACCTTATTTTAAAAGTGTTAAGACATAATAATCCAAGTCACAGGGAAAAATATTTGAAGTAAATTATAGTAATAAAAAAGAAATGACATCTTATTAATAAACAGCCATTGCCTTCACTTTTATCTGTATGAAGGAATAGTGCGTTTTCCACAGAGAGTTTTTAATAGATTTTTGTCCGCTATGTCACTTCCTCTTTAGAGGATAAAAAGAAACATCATCTTTAGATCCCAGATTAAAACATGTTTCCCTAATAACCAGATTATCAGCAATACCAGCAGAGCAGTTGTTTTATTTCCAAAAACTTTTCAGATTTGGCATCAAAACTGTACATACATACAAGTAAAAATCACATTTTCAATTAACATTTTTTAGATCTTGCCAACTACAAACATTATAATATGGTCATGACTCACCCTCTGATGTAAAATATTGGGACCTTAGTATTCACCAAGGAGTTCCGTGTCCATATAACAGTACAAGAGACACAGGCCGAGTGCCATTATATATTTGAGGGGTAGATTATTTGATCATTGATTATGACATAAGCATCATGGCTTTGACTGGCTGCCAGATCGGAAGTTACGGTGGAAAGAGACAGCCGTGCAAGGGATTGTGCTATGTAAGTAATGCTAGAAACATTTTTGGTGAAGATAACTAAATATGGTTTTGGAGGGGCCTTAAGGGCATTTCCCACACTTAAACAAACACCTGGTGACTTGTCAGTTACCTGCCCACAGAAATTTTTCCCAGTTTATTACATGTATCTATAATCAAATTTTAAGGGTATCTCTACTCATTAGATGAGTTTTTTTAGTTTAACTATGTCTTACCTCCCGTTCTTCAATTAAATGATCAGGAGCAGGTGGGGGAAATTAGAGTACTTACCCTCGTTCGCGCTCCTCTGCTGCACCTCTGAAAGGTTCCCGACAGAACTTTCACTGAGCATAATGTATGTGCATGCAAATACAGTGCAAGCTCCATCTGGACCTGTGAAAAAAATCAAAAAATGCATGGCGAGCAATGCAAAAGGAGGCATGACTGGGGAGTCTCCTCTCGGTCGCGGAGTCTGGGTGGTCTTGCGGAGTGTGAGAGACCACCCCAGAATGTTCCTAGATCCTCCTGTACCAAAGGGTTCATGGTAACTCGATCATAACTGGAACATAAACCCTTTGCTGTTAACATGCAGAGGAATCCGCATACACAGACAATTAAGGGAAATATTTCCATCACAACACTACCTGATTTGTAGCCCAGAAACTGCAAATTAATTACAATTACAACAATTAATAGAAAAATATTTTCACTAACCAATTGACACTCAAAAATGCTACAGGGAGATGGCGTGACCTAGTCCCATCTACAGGCCCTACTGTGGTTATCCTTTTAGCGCTGCTCTGCATTTGTGCCTCCTTCCAATAGCTCTAGGTGGTTTATAAATGACAATATTGTGTATATCTGATAATGTACATACATTTGTAAATGAAAATCTAACTTGCTACAGATTTCTATGACCTGATATGGTCTTTGGTCAACTCCTTATTAAAACAACTTCATGCATTAAACCTTCAAAGGAAAGATCAGGGGATTTTTAGCTTTCATTTTCAAGCATCAAAGCGCTAAAGGCTTCAACTGTGGACATAAATATTTAAACATTTAAAGCAGCAAGAGGCGACTCCTGTTACTTCTGTTACTTTGTGTTAGTGCTTCTTCCTTGTTAGGACTTGAAATTGTTCCACCAGTACTAGTAGAAGCCAGAGTTGGCTACTCAACTTATCTGCCAATACTTCATGTGAGTGTTAACTTCTTCAATAATTAAATGGACTGAATCCCTTCCGCCCCTGTACTACAGCTCCCAGCTATTCTGGGTAGACTCTGCAGTCATGGCTATGAATAATGATGTAATTGCCATTAACTATTCCAATCTACTCTTTGAGCTTTTTCAGTGCTCAGGAAGGGGAGGCAGCAGGCATCAGGCTGAATAACTCTTTAGTATAAATGCATAACAGCACTTTTGGGCACTGCGAGTATTACATTTTTAGGGTTTTGGAGGGTGCTTGTAGATGAAATGGTGGTGGAATTGTCCTTTAATAACGAATTGTAAATAATGAACTGTAATTAACTCATTGTGCAGTAGTGATTAATGGGAGAAGCTTATTGTAAAGCCAGAATGTTTATAAACATACAATGATCTTGCAAAAAAAAAAACACAAAAAAAAGAAAAACAATTAAAACAAAACTCACAAGTCCCCACGACAACACTCTCTGCACAATTACTGTCAGTTGTTTTAGCCTTTAGTTATCCTTTAAAGCTTTTAAAATATTGTAGCAAAACTGCTTGGTCTGATTGGAAAATCAATGAAGACATTCACTGCCATGATTAGAAATATTCCTTAGTTTTCCCCCCATGTTTAATTTTACTTATTTAAGGATTTCTGATCCAAGCTTTGGAAGTTCATGACATATACAAACAATATAAACTAAATGCAAAATTCACAGCAAACTCAACAGCATTAAAATCCCTCCCAACAGCATTAAAATCCCTCCCCAACAGCATTAAAACCCCTCCCCAACAGCATTAAAATCCCTCCCAACAGCATTAAAATCCCTCCCCAACAGCATTAAAATCCCTCCCCAACAGCATTAAAATCCCTCCCCAACAGCATTAAAATCCCTCCCCAACAGCATTAAAATCCCTCCCCAACAGCATTAAAATCGCTACCCAACAGCATTAAAATCCCCCCCAACAGAATTGGCCTGGTCTAATTCACCTCACGCACTTCCCCAGTGTGACGGCGAATCGCTTAGTAGGATTCTCTGGCTCAAAAAAGTTTTTTCATGAAACCCCCAAAATACTTTTCCTCACTTTAAAAAAGAGCACATGTAATTTGAACATACAATGAGGTCTGCGTATTGCTGTATGCCTTCAAAACAGTTCTTGTTTTGCTTAGGCTTAGGGCTAGGCCACACTGCTGGTTTTTTTGCGTTGCGTTTGCGATTGCGCTTGCGATTTTTCAAAATTATTGAAAAAGCGGCAACGCAAAAAAAACGCGCTGTTTTCGATGCGTTGCGTTTGCGTTTTGCGTTCTGCATTTTTAATCGCAATCGCATGCGATTTCCTATACTATTGAAGAAATCGCAAGCGCAAACGAAAAAATCGCACATGAAATCGCATGCGATTGCGATGCGTTTGCGTTTCAGTGTGGCCTAGCCCTAAGGGCCAAATTCAATAACCTGCAGTATCGGAAAGTTATGATACAGCGGGTTATTGTAAAAGTGTATCCGTACATTTATGAATGTTTGTTCGTACAATACCATGCGGCAGTAGGCTACCGCAATTGTATCGTATAGGCGATTGGACAATTCCGATTGCGATCTTAAAGGCTATGTCCACCCCTAAATTCGAATTTTAATATTCTGCTCCCCCATGTCCCCCAGCCCCAACCGCATATTTTTTTTTTTCAGAAAGCCCCCCAAATTCTTACTTACCTCCCTCGAACTCCGCCGCACTGCCGGCCCCCTGCTTGGCGAATGCAAGCAGAGGGGCGGGACCGGCAGTCGCGTCTGTGATTGGCTGAGCGGCAGCCAATCACGGACGGCTGCCGGTCATTCAGTGCAGCGGAGGAAAGCGGAGAGGTAAGTAAGAGTTGGGGGCTTTTTTAAAAAAAAAAACATGGGGTGGGGCTGGGGGACATGGGGGAGCAGAATATTAAGGGGGTTTAATGCTAGGGGGAGGGATAGTAGAACGGGAGGGAGAGGGAGGGGAGGGAGGGGGAGGAGAAGGGCTGCAGCACGCATGGCAGGAATCTCCGGGGAGCCAGGTAGCAGGCAGTGTCCTATATGGACTGCTAGCCTCCTGGTGGTCAGTTTTGGAACTTTGGGGGGGGACTACAGGAGAACCAGATGGAGTTGGGATGTGAGGTAAGGATTAAACTACACTACATGGTGGGGGCCAAGAGTGTTGGGGGGGGGGATTATAGTTTTGGGGGTGGACATGCCCTTTAAATGATTTATCCTAATTGTACAATCATGATTGTAATTTTACGACTGAGATCTCAATTTTTTGCGATTGTTAAAGGCGCAATATCGCTATTTAGCACTATTGTGCCTTTATAATAATGGCCCTAAGTATGGCTGCTCAATCTAGCAGAATGGTATAACAATCAGTCTCTTCCCTGGTCCACACTGGATAATTTGCAGCAAAATGGCTTTTTAATCTTACTGTAAGGGATGAAATCAGTATAGTGATAACTATTTTATAGACCATGGGAAATATTTCCTTTGATTGCAGATTGAGACTTCTGATTTTAGAAAAAAATGTGTCTATCCAGTGTGTAACCTTCTGGCTGTACTTGCAATTCAACTCACAGCATGTTTAAGAGGATTTGGCTTTGGTGAAATCTGCAAATTGTGGTATGAAATACACACTACGGTTATCAACTTATCATTAAAGTAGGTACCTCTCCCAACACAGTATAAACAGCACATTTATCTATTATTTTACTGTGTAAAACTTTGTCTGTTACTTGCCAAGGCCATTTTTGGGAATGGGGGGTCCTCTTGGCTATGGGCACGAACACTGCCAACCTAAATATCTGACGTTAAGTAACAGAAAATAGGGAATTTCTGTCTTTCCACACAGTTGACTTTACAGTTAAATTAAGGTCAAGAAGGGTGAAATACACTGGGTTTCCAAGCAAGATATTTGTCTTTAATCTGTACTGCTGTTCCACACGTACTGAGAACTCAATCCAGTCCTACTGAATACACAGAATGTCTGGCTGGCTCAAGGAAGTGAAGCTTCCAGTTACCACAGCGATTTCCCAGTCTTACAGTAAATTCCTAGGACCTAAAATATCCAAGCAATCCCTGTTACATGATATTAAAGGGCCAATAAAGCGAGAGATATTCTATGATTTACTATAGGTTGATCCACTCAATGCCGTTATAATATAGTCTTAACTATACATATTATGACTGATTGTAGAAAATCCCAATGTACAGTAGGATATACAGTTATAATCTACCCCCTTAATTATAATTTTCTGCGTGGGTATCATAAAAGACCCCCACTCAGCCGGCACAAGGAGTTCAATAAGGGGTTTGTGCTGGATTTACTGTAGCTATTAGCTGGCGTAAAATGAATTTACCCACATTCCCAAACCCCCATTAATTTCGCTAATAGAGGATTTTTTTCCCAGAACAATACAGATAAAGGCTCTGAGTAAATCTTACCTAATATGGCTAAAAAAAAGTGTAAAATCCATGCAACCCAATGTAACATCAGGTTTTACACTTATTTTAGTGGGCTGTGCCATTTCAAATATTTTGGAATCAGCACAATTACCCTTAAGTTAAGTTTTGCGCTTCCTGTACAAGAAACCTGTATTTTCCTGACTGTATATGTCATTTAATTCCAGCACCCCAGATCCTGTCTCCCCCATATGATATCTGGAATATCACCGGAAAGGATGCTATTTTTGGCTGTGAAGTCTTTGCATACCCAATGGCATCCATAGAATGGAGAAAGGATGGATCAGAGATGCTGCTTCCAGGAGATGATCCACACATATCGGTCAGGTAATTAGTTTTACAGTATTACATGTTTTTTGGGGTTTTCTAACTGGCTTTTGCACTACACTATAATTATTTTGTATAATAATAAATGAGGTTGGAATATGAAAGAGATCATTTTTAGGGGCATTAAACGTAAGATGTCTTTACCAATTAGATTAAAGCAGGCCCTACACTTGTCTCATCTAACTATCCAGCTGGTCATTCCATTGGAACCTGTCTGCAATATGTAACAACCAGCGCATAAGCTCATATGGCTGATCTCCCGCATTTTTAAGGGGAAGGCTGGCTATGTGAGCACATCCCTTTACTTGAAGTAAGGGTGTTGGGGACGAGAAAATGTATTGAGCTTGTGAAGCCATGTATCGTTTCTTCGACCAACACTGACATTCTATTGATTTCTGCTCAATACTGCTTAGCTATTCTGGACTAAGACATGTTAGTTAGGATGGACTGGAGTTCAGTGCTGAGTAGGGTTCACTGTTAACTTTTGCCTTTCATTCAACTCCCCGAACATTAAGTTTAGGCTAAGCAATGGACCCTAATTACAAACACACTCAAACAAAGTAATTTAAAAAAATAGGACATGGCTGGGTGAACCAGTGCCCCCCCCCCCAAATGCCCCACCCCCTTCCCTTTGTCACTGCACCAATCACTAGGGAGGATCAACCCTTCCAAGGGAGCTGGATGATATCAATTAGCTTCGCACCATAAGAAAAGCGCTTTAGTTTTAAGTTTAAGTAACTTTTCTTTTCTTTTATGTCAGTTCCATTTCAATGTAGAAGAAATGCAGAATATTTAGATTATTTAAAAAAAATTTAAATGTTCAAGCCAAATTAAATTAAAATGTTCACACCACTTATTGCATTCTGGGCCATGTGTAAATGTTCTTTGTCTAGTGGAGATGCATCTTTTATGGTATTTCAGCAATGTACGTTCCAGTCACTGAAGAGGGATACGCTACAAGAAGTGTGTAAAATAGCACCAGACTGCGAGTGCTCACTAGGGGAGCCTCTGGGGCTAGAAGTCTGAACATTGCACAAAGGCTGCTTGACTCAACAGTGAAAGAACTTATTGAAAGCATCAGAAGTCTTGACGCATTATCATGGATGCCTTCTTGATTGTAAGAGGCCAGTGCTGATGAAATTACAGCACATCTCTCCAATGTAATTTACCAATGTTTGGGGAAGTGGCTAGTTATACATGCCAGACTACTGACTCCAATATATTACATCACAATATAAACCCAAGGAAAGTCACCATTTGCATATACTTACAGTATTTTTCTTAAATAATGCTTAATAAATTCTGCAGTGCTTTGGTTAGTTGAGTAAGTTTATGTCAGGGCAGGGCTTGCCCTTTCCATTGTTAAGAATAACCATGGGTGTATGGATGTGTCTTTTTGATTGTGGTAGGAAATTAGCACTGTAATGAATTTTTAGTATATAATGTGTCCGACAGAATATCTTACAGGATCTGCTCTCATAACAGACTAGTGAATGTTGCAGCATATTATGGATAAGTACCATCTTCCTTTTCAGCCTTAGTGCTGATCTTCCTAATTCTTTGCTGATTTCTTTCCATTAGAAACATTTTTTCAAGACCCTAGTGAGTACACTTCCTCCTTCCTGCAGCTGTTCTAGCTATAATAATCCACTTTTGATGGATAAGCTTGGCGTCTTTCTTCTTCCCCCTGCTTAAATAAACCTTCTGATGTTGCTCATGGTATTTAAACCACTTAACTGTGCTTCCCATTGAAGGTTATGGACTAAATGACAAATAAAATAAGCATGGTTATTCTCATGAAGATTATGGTGGATTTTGCTCTAATGTAAAGGGAGAATATTCCATTTATTATAGGAAAACATATGTCCTGTTTATTGTTTGATCCTTACTTCTGAGCTATTCTTTTTCTAACAATAATTAGTATTTTTTAGCCTCATATAAAGCAGGGATGTCAAACGTGTCAAACGTGCGACAAATTCCTGGACGGACAGGGGATGCTGGGAGTTGTAGTTTTTAAACAACTGGAGGCCCCCAGATATCAAAGGTGGAAAAACTGCTACAGTATCTTAGTCTACAAATTATGTACCCAATGTACAGTTACCATACCTGCTTATAGAAGCCCAGTAAGGTAATTGATGCACAGTTTCCATCCCAGCTCATAGAAGCCCTTGGTCAATAAGGTAATTGATGCACAGTTACCATCCGTGCTCACAGAAACCCTTGGTCAGTAAGGTAATTGGTGTACAGTTACCATCTCAGTTCACAGAAGCCCTTGGTCAGTAAAGTAATTGATGTACAGCTACCATCCCTGCTCATAGAAGCCCTTAGCCAGAAAGGGTTACCAAATTCGATGCATACATTCGAGGGTTACCGAAACCAAAAGGAAACATTCGAGGGTTACAGAAATGAAAGGATACATTTGAAGGTTACAGAAATGAAAGGATACATTTGAGGGTTACAGAAATGAAAGGATACATTTGAGGGTTACAGAAATCGAAAGATATATTTGAGGGTTACAGAAATCGAAGGATACATTCGAGGGTTACAGAAATCGAAAGATACATTTGAGGGTTACAGAAATCGAAGGATACATTTGAGGGTTACAGAAATCGAAAGATACATTTGAGGGTTACAGAAATCGAAAGATACATTTGAGGGTTACAGAAATCGAAGGATACATTTGAGGGTTACAGAAATAGAAAGATACATTTGAGGGTTACAGAAATAGAAAGATACATTTGAGGGTTGCAGAAATCGAAGGATACATTCGAGGGTTTACAGAAATCGAAAGATACATTCGAGGGTTACAGAAATCGAAGGATACATTTCAGGGTTACGAAATTGAAAGATACATTCGAGGGTTACAGAAATCGAAAGATACATTTGAGAGTTACAGAAATCGAAGGATACATTCGAGGGTTACAGAAATCGAAGAGTACATTCGAGGGTTACAGAAATCGAAAGATACATTTGAGGTTTACAGAAATCGAAGGATACATTCGAGGGTTACGAAATCAAAGATACATTTGAGGGTTACAGAAATCGAAAGATACATTTGAGGTAACAAAAATCGAAAGGTACATTTGAGGGTTACTGATTCAGGAAGTTCGGAAGAGTTCGAGTTCGTCTGACCATTAAAGTTCGGGTTGAACTCGGGTTCAGGTTCGTTCCAACTCTAGTCACAATACTCTGTCAAGCTGATAGAAACCTTTGCCGAGTTTGGTTTATTAAGTAAGCAAATAAATGCTTGTATGTATAACGGAGTTAAACAACAATGATAATAAGAATGTTTCTTTCACATCCATTACATATATACCCTGTAATAATCAATGAGTTTATTACATACCACGCAGTTGGCCACATGAGGATAGGTAGGTACATGGGAAATAAACACCTGTAGTAGATTACCTTGGGTTTGGTTTACATTTGTGTTGCCAAAAGATCCGGCTTTGAGATTTTTTTCAACTGTCTGTTTTCTTAATTTCCTTATTTAGCACAACCCTCTGGTATCCCATTGAATCAGTAAAGATCCCCCTGCATATACATCCCAGCATGATGTGGCAGCATCAAGTGATGGGACTTTTAGCTTCGTGTGTGTATATTATAAGTGATCAAGGATGTAGTGTCAGAGGAAGCAGCGGAGGAGCGCGATCGAGGGTAAGTTTAAGGGTTCCCTCCTAGCTAAGGTAAGACATAGCTCCTTAACCTCCTGTTCTTCCATTAAAGTAAAAAAGTATAAATACACTTTTGCAGTGGAGATAACCTTTAAATTAGGGTATAGGAATTATTTACTTTTTACTGCTAAACGGTCTTTGTGTTTCCAGCAGATGTTACAAATTTCATCCTAGACAAGCTATCTGAGACCTGCAAACACCTGTATGGGATTTAAATAAAGTAGGACCACAGTTTCTTTTATATGTCATTTATTCTTTTTATCAACCATATTCTTTAGTTTAGGGGAGGCCACAAAGTTTGAAGTAACAGATGGCTACAGATTCAATCAGTTCGAACAACAGATGAAGGAATATACAGATGTCTTGCCAAAAACAAGATTGGGGAAGTTATAGCCAAAGCCACACTCAGTTCTTACACCAGGTAAAATTATACTGTCATTCTGTTGGTTGATTTGAAACTAAATGTGGATGCCTAATTGTATTACCGTATATAACAGTGGTTTTCAGTCTTTAAAAAAATCTGAAATTTACCGTGTATACTCGAGTATAAGTCGACTCGAGTATAAGTCGAGGTACCCATTTTTACCTTAAAAATGAGTAAAACCAATTGACTCGAGTATAAGTCGAGGGTAGAGTCTCCCCTCCAGCCCCAGTCCAGCCCAGGATAAAACCTATTTCCCTGCACCCATCTTCTCACCCTGCCACACACTACACTACTACAGTCACTACACTACTCCCTGCACCCATCTTCTCACCCTGCCATACACAACACTACACTACTACAGTAACCTACACTACTCCCTGCACCCTTCTTCCACCCTGCCACTACACTACACTACACTACTACAGTACACTACACTACTCCCTGCACCCATTTCTCACCCTGCCACTACACTACACTACTACTAATCCTTACCTTTGCAGGAGAGTCCGGGCCCCCGACATCTTGATGGAGGAATCCGGCTGCCGCGTCCACTGATGGTCGCATCCACTGACGTCACGACTCGGCGCGATCTAATTTCCCGGCGCCGAGTCGTGACGTCAGTGGATGCGACCATCAGTGACGCGGCGCCGGATTCCTTCACCATAAGCGACTGACTCGAGTATACGTCGAGTTCAGTTTTCAGGCTGTTTTCACAGCCTGAAAACCTCGACTTATACTCGAGTATATACGGTATATTGGTTTATACTCTAGTAAAGCCCTTCTTCTAACTTGTCTGGTGGCATTCGCTGCGCATCTCCTGTGCTTCTGGATGATGTCACTACTCGTAGCCGGTAGTGATGTCATCCAGAAGCGCAGGAGCCGAGTAGTGATGTCATCCAGAAGCGCAGGGATGTGTAGTGAGCGGACGCCGGACAAGGTAGGAAGGCAACAAGGAATTGGAGTCCCCAATACTTACAAATAGAGTATAACCTTCTTTATTTGTGCATATAACAAACCAACCAAAAAGGTTGGTTTTTTATATGCAAGAATAAAGAAGCTTTACCCCTATTTGGAAGTATGGTCATTGTAGATGTTTGGAAACAGTATGTTAAAGGCACTTGAATAACAAACAAAAAAAGTTACGTACACAATATATATAAACACACAATATATAGTTATGATACTGTGCCTTTATAAATATGCCACTTTTTTGTAGTGGAAACAATGCATGTGAAGCGATCCTGCAATTTTGTAATTTCTCGGAATGATTAACCCTCTTTCTATTTTCATCCGAGACAGCTAAACATGACAGGAGTTTTCTTGTGCCAAAACCGCGGAATAATTTGTTTGACGAAGACGTAGACAGCGAAGATTCCGATTATTACTGATATTTAATAACAATATCGATATTGTTACTTACCCACTCTTACTCTTCCATCTGTTGTAGGCTGAATATTTAAGATTCATAAAAAAAATAGCACTTTATCTTTTTTTGGACCAGCTTTTCTTTAAGCTTTGTGGAGTTTATATAGATATAAAAAAAATCTGGTTGTGGTTTTTTGTGTAGCTTTGTGAAACGTTCATTTCCATTGCACGCAGATTAAATGAATATTAAATATAACAAACGAAAACTGTGATAGCTGAATACGATGATGTGTTCCAGTATGTTATTGTCAAATAAACCGTTTTAGTAAATAACTTACACCGTTTTATCCGGCGTACACAAATCTTTTTATTATGAAATCAGAGCCCTTCAGACAGCCCAAATTGTGTGTGTTCCAGTGGGGTTGGCGGTGGTTGCTGAAACTGATCTATAGCTAGTGTAATTGGGCATGGATACCAAATGATTTGGTTAAAAGAATGTGACTTGAATGAATAGAGGCTCCAGGTTTCGTTATTTCCTTGCCATTAAAATGCCCATGTGTAGATCATATTGCGTAAATCTAAGGCGCCTTAATTGTGATTGCTTTGTTTTAACAGTCAGGGCAGTTTCAATGGAAATTTAAAAAATGGTGCTCATCTTAAATGTATTAAAATGAGGGTTGAGAGGATAATGGCAGCAATTGCCTCAATGCTAGAATAAGAGCAAATTATTTTAACTGAATCAGCAAAGGCACATAATAAAATATCGAAACATATTTATTTGTTTACACAGCCCAGGCTGCCAATGTTCTAGCCAAAGTTAGAGTGGTGTACTTTGAATTTTATAGTCATACATTAAGCTTTAAAATGTTAACGGGATTAGTATCACACGCAATATGATACCCTGGAAACTGATCTAAATGCACTTAAAGGAGAATTAAAGCCAAAATATAAATGTGTCATATACAATGCTGCTTATCATTTAGATTTAGCTTTAGATCATCCATAACAATGGCATATTATTGGTAATATAGACCTATTATTGGTAATATAGACCATGGTGGAATAACCAAACTAAAGGACCCAGTCAGCCATACCAATATAACTATTACCTTTATGATAATACCATACCCTGTACTTGGTTGTAAATTAAACACAGAATCAACTTTATTTGGGAACACATCGGCCACAGCTTTCATTAATAAATTTAAATAAATTATGCACTTTATTTGCATAACACCCACTTCACACCCTTGCGTACCATAACCATACTTGTTGTTAACCAACCTAGCCGTAGATCTTGAATGCCAACCTCTGTCTTGCCAGAGGACATGTAACGGCTCCATAAACATATCCAGCAAGTGTGTACCCACCGGCAGTGACTCCAACAACATTTTTTTTAAACAATGTAACATCAGGGAGGGGAGATCTCCTCCTAGGTCACTGCACTGTCAAAATGTCGCCGGTGACCGCATGGCGCCTCCTCTTAAAAGCGCGGCGTGATTACGTCTCGCTGGTGCCGCATCTTGCGATACCAGGCCCCTGCGAGCTTGAAAGTAAAGGAGATGCCGCTGACTGCAAAGGGGACCGCTTCCCCCCACGGTCAGACCCCATCTGCTGACAATTCTTGTTTTCCACATTAACTGTCTAGTTCAATAATGGTGCAAATTTGGGGCCTAAACGCCATTACATAATGCTGATTAAGCCTTACCGGTGCTTTGTAAAGGTGGCCATACACATGCGATTTCCACAGCATGTATACATTGGTGATCTGACCTATCCCCATACCGTTACAGGATCGGTCATCCGTGCAGCCATACATAGTACCATTGGATCGATACTGACCGTCTGTAATGCCGACTACAGTCCTTTGCCGGCATTACAATCCATTGGGAAGAGCACCTTCACATAGACAATAATGAGTAAATCTTGTCGTTCCCCAAGGGATTTACCCATTATGGTTAGAGTGTACGGCAACCTTAAGAGGCACAATAATTTCATTCCATAAAATGTAACTTTTTCTGAATAGGTTTCCCTGTGTAAGACCACAATGAAACTGAGAATAAAATGTACCATCTCAGGTGGTAAAAGCGGTATCTATCCGAGAAAGACAAGCAAGGTAGTGGAACGTAGTATGGTTTGCAGAAACTTTAGTAAAATGTGCCATTAATGAGGCAACAGAAATCTTCTGTCCGGGTCACTAGATCCCAGTGCTGACAGTATTAGCTTGTTGACATCAAGATCAACTTTTTATGTACCATAAATGGTCCCAATAATCAGCAATCATATTGTGATTTGCTACAAATTGGCCATGTTTAGGACTAGCTATACAAGGGATAGATAAAAACTACAGCCAATTGGCAATCACATGACCACAGTGGGCAATTAAAGTGGTAATATTTCACAGCTGCTAATTGTATTCAGCTACTTTATATTGATCTCCATTTCCACATAGGAAAAGGTACAGATGGACCATCATTGGGATTTCTGTATCTCATTTAGCCCTCTGTTTCCTGTGTCCTTTCCGCCACCTCCCTTCCCACGATTATCCATATTTCGGAATCTGCAGTGGCAAATAGTGAACTAAAATAGAAAACAAGATGAATAAAGCCAACCCTGCAGGGGGAGATGAGCACAAACTAAAAACCAAATATATTTCAAATACTGACACAATTTTATGACCTCTTAAGGTGCCCATACACTATGTACTCACCTTCCTTGACATTCATGAGACATCCAAAGAACCTCCTGACCTGTTCTTTTTGTAATCAACTCGCAAAAGCAAAATGAATGGGCCAGGTGGGAACGTTGGACGGTAAGAGCTTCCGTCCCTAAAATGCATTACCTAGATCAAACATCTAATATCTACCGAATGTATACCAGCATTATTCCCAAATAAAAATAGAGCCTAAATAGACTACTGGTAGTGTGCATGATATTTTAAACAAAAGAAAAAAATCAACCCTAACCATATTTTCCTGTTCTCCCCCCAATCAATCTACTGCACTAGAAGTCGGACCCCAGCAGACCAACACCCACTTCCCACACATCTTATTAGGATAGACCAGAAAGGTGTACTAAGGCTTTCATCATTTGGGTTGGATTGTGTTTATAGTCATTTTCCCTGTGGAACATCTTGCTCAGACTTTGGCCCTCACATCCTTTATATGTTTTCTACATGTGCCAAGCAGACTTTGGCACCATCCTTAGCTGTGGTAAGGTTTGACTGGAGCTGTTTGCTGATTTTGGCTCCTGGACGGCCTTTAACCTTGGTTCAGTTGGGGGAGTTTAATCTGAGGAATTTCATTTCATTGCCATGTGGAGGACTTTCATATCTGTTTTAGTTCCTAATTAAAAGTGTGGTATAAAGTGTATGTTTGATTTAATAAGGTTTCCTGCTCATGATGTCCTTGGTACCTTATATTATCCTCAGCGTAGAGAGGCTAGAGGAATTTAAAATCATTTTATTATTTTAAACATCTAATTTGACTGTTTCACTATTTAGAATAATTCACAACATAATTAAAGGTGAAAGAATCCACATAAGACTCGCAGACAGTCTTCAAGAGGCTTGTTAAATCGAAGGTGACAAGGTTTCCCTGCAGCAACCTATCAGATGTAAGCTTTTCATGGGTCTACTCAAGTAGACATATTTGTTACTGTAGATCAATAGCTCATATGCTAATCTTTCCAACTCTTTGTACATAAGCCCTATATGGGGAATAGTCCTAACCCGAATTGTAGTCTAGAACCTGCAGTAACCCATTTGAAGTATGCACCAAACATGAGAAATATTGTGAGTCTTCTCCAAAGATGTACCAAGAATTTAAGCATAACAGTGGAACACATGTGGAACTTTTTTAATGACACTAAATATCCAGATCTACAGGTTAGGGGTACTTTAAAGGGTATCTATAATGGAAAAAAATATTTTAAATTGACCATTACTGGAAATTATAATTCTTCCCAACCACCATTGTATCATTGATCTGCCCCCTATTTCTTTAGATATCCAATCTAAAACAGGCAATAAGTGCTACTCACGTGGATAGGATAAAGGTTCAAAATGTATTTCTTCATTTAAAACGACACCACTAAAGGCATGCATATTGAGGAACAGTCTCCTATCGAGGGTGACCCACCTTACTGGTTTTCGTACCCACTTCTCATAAGGCTCGGCATGGTCCACCCCTCTAAGTTTAAATAGGTGAAAGCGATGACATAAGCGAGAGGTGAAAAAGAGAAGGGTTAAAGGTTAGTATTGAAAGTAAGTATTAAAGGTACAGTAAGTATTAAAGGAAGTATTGAAAGTGAATATTAGGGAATGGTGGTTGGAAAAGTAAAAGCTAGACTTAGATACTTATAGTATTAAAGTAAATATAAGAAATAAGAAATAAATGAAAATAAGAAACCTCTAAAAACATAACATAACAAAAACAATATAACAACTATTCATGAAAATATCATACATAGTATACTGTACATGGATGAACACTATATCGATAGGGCCTATAGTATACTTGAATGAGTACCCCCAGACTACTGGAATACATTAATAGAATAGTATAATTATAAATATATAACCATACAGTTATCATATAAAATATATACACACACACAGCAGAAGCAAGCATCAAAGTTTGGGATACAAATCTGAGATGAAACCCAAAGAGTAACATCCTTAAAATAAGGGACGCACATACAGTATAGGACCGTAATTGTAATGATATTTATATACTTAAGATCAAAAAAACAGTTTAACTCAGAATCTTTATTTAAACCCTCCGAATGAATTGTGCGTAATTTTTACATGCAATAACTTCAAGGCGCATGAGTCTCTTATCCTTATCTCCTTTCGTTAGTTTGGTTTGTACTCTATCAATTATAGTGAAGACAATCTAAACATGTTATCATGTGAGTCTAATGCATGTTTGGCAAACCTGAAGTCGGCTCTATTAAACACATATATATGTTCTGATAGTCATTTGTGGGCAGATTTTTACCAATATATTGAATACCACATATGCAAGTGGCCAGATATATAATGTGCATAGTGCGACAATTGCATATGTTTTTATAGAGTAGGTATCACCCGTAGTGTGCTGTAAAAAACCTTAGTGGGTTTAATGTATCTGCATATTGCACCTCACATGGCTCATGGGTGAAACCAGTACATTTCAACCAATTGTGTTTCATTTTAGGAGATATAACTGAGGTTATGGTTCTTGACTTACGAAATGAGAAACGAGGGTTTGGGGTCACAGTTTACATAAAATAGGATCATATTTTAGCATATGCCAGTGTTTCTGATAATCTGGCAATATTCTCTTCTCCCTTGGTGTAAGTCAAAGTTAATAGGGGATGATTGATCCTGAGTACACATATTATATCTATTATCCATTCCTATTCTATTTTTTATGTTTTTTTGTATGATCATCCAATCTCTAGATATGGCTTTTTCATATGCTTCTCTGATGAGTTCTATAAAACCCCCCTCTAAATAGTCTGTCCCACAAGTTCATGGCATTATCTTGAAATTTCTGCCATGTCGAACATGTACATGTAATCTGTATAATTGTCCATACAGAATACAGCGAATGGTAGACCCGGAATGATTAGAATCTGCCTTCAACAGAATATTTTTCATAATGGATTTACGATATAAGATTGTATGTACTGTATCTTATTGTTCTCAATAGTGAATTTAATCTCTGCTGTGCACATGGCTAGTAAACTTTAGACCCCAATCATTGTTGTTACAATATTCATAAAGGCATAAGCTGAGGCCTCGTCTCCCATATATATATCAAGTCATCAATGTATCTATAATACGTGATGATATGATAAGGTATATGTTGGATATGGTAAAAAACTACTTAACTTCCCAAAAACCCATGGGAGGTGGCATACGATAGGCAAATTTCACACCCATCGCAGCCCCCTCCTCTGTAAGTAAAAGTTGTTATCAAACAAAAAATCTTTAGTATGCAGAAAATGTTTTTTTTTGGGGGGGGAAGTCGGGTCAGATGGAAGTGGGACGCGTTAAAAGAGGGGGGGAGGGAATACTGCTCCTGAGCAAAACATGTGCTGGACTGAAGGCATGCAGTAACCCACACACCTCAGAGTACGTGCTACTTACAAGTATTTATTTATAGATTAAGTGAGGAAAAGTCATTTTTTAAAAAATAATTATTATTGTGTCCCTTAAGATGGAAAGCATGGATTGTGGAAATACAATGGGTTTCAGGTCTCAGTAATCACTCCAGTACTTTAATATGTGAATCTGTCCTGTGGAGAACTTGCTAAATGACTCTGCCCTTGTACATCAAAATGTTTTCATCACTCATTTAGATTAATTTTCTTGACCTTATGGCTCATATTACATACTCTGTGTAGCAGTAATCTCCCATTCATTTCAATTCTGCATTATTATAAAGAGATGTTAGACTGGGTGGCATTCCACAACCAGATGTGTTTCATTCGTATTCAGCAGGCTGACATCTTATCTGGAATAAAAATACTGTATTAATTATTAAAGTATGAATGAAAGTGTGCCAAATATTTTAATCTTTTTGTGGTCATTTGTAAAAAAAATATATACATATCCTGGCGACATAACAAGTTCTATTGTATGGAGAAAGTGTGATAATAAATGACTTACGGAAATGGTACTGCCCTTTCTGGGCTTTGTTTACAAATATTAGTTGAAGGAGAAGTTTAGGAAGTTGTTACAAACATGGAGGACAATTGTACAGAAGAGGAGCTGGAGGCAGAAAACAATTTCTTTATTATCACCCCTGTATGTATCCAAAGGTATAAAATATCCTTATAACCCACCCCTTGTGGTTTTCTATGGGGCCAACTGTTACACAGGTTGGTGTGTGTGTCAGTCAGTCAATCATAGGGCTGGGGGATCCCGTAAAACTGTATAGTCCACTGCAGGGGGGTATGTATGTGTGAAGTTATAGTCTGTGTCAGGGTGTTGGTTGTGTTACAGTCACAGATCAGGTGCATATTTTGTATGTAAAAAGCTGATGGTGGGGGCTGTTGTAGTACCCACTACAATAAATTAATTAGATATTAGAAGTCAAGTCAGAGTTCCCTTCCTGTATAAAAGCACTTGCCTGCGGCTTTGTGCTTTTGTATGGTCACAGAATTCCTTGGTGACTTTTAATATCCTTATAATTTATCATTTATTTTTCTGGTGAGAAAACGGCTAGGCCAAGACTGCACTCTTACCAGCAGAACTGATCTCAACCCAGAACAGTGTGTTCCTTACTGGACTTGTGCCTGAATACCACCTATTTCAAATACAAGCAAAAACACGGATTGCTATGGGATCTCCAGTTTCACCCATTGTGGCCAACATGGAGAGGTAGAAAAACAGGCGCTTAATACCTTTAAGGGCATAGCACCCAGCCACTGGTTCAATATGTGGATAACACCTGGTTTAAAATCCACCAGAAGGAAGTACAAGCTTTCACAGAACACGCAATGCGGTAGACCAAAGCATCAAATTTACAAGGGAAGAGGTACAAACCAACACACTGGCTTTCTTGGACTGCTTGGTAGACGTTAGGAAAATGGTAAACTGGAAGTAGAGGTTTACAGAAAACCAACACACACAGATCAGTATTTGATGTTTGACTCCCACCACCCTTTAGATCACAAGCTGGGTGTCATCAGAACCCTGCAACACGAGCAGAGAACTCCCCACTAGCACAGAGGCGAAGGCTAAAGAAATGAACATCTCAAGGAGCCCTTAAAACTTGTGGATCCAGACTGGGCCTTTGTCAAAAGAAGTAGAAGAAAGAAAAGAACACAAATACCAACAGTGAAGGGAAAAGCAAGACAGGAGGAAAGAACATGTCATCCCATATATAGCAGGGGTCTCCGAGAAATTAAGAAGAATTTTCAAAAAACACCGTATCCCTGTCTACTTTAAACCGAACAACACACTGAGGCAGCAATTGGTACATCTGAAACATTTAAACAGTATATTGAAAAGTGACATAAGAACCCCTGTTGGACGACACTTTCGTGATTGCACTGGGGGGATCCCTCCTTCTGTATGTTTCAAGGTATTGAACGTTTAGGAAGAGCCTTAGAGAGAATCTATTGACATACCTAAATAAAGAGAAGCATCTCTGGATCTTAGACCTTGATACGAGGCCCCAATGGTAAATCGTAATGGGACATTTCCTTATTGGTTTGACATCTTTAAATGAATGAATAAGGCATCCACTAATGACTACAAAATGAATACTAATTATACTAAACACAATATTAACATGTGACATTGGTCTTTTCCCAGTTTATTATTAATTGATCTGATCTTATATTGTATTATCTCTGAATGTTCCCCTTAGATTGTATATAAATCTGTATATATTATATATTCAGTGATTGGGACATGTAGGGGTTAATGGACCCAAGTCACTTATTCCATTTGGAATACAGAGGGTTAAAGCTTTAATTAGGTTTGAACCTTTTTTATTGGCCGATCTATGTATATAATGAATGAACTTGTATGAGTGTAATTGAGTCTATGAGTAAGGGTCTCAACCCGAAAGGCGTTAGACCAACCTCTGCATCTATCTCCCGGCAGCCAAGCTGGGGTTTAAAAGGTTGAATAAAATTACGATTTTTAAGCCAAAATGCTAGCCTGATTCAATCGCTGCAACGATATACCAGCGGAGGAGGGTGCGCGGAATTTCCTTTCGTTTGTGCAAGTATTTCCACACGGAGATGGGGCTCTCTGGTCCGCGGCAACACCTGACTGGATGCCGAATGACGAACAAGGTATAAGGAAGATTGCGATCGTGACAGGATGAGCCGCCATATTAGCTTTCGTACATCCAAAAGACCCAATACCGAACACAAGAAAAGCAACATCATATACCAGTGCATGCAGTGAAGAATACTCTGATTTGTATGTGGGGGAGACCAAACAGCAACTGCATCAATGTATGGCCCAGCACAGAAGAGCCAATTCCTCGGGTCGGAGATCTTAAGGACTAAAGGACCATACCTTTGAAGATTGTAATGTTAACATATGGGAAGGAACGTGACTGGTTCAAGAGAGGTGTTAAGGGGCATTTATGTGAAAATAAAAACCAAGCCTAAATAGATGTGGGGGGGTTCGACACCAACTGTCGCCATGTACAATGCTGTTTTGACACCTTACTCTGGGCGTTCCTATAACACCTCTTAGCCACTATCCAATCACGCCCTTAACACTTGGCTGTGATGCTATTGGGTTTTTCCAGGGTAACATATTGCCATTTATGTGAAAATAAAGAAACCAAGCCTAAATAGAGGTGGGGGGGGGTTCGACACCAACTGTCTTCCATGTACAATGCTGCTTTGACAACTTACTCTGGGGTTCCTATAACACCTCTTAGCCACCATCCAATCACGCCCTTAACACCTGGCTGTGATATGCTATTGGGATTTTCCAGGGTACATAATTGCCACAGATTCTTGTAAAGTCATTCTGAATTGAGAGATCAGTCGGATGACTAGCGAAACGTCTTCAAGAACAAACTTCAAGTCCAGTTGATCTAATTGAATACAACAGATATACCATGACCTGGATGAATGAGAACCTTCACAAGCACAGTAGGGGGTACATTATTCACTATATAATACATAGAAGCCTGGCAATATAACCATGAAGTATTACTGCTTTAAATATCACCAATCCCAAACCCCCACTTGGCCACACACAGCACCCTCTTACGCACCACACCCAACACTTTGGGCCTCATTTACCCACTTGTGCTGTGCTAAACATAGGGTTAAACTCGTGCTAACCAATATTGAATAGGTTAGCGCAATTTTAACTCCATATTTGCACTGGCTGCACCAGTTTCACAAAAGACACCAGTGAAATTGGTGCAATGTTTTATAAAGGATTTACACCACTTTTAACTCCAAATTTTAACACCAGCTAAAGGCTGGTCTTAAGTGGTGTTGGGGTAAAATTCCTTTTGGGATTTACCACAAGTTGCAAATCCTAAGATAGGGCGCGCGATCGGGAGAGAACAGCTGTTCAGTGACTGAGCGGCTGCGAGTGGAGTGGCGGTAAGGTAAGTTCTAGTCCCCCGAGCGTAATATTATCACAGGGAGGTGAGAATAAGCGTTCTCAACTCCCTGTGAATAATGCAAACGATGGCACATAGTTTTTTTTTTTATAAAAAATTAGTGTTCCTTAATACCAGTAATTCTCAATATTTTTAGTATCCCTGTACCAACCAGAACTACAGTATATCTATATTAATACCAGTAATTCTCATATTTATAGTATCCCTGTACCAACCAGAACTACAGTATATGTATTAATACCAGTAATCTCAATATTTTATAGTATCCCTGTACCAACCAGACCTAACGTATATGTATTAATACCAGTAATTCTCAATATTATATAGTATCCCTGTACCAACCAGAACTACAGTATATCTGTATTAATACCAGTATTTCTCAATATTATATAGTATCACTGTTCCAACCAAACTACAGTATAGTATTAATACCAGTATTTCTCAATATTATAAGTATCCCTGTTCCAACCAGAACACAGTATATGTATTAATACCAGTAATTCTCAATATTATATAGTATCCCTGTTCCAACCAGAACTGCAGTATTGTATTAATACCAGTAATTCTCAATATTATATACAGTAGTATCGGTTCCAACCAGAACTGCAGTTTAGGTATTATACCAGTAATTCTCAATATATATAGTATCCCCATACCAACCAGAACTACAGTATATGTATTATACCAGTAATTCTCAATATTTTATAGTTTTAGTACGTATTCAGCCCACTTTTAAAGCTATTCAATAAACTTGCCATTACCACATCTGCTGGAAGACAGTTCCACAGTTTCACCATTTCTTTCTTCCTAACCTGAAAGTCCTCTGATATGACCTATTGGTGAACAATGCACCAAGAGTTTACTGTATGGTCCATTAATATATTTGTTCAAAGTGATCATATCCCTGCCAAATGCCAATTCTCCAATAAAAACAGCCCTAACTTGTCTAATCTGACTGCAGGTCAACTCCTCCATTCCCTTTATTATTTTGTTGGCCTTCTCTGAACTCCTTCCATCTTCAAGATGTCCTTTTTGTATATGGGATTCCAAAACATATTGCAAATGTGGCCTTGCCAGTGCCTTGTAAAGAGGGAGAATAACATTTTCCCCCTGATCCATTCCCCTATTATAACAAGACAATATCTTGCTAGTGCTTGCCATTGCTGTCTGGCATTGTTTGCTACAGCAAAGTCTGTTATCTACTAGAACCCCCCAATCTTTTTCCATTAGTGACTCACTTAGCACAAGTTATTTAGGGTGTATGTGGCATAAAGGTTGGCCCAATGCATCACCTTATATTATCAACATTGAACTCATCTGCCACTCGGCGCCATTTTGATCATCTATCTAGGTGTTCTTGCAGCAATTGCACATTGTTTGAAGTTTCCAAAGCTCTGCATAGTTTATGTCATCAGCAAGGACAGAGACCTTTCACTCAATGCCCCCTTCTAAGTCCACTGTTTAATAGAAGTGGCCCCAGTCCAGAACCCTGAGGCACTCCACTTAGAACTTTAGCCCACATTGATGTAGCTCCATTGACCACCACTGTTTGTGATCCAATAACCAATTCTGTTTCCCTGTACAAATGTATTTTTCTAGGCCAGCTGTCCTCAATTTAACATTATCGCCTATGTGGCACAGTATCAAGCTTTAGCAAAATTCTAGTATACTATATCCACTGCCATTCCAGAATTTAAATTCTTACTTACTTCTTCATAAAAACAAATTAATTTGTCTGACACGATCTATTTCTCATAAATCCATGCTGACTACTACTAATAAGATCAGTTCTGGGGATAAAGTCAAGGATATGATCCTGTAACAAAGTTCCAGCACCTTCCCTACCACTGACGTTAGGCTTCAGGTCTAATTTACCAGGCTGTTAACAACTACCCTTTTTGAATAATGGTATTACATTGGCTGTTTTCCAATCCAACAGCACATCACCAGACAAAAGTGAATCTAGAAGATAAGAAACAGTAGTCTAGATAAAAATTAACTCAGCTCTCTTAAGATCATTGATGTACTTTATCCAGCCTAGGGCTTTAGTGATACCAAAGGGTATCTCCACCCGAAAAAAAACGTTTTTCTGTAGTGTATCCTCCCCTAAAGGCTATGTTCGTTTTGTTGACAAAAACAGCAGAAATTAACTTACATTACTTAGTTCCCCCAACGCTCTATTCTCGGCCCTCTGCTTTGCGTGCATGTTGCATGCAGGGGCCCGACCAGCAGCTGCTTCTGTGATTGGCTGAAAGGCAGCTAGTCACAGACGAGGCTGCTGGCAATGCAGATCGCCGGGGGAACGAAGCAATGTAAGTAAATTTCTGCTGTTTTTGTCAACAAAACGAACATAGCCTTTAGGGGAGATACACTACAGAAAAACTTTTTTTTCTGGGTGGAGATACCCTTGGTATCACTAATACCCTTTGGTATCTGCTGTTTTTTTAACAAAACAAACACGGCGGTTAGGGGTTGACTATAGCGCTCTACACTGCAGGAGGAGGCGAAAACCTTTTCACACAGAACAGCTCCTACTCTTCTGGACTTTGACTAACAATGCACAAGAACCATTAGGGGCAGAAATGTGAGGACATTACATGTTTGTAAAGGGAATCATGATTAATAATCACTATGAGCTAGCACTGGGAAAGGGCATTTACCACAATGCAGTTCTCACATATCAACTGTTACCTCTAACTGCACACAAAAGAAGAGTTTATTATATAAGGCTCTTGATTGACAGCTGAAATGTAGATGGTTTAGATTCAATATATGAAGAAACAGGTGACAGATCAACAAAAAAATGGTGGTTGGGAAGAATTTAGTTTTCAGTTTTAGGCATAAAAAAACACCCACTGTATTATTTGGCACAAAGAATAAACATTGATGGTCCCACTGACAATTAATTCCCATACTTCATTGTTGCAATGTATATTGGTGTGTTAACTCTTATACAGTTTACAATTGTTAATAAGTTTAATCTCCTTGAAGAGAGTAAGATGCATATTCTATTTTCTTCTTTCAAACAGATCAGCCAGTCCTACAATATTACCTAATAGTCACTGTAATCACAAGGTATCTCCCCATTACTTTATGAGAATTCATTCCTACTACAAATGGACCATCATCACAAAATTTGGGGTTGACCAGCACCATCTACTGGTAGAAAAGTAAGTTAACCACCTGGCCAGTTTACAATACAAAAAGAGAGAACAGGGCATACTGCTCCTTTTTTGGAGTTTATGTCATGCTATATTGGTTAGCGTGACTTAAACTCCTTCCTTGCGGCAGTTACATGGTTAAGGTGAAAGTTACCCATGCAGCCTCTGCAAGAGATGATAAAGCGCAAGTGTCATTCTATTACGCCACTTTAAACACCAGATCATAGCTGCAATAAACGGCTGGAATAGAAAAACGACAGATAGTGATGCTCCGAGAACCGCTATCGGCATATAACATCCCCAGGCTCTTTGCACCAGATTGCCGATAGCAGCTCTCAGTGCATCACCCTGAATATGCTGCTTTGCTTGTATATGTCAAATAAACCGTTTTAGTAAAATAACTTACACCGTTTTATCCGGCGTACACAAATCATTTTATTATAGAAATCAGAGCCCTTCAGACAGCCCAAATTGTGTGTGTTCCAGTGGGGTTGGCGGTGGTTGCTGAAACTGATCTATAGCTAGTGTAATTGGGCATGGATACCAAGATGATTTGGTTAAAAGAATGTGACTTGAATGAATAGAGGCTCCAGGGTTTCGTTATTTCCTTGCCTATTAAAATGCCCATGTGTAGATCATATTGCGTAAATCTAAGGCAGCCTTAATTGTGATTGCTTTGTTTTAACAGTCAGGGCAGTTTCAAATGGAAATTTAAAAAATGGTGCTCATCTTAAATGTATTAAAATGAGGGTTGAGAGGATAATGGCAGCAATTGCCTCAATGCTAGAATAAGAGCAAATTATTTTAACTGAATCAGCAAAGGCACATAATAAAATATCGAAACATATTTTATTTGTTATACACAAGCCCAAGGCTGCCAATGTTCTAGCCAAAGTTAGAGTGGTGTACTTTGAATTTTATAGTCATACATTAAGCTTTAGAAATGTTAACGGGATTTAGTATCACACGCAATTAATGATACCCTGGAAACTGATCTAATATGCACTTAAAGGAGAATTAAAGCCAAAATATAAATGTGTCATATACAATGCTGCTTATCATTTAGATTTAGCTTTAGATCATCCATAACAATGGCATATTATTGGTAATATAGACCTATTATTGGTAATATAGACCATGGTGGAATAACCAAACTAAAGGACCCAGTCAGCCATACCAATATAACTATTACCTTTATGATAATACCATACCCTGTACTTGGTTGTAAATTAAGACACAGAATCAACTTTATTTGGGTAACACATCGGCCACAGCTTTCATTAATAAATTTAAATAAATTATGCACTTTTATTTGCATAACACCCACTTCACACCCTTGCGTACCATAACCATACTTGTTGTTAACCAACCTAGCCGTAGATCTTGAATGCCAACCTCTGTCTTGCCAGAGGACATGTAACGGCTCCATAAACATATCCAGCAAGTGTGTACCCACCGGCAGTGACTCCAACAACATTTTTTTTAAACAATGTAACATCAGGGAGGGGAGATCTCCTCCTAGGTCACGTGCACTGTCAAAATGTCGCCGGTGACCGCATGGCGCCTCCTCTTAAAAGCGCGGCGTGATTACGTCTCGCTGGTGCCGCATCTTGCGATACCAGGCCCCTGCGAGCTTGAAAGTAAAAGGAGATGCCGCTGACTGCAAAGGGGACCGCTTCCCCCCACGGTCAGACGCCCCATCTGCTGACAATTCTTGTTTTCCACATTAACTGTCTAGTTCAATAATGGTGCAAATTTGGGGCCTAAACGCCATTACATAATGCTGATTAAGCCTTACCGGTGCTTTGTAAAGGTGGCCATACACATGCGATTTCCACAGCATGTATACATTGGTGATCTGACCTATCCCCATACCGTTACAGGGATCGGTCATCCGTGCAGCCATACATAGTACCATTGGATCGATACTGACCGTCTGTAATGCCGACTACAGTCCTTTGCCGGCATTACAATCCATTGGGAAGAGCACCTTCACATAGACAATAATGAGTAAATCTTGTCGTTCCCCAAAGGGATTTACCCATTATGGTTAGAGTGTACGGCAACCTTAAGAGGCACAATAATGTCATTCCATAAAATGTAACTTTTTCTGAATAGGTTTCCCTGTGTAAGACCACAATGAAACTGAGAATAAAATGTACCATCTCAGGTGGTAAAAGCGGTATCTATCCGAGAAAGACAAGCAAGGTAGTGGAACGTAGTATGGTTTGCAGAAACTTTAGTAAAATGTGCCATTAATGAGGCAACAGAAATCTTCTGTCCGGGTCACTAGATCCCAGTGCTGACAGTAGTAGCTTGTTGACATCAAGATCAACTGTTTATGTACCATAAATGGTCCCAATAATCAGCAAATCATATTGTGATTTGCTACAAATTGGCCATGTTTAGGACTAGCTATACAAGGGATAGATAAAAACTACAGCCAATTGGCAATCACATGACCACAGTGGGCAATTAAAGTGGTAATATTTCACAGCTGCTAATTGTATTCAGCTACTTTATATTGATCTCCATTTCCACATAGGAAAAGGTACAGATGGACCATCATTGGGATTTCTGTATCTCATTTAGCCCTCTGTTTCCTGTGTCCTTTCCAGCCACCTCCCTTCCCACGATTATCCATATTTCGGAATCTGCAGTGGCAAATAGTGAACTAAAATAGAAAACAAGATGAATAAAGCCAACCCTGCAGGGGGGAGATGAGCACAAACTAAAAACCAAATATATTTCAAATACTGACACATATTGTATGACCTCTTAAGGTGCCCATACACTATGTACTCACCTTCCGGTGACATTCATGAGACATCCAAAGAACCTCCTGACCTGTTCTTTATTGTAATCAACTCGCAAAAGCAAAATGAATGGGCCAGGTGGGAACGTTGGACGGTAAGAGCTTCCGTCCCTAAAATGCATTACCTAGATCAAACATCTAATATCTACCGAATGTATAGCCAGCATTATTCCCAAATAAAAATAGAGCCTAAATAGACTACTGGTAAGTGTGCATGATATTTTAAACAAAAGAAAAAAATCAACCCTAACCATATTTTCCTGTTCTCCCCCCAATTCAATCTACTGCACTAGAAGTCGGACCCCAGCAGACCAGACACCCACTTACCACAACATCTTATTAGGATAGACCAGAAAGGTGTACTAAGGCTTTCATCATTTGGGTTGGGGGGATTGTGTTTTATAGTCATTTTCCCTGTGGAACATCTTGCTCAGACTTTGGCCCTCTACATCCTTTATATGTTTTCTACATGTGCCAAGCAGACTTTGGCACCATCCTTAGCTGTGGTAAGGTTTGACTGGAGCTGTTTGCTGATTTTGGCTCCTGGACAGGCCTTTAACCTGTGGTTCAGTTGGGGGAGTTTAATCTGAAGGAATTTCATTTCATTGCCATGTGGAGGACTTTCATATCTGTTTTAGTTCCTAATTATAAAGTGTGGTATAAAGTGTATGTTTAGATTTAATAAGGTTTCCTGCTCAGTGATGTCCTTGGTACCTTATATTATCCTCAGCGTAGAGAGGCTAGAGGAATTTAAAATCATTTTATTATTTTAAACATCTAATTTGACTGTTTCACTATTTAGAATAATTCACAACATAATTAAAGGTGAAAGAATCCACATAAGACTCGCAGACAGTCATTCAAGAGGCTTGTTAAATCGAAGGTGACAAGGTTTCCCTGCAGCAACCTATCAGATGTAAGCTTTTCATGGGTCTACTGCAAGTAGACATATTTGTTACTGTAGATCAATAGCTCATATGCTAATCTTTCCAACTCTTTGTACATAAGCCCTATATGGGGAATAGTCCTAACCACGAATTGTAGTCTAGAACCTGCAGTAACCCATTTGAAGTGATGCACCAAACAGTTAGAAATATTGTGAGTCTTCTCACAAGAGATGTACCAAGAATTTAAGCATAACAGTGGAACACATGTGGAACTTTTTTAATGACACTAAATATCCAGATCTACAGGTTAGGGGTACTTTAAAGGGTATCTATAATGGAAAAAAATATTTTAAATTGACCATTACTGGAAATTATAATTCTTCCCAACCACCATTGTATCATTGATCTGCCCCCTATTTCTTTAGATATCCAATCTAAAACAGGCAATAAGTGCTACTCACGTGGATATGATAAAGGTTCAAAATGTATTTCTTCATTTAAAACGACACACTAAAGGCATGCATATTGAGGAACAGTCTCCTATCGAGGGTGACCCACCTTACGTGTTTTCGTACCCACTTCATCAGAGGCTCGGCATGGTCCACCCCTCTAAGTTTAAATAGGCTGAAAGCGATGACATAAGCGAGAGGTGAAAAAGAGAAGGGAGTTAAAGGTTAGTATTGAAAGTAAGTATTAAAGGTACAGTAAGTATTAAAGGTAAGTATTGAAAGTGAATATTAAGGGAAATGGTGGTTGGAAAAGTAAAAAGCTAGACTTAGATACTTAAATAGTATTAAAGTAAATATAAGAAATAAGAAATAAATGAAAAATAAGAAACCTCTAAAAACATAACATAACAAAAACAATAATAAACAAACTATTCATGAAAATATCATACATAGTATACTGTACATGGATGAAACCTATATCGATAGGGCCTATAGTATACTTGAATGAGTACCCCCAGTGACTACTGGAATACATTAATAGAATAGTATAATTATAAATATATAACCATACAGTTATACATATAAAATATATAACACACACACAGCAGAAGCAAGCATCAAAGTTTGGGATACAAATCTGAGATGAAACCCAAAGAGTAACATCCTTAAATAAAGGGACGCACATACAGTATATGGAACCGTAATTGTAATGATATTTATAATACTTATAGATCAAAAAAACAGTTTAACTCAGAATCTTTATTTAAACCCTCCGAATGAATTGTGCGTAATTTTTACATGCAATAAGCTTCAAGGCGCATGAGTCTCTTATCCTTATCTCCTTTCGTTAGTTTGGTTTGTACTCTATCAATTATAGTGAAGACAAATCTAAACATGTTATCATGTGAGTCTAATGCATGTTTGGCAAACCTGAAGTCGGCTCTATTAAACACATATATATGTTCTGATAGTCATTTGTGGGCAGATTTTTACCAATATATTGAATACCACATATGCAAGTGGCCAGATATATAATGTGCATAGTGCGACAATTAGCATATGTTTTTATAGAGTAGGTATCACCCGTAGTGTGGCTGTAAAAAACCTTAGTGGGTTTAATGTATCTGCATATATTGCACCTCACATGGCTACATGGGTAGAAACCAGTACAGTTCAACCAATTGTGTTTCATTTTAGGAGATATAACTGAGGTTATGGTTCTTGACTTACGAAATGAGAAACGAGGGTTTGGGGTCAACAGTTTACATAAAATAGGATCATATTTTAGCATATGCCAGTGTTTTCTGATAATCTGGCAAATATTCTCTTCTCCCTTGGTGTAAGTCAAAGTTAAATAGGGGGATGATTGATCCTGAGTACACATATTATATCTATTATCCATATCCTATTCTATTTTTTATGTTTTTTGTATGATCATGACAATCTCTAGATATGGCTTTTTCATATGCTTCTCTGATGAGTTCTATATAATAACCCCCCTCTAAATAGTCTGTCCCACAAGTTCATGGCATTATCTTGAAATTTCTGCCATGTCGAACATGTACATGTAATCTGTATAAATTGTCCATACAGAATACAGCGAATGGTAGACCCGGAATGATTAGAATCTGCCTTCAACAGAATATTTTTCATAATGGATTTACGATATAAAGATTTGTATGTACTGTATCTTATTGTTCTCAATAGTGAATTTTATATCTCTGCTGTGCACATGGCTAGTAAACTTTAGACCCCAATCATTGTTGTTACAATATTCAATAAAGGCATAAGCTGAGGCCTCGTCTCCCATATATATATCAAGTCATCAATGTATCTATAATACGTGATGATATGATTAAGGTATATGTTGGATATGGTAAAAACATACTTAACTTCCCAAAAACCCATGAGGAGGTTGGCATACGATAGGCAAATTTCACACCCATCGCAGCCCCCTCCTCTGTAAGTAAAAGTTGTTATCAAACAAAAAATCTTTAGTATGCAGAAAATGTTTTTTTTTGGGGGGGGGAAGTCGGGTCAGATGGAAGTGGGAGCGGTTAAAAGAGGGGGGGAGGGAATACTGCTCCTGAGCAAAACATGTGCTGGACTGAAGGCATGCAGTAACCCACACACCTCAGAGTACGTGCTACTTACAAGTATTTATTTATAGATTAAGATGAGGAAAAGTCATTTTTTAAAAAATAATTATTATTGTGTCCCTTTAAGATGGAAAGCATGGATTGTGGAAATACAATGGGTTTCAGGTCTCAGTAATCACTCCAGTACTTTAATACTGTGAATCTGTCCTGTGGAGAACTTGCTAAATGACTCTGCCCTTGTACATCAAAATGTTTTCATCACTCATTTAGATTAATGTTCTTGACCTTATGGCTCATATGTACATACTCTGTGTAGCAGTAATCTCCCATTCATTTCAATTCTGCATTATTATAAAGAGATGTTAGACTGGGTGGCATTCCAGCAACCAGATTGGGTTTCATTCAGTATTCAGCAGGCTGACATCTTATCTGGAAAATAAAAAATACTGTATTAATTATTAAAGTATGAATGAAAGTGTGCCAAATATTATAATCTTTTTGGTGGTCATTTGTAAAAAAAAATATATACATATCCTGGCGACATAACAAGGTTCTATTGTATGGAGAAAGTGTGTAATAAAATGACTTACGGGAAATGGTACTGCACTTTCTGGGCTTTGTTTACAAATATTAGTTGAAGGAGAAGTTTAGGAAGTTGTTACAAACATGGAGGACAATTGTACAGAAGAGGAGCTGGAGGCAGAAAACAATTTCTTTATTATCACCCCTGTAGTGGATCCAAAGGTATAAAATATCCTTATAACCCACCCCCTTAGTGGTTTTCTATGGGGCCAACTGTTACACAGGTTGGTGTGTGTGTCAGTCAGTCAATCATAGGGCTGGGGGGATCCCGTAAAACTGTATAGTCCACTGCAGGGGGGGTATGTATGTGTGAAAGTTATAGTCTGTGTCAGGGATGTGGTTGTGTTACAGTCACAGATCAGGTGCATATTTTGTATGTAAAAAGCTGATGGTGGGGGCTGTTGTAGTACCCACTACAATAAATTAATTAGGATATTAGAAGTCAAGTCAGAGTTCCCTTCCCTGTATAAAAGCACTTGCTCTGCGGCTTTGTGCTTTTGTATGGTCACAGAATTCCTTGGTGACTTTTAATATCCTTATAATTTATCATTTAATTTTCTGGTGAGAAAACGGCTAGGCCAAGACTGCACTCTTACCAGCAGAACTGATCTCAACCCAGAACAGGTGTGTTCCTTACTGGACTTGTGCCTGAATACCACCTATTTCAAATACAAGCAAAAACACGGATGTGCTATGGGATCTCCAGTTTCACCCATTGTGGCCAACATGGAGGAGGTAGAAAAACAGGCGCTTAATACCTTTAAGGGCATAGCACCCAGCCACTGGTTCAGATATGTGGATGACACCTGGGTTAAAATCCACCAGAAGGAAGTACAAGCTTTCACAGAACACAGCAATGCGGTAGACCAAAGCATCAAATTTACAAGGGAAGAGGTACAAAACAACACACTGGCTTTCTTGGACTGCTTGGTAGACGTTAAGGAAAATGGTAAACTGGAAGTAGAGGTTTACAGAAAACCAACACACACAGATCAGTATTTGATGTTTGACTCCCACCACCCTTTAGATCACAAGCTGGGTGTCATCAGAACCCTGCAACACAGAGCAGAGAACATCCCCACTAGCACAGAGGCGAAGGCTAAAGAAATGAAACATCTCAGAGGAGCCCTTAAAACTTGTGGATATCCAGACTGGGCCTTTGTCAAAAGAAGTAGAAGGAAAGAAAAGAACACAAATACCAACAGTGAAGGGGAAAAGCAAGACAGGAGGAAGAACATGTCATCCCATATATAGCAGGGGTCTCCGAGAAATTAAGAAGAATTTTCAAAAAACACCGTATCCCTGTCTACTTTAAACCGAACAACACACTGAGGCAGCAATTGGTACATCTGAAACATTTAAACAGTATATTGAAAAGTGACATAAGAACCCCTGTTGGACGACACTTTCGTGATTGCACTGGGGGGGATCCCTCCTTCTGTATGTTTCAAGGTATTGAACATGTTAGGAAGAGCCTTAGAGGAGATCTATTGACATACCTAAATAAAAGAGAAGCATTCTGGATCTTAGACCTTGATACGAGGTCCCCCAATGGACTAAATCGTAGATGGGACATTTCCTTATTGGTTTGACATCTTTAAATGAATGTGAATAAGGCATCCACTAATGACTACAAAATGAATACTAATGATAACTAAACACAATATTAACATGTGACATTGGTCTTTTCCCAGTTTATTATTAATTGATCTGATCTTATATTGTATTATCTCTGAAATATGTTCCCCTTAGATTGTATATAAATCTGTATATATTATATATTCAGTGATTGGGACATGTAGGGGTTAATGGACCCAAGTCACTTAATTCCATTTGGAATACAGAGGGTTAAAGCTTTAATTAAGGTTTGAACCTTTTTTATTGGCCGATCTATGTATATAATGAATGAACTTGTATGAGTGTAATTGAGTCTATGAGTAAGGGTCTCAACCCGAAAGGCGTTAGACCAACCTCTGCATCTATCTCCCGGCAGCCAAGCTGGGGTTTAAAAGGTTGAAATAAAAATTACGATTTTTAAGCCAAAAATGCTAGCCTGATTCAATCGCTGCAACGATATACCAGCGGAGGAGGGTGCGGCGGAATTTCCTTTCGTTTGTGCAAGTATTTCCACACGGAGATGGGGCTCTCTGGTCCGCGAGCACACCTGACTGGATGCCGAATGACGAACAAGGTATAAGGAAGGATTGCGATCGTGACAGGACGTGAGCCGCCATATTAGCTTTCGTACATCCAAAAGACCCAATACCGAAACACAAGAAAAGCAACATCATATACGCAGTGCAGTGCAGTGAAGAATACTCTGATTTGTATGTGGGGGAGACCAAACAGCAACTGCATCAATGTATGGCCCAGCACAGAAGAGCCAATTCCTCGGGTCAGGAGCATCTTAAGGATAAAGGACATACCTTTGAAGATTGTAATGTTAACATATTGGCAAAGGAACGTGACTGGTTCAAGAGAGGTGTTAAGGAGGCCATTTATGTGAAAATAAAGAAACCAAGCCTAAATAGATGTGGGGGGGTTCGACACCAACTGTCTGCCATGTACAATGCTGTTTTGACACCTTACTCTGGGCGTTCCTATAACACCTCTTAGCCACTATCCAATCACGCCCTTAACACTTGGCTGTGATATGCTAATTGGGTTTTTCCAGGGTACATAATTGCCATTTATGTGAAAATAAAGAAACCAAGCCTAAATAGAGGTGGGGGGGAGTTCGACACCAACTGTCTTCCATGTACAATGCTGCTTTGACAACTTACTCTGGGTGTTCCTATAACACCTCTTAGCCACCATCCAATCACGCCCTTAACACCTGGCTGTGATATGCTAATTGGGATTTTCCAGGGTACATAATTGCCACAGATTCTTGTACAAGTCATTCTGAATTGAGAGATCCAGTCGGATGACTAGCGAAACGTCTTCAAGAACTAAACTTCAAGTCCAGTTGATCTAATTGAATACAACAGATATACCATGACCTGGATGAATGAGAACCTTCACAAGCACAGTAGGGGGTACATTATTCACTATATAATACATAGAAGCCTGGCAATAATAACCATGAAGTATTACTGCTTTAATATACACGCAATCCCAAACCCCCACTTGGCCACACACAAGCACCCTCTTACGCACACACCCAAACACTTTGGGCCTCATTTACCCACTTGTGCTGTGCTAAACATAGGGGTTAAACTCGTGCTAACCAATATTGAATAGGTTAGCGCAAGTTTAACTCCATATTTGCACTGGCTGCACCAGTTTCACAAAAGACACCAGTGAAATTGGTGCAATGTATTTAATAAAGGATTTACACCACTTTTAACTCCAAAATTTAACACCAGCTAAAGGCTGGTCTTAAAGTGGTGTTGGGGTAAAATTCCTTTTGGGATTTACCACAAGTTGCAAATCCTAAGATAGGGCGCGCGATCGGGAGAGAACAGCTGTTCAGTGACTGAGCGGCTGCGAGTGGAGTGGCGGTAAGGTAAGTTCTAGGTCCCCCGAGCGTAATATTATTCACAGGGAGGTGAGAATAAGCGTTCTCAACTCCCTGTGAATAATGCAAACAGATGGCACATAGTTTTTTTTTTATAAAAATTAGTGTTCCTTTAATACCAGTAATTCTCAATATTTTATAGTATCCCTGTACCAACCAGAACTACAGTATATCTATATTAATACCAGTAATTCTCAATATTTTATAGTATCCCTGTACCAACCAGAACTACAGTATATGTATTAATACCAGTAATTCTCAATATTATATAGTATCCCTGTACCAACCAGAACTACAGTATATCTGTATTAATACCAGTAATTCTCAATATTATATAGTATCACTGTTCCAACCAGAACTACAGTATATGTATTAATACCAGTATTTCTCAATATTATATAGTATCCCTGTTCCAACCAGAACTACAGTATATGTATTAATACCAGTAATTCTCAATATTATATAGTATCCCTGTTCCAACCAGAACTGCAGTATATGTATTAATACCAGTAATTCTCAATATTATATACAGTAGTATCGGTTCCAACCAGAACTGCAGTATATGTATTAATACCAGTAATTCTCAATATTATATAGTATCCCCATACCAACCAGAACTACAGTATATGTATTAATACCAGTAATTCTCAATATTTTATAGTTTTAGTAACGTATTCAGCCCACTTTTAAAGCTATTCAATAAACTTGCCATTACCACATCTGCTGGAAGACAGTTCCACAGTTTCACCATTCTTTCTTCCTAACCTGAAAGTCCTCTGATATGACCTATTGGTGAACAATGCACCAGAGAGTTTACTGTATGGTCCATTAATATATTTGTTCAAAGTGATCATATCCCTGCGCAAATGCCAATTCTCCAATAAAAACAGCCCTAACTTGTCTAATCTGACTGCATAGTCAAGCTCCTCCATTCCCTTTATTATTTTAGTTGGCCTTCTCTGAACTCCTTCCATCTTCAAGATGTCCTTTTTGTATATGGGATTCCAAAACATATTGCAAATGTGGCCTTGCCAGTGCCTTGTAAAGAGGGAGAATAACATTTTTCTCCCTTGAATCCATTCCCCTATTTATACAAGACAATATCTTGCTAGTGCTTGCCATTGCTGTCTGGCATTGTTTGCTACAGCAAAGTCTGTTATCTACTAGAACCCCCAAATCTTTTTCCATTAGTGACTCACTTAGCACAGAGTTATTTAGGGTGTAGGTGGCATAAAGGTTGGCCCAATGCATCACCTTATATTTATCAACATTGAATCTCATCTGCCACTCTGCTGCCCATTTTGATCATCTATCTAGGTGTTCTTGCAGCAATTGCACATTGTTTGAAGTTTCCAAAGCTCTGCATAGTTTAGTGTCATCAGCAAGGACAGAGACCTTTCACTCAATGCCCCCTTCTAAGTCACTGTTTAAATAGAAGTGGCCCCAGTACAGAACCCTGAGGCACTCCACTTAGAACTTTAGCCCACATTGATGTAGCTCCATTGACCACCACTGTTTGTGATCCAATAACCAATTCTGTTTCCCTGTACAAATGTATTTTTCTAGGCCAGCTGTCCTCAATTTAAACATTATTCGCCTATGTGGCACAGTATCAAAGCTTTAGCAAAATTCTAGTATACTATATCCACTGCCATTCCAGAATTTTAATTCTTACTTACTTCTTCATAAAAACAAATTAGATTTGTCTGACACGATCTATTTCTCATAAATCCATGCTGACTACTACTAATAAGATCAGTTCTGGGGATAAAGTCAAGGATATGATCCTGTAACAAAGTTCCAGCACCTTCCCTACCACTGACGTTAGGCTTACAGGTCTATAGTTACCAGGCTGTTAACAACTACCCTTTTTGAATAATGGTATTACATTGGCTGTTTTCCAATCCAACAGCACATCACCAGACAAAAGTGAATCTGAGAAGATAAGAAACAGTAGTCTAGATAAAAATTAACTCAGCTCTCTTAAGATCAGTGGATGTACTTTATCCAGTCCTAGGGCTTTAGTGATACCAAAGGGTATCTCCACCCAGAAAAAAACGTTTTTCTGTAGTGTATCCTCCCCTAAAGGCTATGTTCGTTTTGTTGACAAAAACAGCAGAAATAACTACATTACTTAGTTCCCCCAACGCTCTATTCTCGGCCCTCTGCTTTGCGTGCATGTTGCATGCAGGGGCCCGACCAGCAGCTGCTTCTGTGATTGGCTGAAAGGCAGCTAGTCACAGACGAGGCTGCTGGCAATGCAGATCGCCGGGGGAACGAAGCAATGTAAGTAAATTTCTGCTGTTTTTGTCAACAAAACGAACATAGCCTTTAGGGGAGGATACACTACAGAAAAACTTTTTTTTCTGGGTGGAGATACCCTTTGGTATCACTAAATACCCTTTGGTATCTGCTGTTTTTTTAACAAAACAAACACGGCGGTTAGGGGTTGACTATAGCGCTCTACACTGCAGGAGGAGGCAGAAACCTTTTCACACAGAGACAGCTCCTACTCTTCTGGACTTTGACTATACAATGCACAAGAACCATTAGGGGCAGAAATGTGAGGACATTACTGTTTGTAAAGGGAATCATGATTAATAATCACTATGAGCTAGCACTGGGAAAGGGCATTTACCACAATGCAGTTCTCACATATCAACTGTTACCTCTAACTGCACACAAAAGAAGAGTTTATTATAATAAGGCTCTTGATTGACAGCTGAAATGTAAGATGGTTTAGATTCAATATATGAAGAAACAGGTGACAGATCAACAAAAAAAATGGTGGTTGGGAAGAATTTAGTTTTCAGTTTTAGGCAATAAAAAAAGACACCCACTGTATTATTTGGCACAAAGAATAAACATTGATGGTCCCACTGACAAGTTAATTCCCATACTTCATTGTTGCAATGTATATTGGTGTGTTAACTCTTATACAGTTACAATTGTTAATAAAGTTTAATCTCCTTGAAGAGAGTAAGATGCATATTCTATTTCTTCTTTTCAAACAGATGCAGCCAGTCCTATCAATATTACCTAATAGTCACTGTAATCACAAAGGTATCTCCCCATTACTTTATGAGAATTCATTCCTACTACAAATGGAGCCATCATCACAAAATTTGGGGTTGACCAGCACCATCTACTGGTAGAAAAGTAAGTTAACACCTGGCCAGTTTACAATACAAAAAGAGAGAACAGGGCATACTGCTCCTTTTTTGGAGTTTATGTCATGCTATATTGGTTAGCGTGACTTAAACTCCTTCCTTGCGGCAGTTACATGGTTAAAGTGAAAGTTAACCATGCAGCCTCTGCAAGAGATGATAAATGCCGAAAGTGTCATTCTATTACGCCACTTTAAACACCAGATCATAGCTGGCAATAAACGTGCTGGAATAGAAAAACGACAGATAGTGATGCTCCGAGAACCGCTATCGGCATATAACATCCCCAGGCTCTTTGCACCAGATTGCCGATAGCAGCTCTCAGTGCATCACCCTGAATATGCTGCTTGCTTTAATTCATAACAGAGGACACGTGGACATCCTTTGAAATTGGTAGAAGTTTTATCTTTAGGTTAGGTTTCTTTACAGTGAGAACAGTGAAACCGTCTTCCAGCAGATGTGGTAATGGCAAGTTCATTGAATTGCTTTAAAAGTGGGCTAGATAAGTTTCTAAAACTAAATAATAATGAGAATTACTGGTATTAATATAAATTCCTTAGTTCTGGTTGATCCAGGTATACTTTCCGATTGCCATTTGGAGTCAGGAAGGGTGTAAATATTGCACTAGATGGACGTTTGTCTTTATTTAACCTCAATTACTATGTTAATTACTACTATGTTGTACTTAGATTGTAAGCTCTTCGGGGCAGGGTTCTCATTCCTAATGTGTCAAGGCTTGTTGCACTTACATCAATTTATACATCATTTATATATATGCTTTCTTAACCGATGTATGAAATTGTATTTAACTTAATTTAATTTTTATCTGTCTGTATAATGGCTTGCACTTATCCCCTTGTTTGTATACTCTGTATTTTTTAATTTACAGCGCTGCGTACCCAAGTGACGCTTTATAAATAAAATTATACATACATACATACTATGTAATGGTAAAAACGGTATGAGGAAACTTTAGAAAAATGTGGTATTCCAAAATAATACATGTCCTAAAACAAAGCTTGAAATATCTGCAGATTAGCTATTGTTTTAGAATGGCAGGTATTTAGTAGGTTTACAGGGAGATTCAATAAAAGTTCTTATCATTAAAAATGGTGCTAATTTTGCCCCAACCAATCAGATGTTAGCTTTCAAATGTTAAATAAGATCTGATTGGTTGGTGCAAAATTAGCATCATTTTAACGATAAGAACTTTTATTGAATCTCCCTAATTCCATCTTTTTAAAATAAATGTTATTCCCATCATTAATAGAACAATCTCTATTTTAGAATATGGCACATTTAAAGGGCATGTCCACCCTCATTTTTAACTTTTTATATATTGTAGGGCATGTGCCCCCACCCCCAACCGCAATATTCTGACAAAAAAATGCTTCCCATTTCTAGTTACAGCACCTTGTTCCCTCGCCGTTCTGGTCTGGCTCCCCTGCCCGCCGGAACTACAAGCAGGGGGCTGGACCGGCAGCCAATCACAGCCGTGGCAGCCATCAATGCAGAACGGCGCTGGAACGAGGTGCTGTAAGTAGAGATTAGAAGCAAATTTTTATGCCAGAATATAGCAGTTGGAGTGGGGGGCATGCCCTACAGTAATTACGCTACAGGAGTAGCAGCCAGGGAGGGATCGGGAGGGGGAAAGGGCTCCACTGGGCATGCCAGCAGCCTCTGAGAGGACACAACAGAAGCAGAGACCTTTTGGACATGAAGACAGCTCCTACCCTACAGTTTCCTGGATTTGAAGAGGCACTACAGGAGAACCATAAAGTGCAAGGATGTAAGACAAGGATTTTTTTAAATTGTACAGTGGGGCCAGTAGTTGGTGAATTTAATTTGGGGGGTGGACATGCCCTTTAAAACCATCAGGGAGATTCAATAAAAGTTCTTATTGTTAAAAATGGGGCTAATTTTTCCCCAAACAAACAGAAAATTAGCACCATTTTAACTATGTGAACTTTTATTGAATCTCCCTGCTTGTCTCTTAGGCTTTGTTTACACTGGACACTTTTTTATTGCGCATGCCTTGGGGCAGAAAAGCAAGGACACCAATTTCAACATTTATTCCACCAAGTGAATAAGTTTACAATGTTTCGGGGGATGTTCCCCCTTTATCACCTGATCAAACGTTGTAAACTGATTTGCTATTGCATTGCAATAGGTGTGCTTCTCTATGTTTCATTTCTATTGAATGATTACTTACCCAGAGGTAAGGGTTTCCTGAGAGTTAAGCACCCTGGGGTGTGGATGTGCATTGGAAAACTGCTAAGAATTAATGACCAATTAGCACATTAAACTCATCATGAACCCAAGACAGATACCTGGTTGTAGTGTAAACCCCAATGGGTGTGATAGGATTTCCTATGAAAATTAGAAAGCCCATGGGCTTTGAAATCACAAAATATGGAAACAAACATTGACATGGAAGCAGCTAGTGATGTGAACCTTGTTCTTGGTTTCAATGAGATTACTGGTTTCTGTCTACTAAACATTGCATGGCAGAGGATACCGTATTGAAAAAGAATCCCACATTTTACACAATGTTTTAGCCACTTGATAGAACTTTGATGTCAGGTGACAATAGTAAAATTCCATGAATTGCCCATTAGACCACAATATATTTCCCTCTATGTTCTCCCTGGCTTCCCAACACAGCACTGCTCAAAATAATAGAATAGGAAGGGATGGAGATTGGTTCAGTTAGCACATCCAATTCCCATTCATTCTCCTATAGACAGGACTGTAGAAGTCACGCAATGTAAAGTTCTCGTTGTGAAACAATGGTGTATATTGTACTAGGGTAAAATAACTAGGTATCTACATAATGATCTTGTTATAACTGAGGAAAATATAACATTTAATAAAACAATTAAATAAAACTGAAAAATTTGGCAGATGCTGACAATCCTGCAAATGGGGTGGTAAGATTACTTTATTCACAGCCCCTTCAAGTCAGAGACTGTGTTCAATTTTCTCTAAGGCAGAGGACACCGTCACCTGCAGTCACTAGAAGTTCACTCTGTAGTTAGAGGCAATCTTTGTAGATTTGATGCTTCTTTCTCGAGAAAACTGAGAGGTGTCTGGTAACATGATCGTGAGAGAGAATCAACAAGGCGTACTAGCAACATCTTCAGAAAAGTTTAGTCAAGGGACATTTAATTATTATCAAAGTATAGCAGGTTATCTGCAAAACGTGTCAGGCAAATTACCCCTATGGGTCTTCACCAATGATGTCTATTTAAAATAAAAATGATTTTACCTACACATGTATCCAGCTATACTTTGATATTTATTATGGACCCTAAGCTGAGATGTAGATGCACCACGTGTGAGTTCCAGAGTGCATATCTTTGCATATCCTTGTGTATGTTCTAAAGAGCTATTACTGTATATAACAGTGTATGGTGATTCCTCGTGGAAATATTAAGGAGGCTCTACCTATAGAAATATCAGGTATAGAATATTAATGCATAGCACTCTCATATAACTCTCTGTATACATTTTTATTTTTAGAGAAGGACCTAATATAAGCTTTAATTAAAATTATCTAAAAGGCATCTCAGTCACTGCACCCCGCTAACATGCAGTGTCTATTTCAAACCCCACTTTGGCCTCACTTGATAGACAAAACTCTCACTTATGAAGCTCTTTTGTACCTGAGTGGGACTTAATGCCTTGTAACATGGATTGAAGATGTACAGTTAAATAGATTTTAAAATGGAGCTTGACTCCTCTTCAAACTGCTGCCCAGATTATTTAGGTTATAGGGCCCCTACTCTCTGCCTTAGTTTACCTGCATTAAGAACTAACACAGAAGGATAGAAAGAAACACAAGACCGTGATGTATGGAAAAGACAGTGGTGGAGGACACATGTTGTAGTAGTTCATTGTTGTCTATACAGTATATGTTGTGCAAAATTACCTCCCAGAATGCACTAGGGAATCTGAGTGCTCCTTTAAATTCATAATATATCAACCAAATTTCACATAAAATGTAGATCTATTGTGACATTGGCTCGCATGTTGATCAGTCAAAATGCTGTAAATATGGATATGATTGATGGGAAAATTTTCCTCCCTGTATGATTACATTCGGATAAATAAATTTCTCAGCATCACCAAGCAGTCTATCGATAAGAAGTTTGAATGGGAATCAAATTTCGACTGATTAAGTCAATGTGATCAATTCATTAAATCGCTAGCTGAATTCATGTATCGCTAGCTTAATGATATTGATAATGAAAACCTAAATATACAAGTATATTTAGCAAATAATCTTCTGAAATTGGACTTTTGTGGGAGAAATTCAACCCATAACACAGTTCAGACAATCAGCCTTAATGAAAAATTACTTTATTTGCAGATTTGCCATTTATTGCTTCCAAGTAGAAAATGTTTTGTTGTTTTTTTTGATACCAAGAGCCCCACGACGGTCTCTTTTATCAATAATTTATTTTCTTGCTTTCTAAATCTGGGAATTTGTTTTATAGCAGCTCAGTTGCGGCTGTAATAAAACTGCAATAACGTGACACACAATTTATTATTAAACAGTAAAAGAATGGGGGAAAGTGAAGGAGTCTAATAAATATGATATGGTTTGGAATAGAAGAATTTATTACAGAAAAGCGAAGAATGCGTTTTTTTTAATAAATCGTGTCACTATAATTTCCAAAAAGGAGAAAAACGTTTCTTTAAATACATTTCCATACCCAGATTCTTTAGGATACACCAGTAATATGAACATTTAAAATAAGGGGAGTTTTATTGTTATATTTTACTATTTTGTAACCCACCTTATCCGTGGATCCTGATGGGGCCCAACTGTACATAATTTCCTAATAATCTATCACATAGTAGCATGCCAATTATTACCCCAATGTCACTCCCAATGTATCTGCTCCCAAGACATTACTCACCTTCTTGGTCCCTTAATGGGCCCATGGCGCTGTCTCCTTCCAGACAGTGGAAAGGAAATGAAGTAAGAGTGGGTGTCCAGCTTTCTGCAAAGGAAATGAAGTAAGAGTGGGTGTCAGCTTCTGCAAAGGAAATGAAGTAAGAGTGGGTGTCAGCTTTCTGCAAGGAATGAAGTAAGAGTTGGGTGTCAACTTTCTGCAAGGGAGTGAAGTAAGAGTGGGGTGTCAGCTTTCTGCAAGGAAGTGAGAAATGTAAGAGTGGGTGTCAGCTTTTGCAAAGGAATGAAGTAAGAGTGGGGTGTCAGCTTTTGCAAAGGAAATGAAGTAAGAGTGGGTGTCAGCTTTCTTCAAAGAATTAAAGTAAGAATGGGTGTCCAGCTTCTTCAAAGGAAGTGAAGTAAGAGTGGGGTGTCAGCTTTCTTCAAAGGAATGAAGTAGAGTGGGTGTCAGCTTCTGCAAAGTAAATGAAGTAAGAGTGGGTGTCAGCTTTTTGCAAAGGAAATGAAGTAAAGTGGGTGTCAGCTTTCTTCAAGGAAGTGAAGTAAGAGTGGTGTCACTTTCTGCAAGGGAAGTGAAGTAAGAGTGTGTGTCAGCTTTCTGCAAGGGAAGTGAAGTAAGAGTGGGTGTCAGCTTTCTGCAAAGGAAGTGAAGTAAGAGTGGGTGTCAGCTTTCTGCAAGGGAAGTGAAGTAAGAGTGGGTGTCAGCTTTCTTCAAAGGAAGTGAAGTAAGAGTGGGTGTCAGCTTTCTGCAAGTAAATGAAGTAGAGTGGGTGTCACTTTTTGCAAAGGAAAGGAAGTAAGAGTGGGTGTCAGCTTTCTTCAAAGGAAGTATAAGAGTGGGTGTCAGCTTTCTGCAAGGGAAGTGAAGTAAAAGTGGTGTGTCAGCTTCTGCAAGGGAAGTGATTAGAGTGGGTGTCAGCTTTCTGCAAGGGAAGTGTGTAAGAGTGGGGTGTCAGCTTTCTTCAAAGGAAGTAAGAAAGAGTGGGTGTCAGCTTTCTGCAAGGAAGTGAAGTAAGAGTGGGTGTCAGCTTTCTGCAAGGGAAGTGAAGTAAAAGTGTGTGTCAGCTTTCTGCAAGGAAGTGATGTAAGAGTGGGTGTCAGCTTTCTTCAAAGGAAGTGAAGAAAGAGTGGGTTTCAGCTTTCTGCAGGGAAGTGATGTAAGAGTGGGTGTCAGCTTTTTTCAAGGAAGTGAAAAAGAGTGGGTTGTCAGCTTTCTGCAAGGGAAGTGAAGTAAGAGTGGGTGTCAGCTTTCTGCAAGGGAGTAAGTAAATGTGTGTCAGCTTTCTGCAAGGGAAGTGAGTAAGAGTGGGTGTCACTTCTTCAAGGAAGTAAGTAAAAGTGGTGGTTATCTTTCTGCAAAGGAAAGTGAAGTAAGAGTGGGGTCGCTTTCTGCAAAGGAAGTGAAGTAAAGTGTGTGTCACTTCTTCAAGGAAGTGAAGTAAGGTGGGTGCAGCTTTCTGCAAGGGAAGTGAAGTAAGAGTGGGTGTCAGCTTTCTTCAAAGAAGTGAAGTAAGAGTGGGTGTCATCTTTCTGCAAAGTAAATGAAGTAAGAGTGGTGTCAGCTTTTGCAAAGGAATGAAGTAGAGTGGGTGTCAGCTTTCTTCAAAGGAAAAGTAAGTAGTGGGTGTCAGCTTTCTTCGCAGGATAAGTAAGAGTGGGTGTCAGTCTTCTGCAGGGAAGTGAAGTAAGAGTGGGTGTCAGCTTTCTGCAAGGGAAGTGAAGTAAGAGTGGGTGTCAGCTTTCTGCAAGGGAAGTGAAGTAGAGTGGTGTCAGCTTTCTGCAAGGAAGTGAAGTAAGAGTGGGTGTCAGCTTTCGCAAGGAAGTGAAGTAAGAGTGGGTGTCAGCTTTCTCAAGGGAAGTGAAGTAATGTGGGTGTCAGCTTCTGCAAGGGAAGTGAGTAAGAGTGGGTGTCAGCTTTCTGCAAGGAGTGATGTAAGGGTGGGTGTCAGCTTCTGCAAGGGAAGTGAAGTAAGAGTGGGTGTCAGCTTTCTGCAAGGAAGTGAAGTTAAAGTGTGTGCCAGCTTTCTGCAAGGGAAGTTGAAGTAAGAGTGGGTGTCAGCTTTCTTCAAGGAAGTAAGTAAAGTGGGTTCAGCTTTCTGCAAAGGAAATGAAGTAAGAGGGGTGTCATTTCTGCAAAGGAAAAGAGTAAGAGTGGGTGTCAGTCTTCTGCAAAGTAAAGTGAAGTAAGAGTGGGTGTCAGCTTTTTGCAAAGGAAAGAGTAAGAGTGGGGTGTCAGCTTTCTTCAAAGGAAGTGAGTAAGAGTGGGTGTCAGGCTTTCTGCAAGGGAAGTGAAGTAAAAGTGTGTTCAGCTTTCTGCAAGGGAAGTGAAGTAAGAGTGGGTGTCACGCTTCTGCAAGGAAGTGAAGTAAAAGTGGTGTGTCAGCTTTCTGCAAGGAAGTGAAGTAAGTGGGTTGTCAGCTTTCTGCAAGGGAAGTGAAGTAAAAGTGTGTCTTTCTGCAAAGGAGTGAAGAAGAGTGTGTGTCAGCTTTCTGCAAGGGAAGTGAAGTAAAGTGGGTGTCAGCTTCTCAAAGGAGTGAAGTAAGAGTGGGTGTCAGCTTTCTGGCAAAGGAAGTGAAGTAAGAGTGGGTGTCAGCTTTCTGCAAAGAAATAAGTAAGAGTGGGTGTCAGCTTTCTGCAAAGTAATGAAGTAAGAGTGGGTGTCAGCTTTTGCAAAGGAGTGAAGTAAGAGTGGGGTTGTCAGCTTTCTTCAAAGGAAGTGAAGTAGAGTGGGTGTTCAGCTTTCTGCAAGGGAAGTGAATAAAGTGTGTGTCCGCTTTCTGAAAGGGAAGTGAAGTAAGAGTGGGTGTCAGCTTTCTGCAAAGGAAATGAAGTAAGAGTGGGTGTCAGCTTTCTGCAAAGGAAGTGAAGTAAGAGTGTGTTCAGCTTTCTGCAAGGAAATGAAGTAAGTGGGTGTCAGCTTTCTGCAAAGGAAAGAAGTAAGAGTGGGTGTCAGCTTTCTGCAAAGGAAATGAAGTAAGAGTGGGTGTCAGCTTCTGCAAGGGAAGTGAAGTAAGAGTGTTCAGCTTTCTGCAAGGAATGAAGTAAGAGTGGGTGTCAGCTTTCTGCAAGGGAAGTGAGTAAGAGTGTGTCCAGCTTTCTGCAAGGAAATGAAGTAAGAGTGGGTGTCAGCTTTCTGCAAAGGAAGTGAAGTAAGAGTGTGGGTGTCAGCTTTCGCAAAGGAAGTGAAGTAAGAGTGGGTGTCAGCTTTCTGCAGGAAGTGAAGTAAAAGTTTGTGTCAGCTTTCTGCAAGGGAATGAAGTAAGAGTGGGTGCGCTTTCTGAAGTAAATGAAGTGAGTGGGTGTCAGCTTTTTGCAAAGGAAATGAAGTAAGAGTGGGTGTCAGCTTTTTGCAAAGGAAAGGAAGTAGAGTGGGTGTCAGCTTTCTCAAAGGAAGTGAATTAGAGTGGGTGTCAGCTTTCTGCAAGGAATGAAGTAAGAGTGGGTGTCAGCTTTCTGCAAAGTAAATGAAGTAAAGTGGGTGTCAGCTTTCTTCAAAGGAAATGAAGTAAGAGTGGGTGTCAGCTTTCTGCAAGGAAGTGAAGTAGAGTGGTGTCAGCTTTCGCAAGGGAAGTGATAGAGTGGGTGTCAGCTTTCTGCAAAGGAAGTGAGTAAGAGTGGGTGTCACTTTTCTGCAATGAAATGAAGTAAGAGTGGGTGTCAGCTTTCTGCAAAGGAAGTGAAGTAAGAGTTGGTGTCAGCTTTCTGCAAAGGAAGTGAAAGTAAGAGTTGGTGTCAGCTTTCTGCAAGGAAGGAAGTAAGATGGGTTTCTCAGCTTTCTGCAAAAGAAGTGAAGAGTGGCTGTTTACTTTTTGTCAAAGGAAGTGAAGACTTCAATTTTTTACATTAAGAAGAAAAAGCTGCAAATACTCAGTTAAATCGCCCTTCCAGATTCAATAGGGTTTCGTAACTGCTTTCAATGTTTGCCGCAAAACTAATTTTTGGGCTTTGTTTGCGACATCTTTTGCAAAATCTGCGCAGCATTCGCAGGAAGGTTAAACGTTGCACTAAACCCATATTGACTTACACATCCAAAGAGCGCGGTTGTATACGTTAAATCAGGCCTTAAATCCCTATGACTGCAAACGTTACAAATTGCGAATTTATTGATATCAATAGGATAATATACTCATCTTTATCTGTCTATCTCCTGCATTGCCTTGGAAACATCAGAAACAAACTGTCAGAATACACTGGTATAAAAACAAACACAAAATGTTATTGTTTTCATATACAGAATTTGCACCTTGACTAGATTACTGTGTGATAATGTATTGTTTCAGGTTAGCTCATAAATAAAAACGTCTATTTATTTATAATACTTCATTTTCATGTGCAATTGAATGAGTAACGGTGTCTATTTTATAGCTTTCTGTTTGTTCGGTGTATATCAGTAGCACAGATATTACCCTGAGAGTCAATGTACTGAAAGAATTGCAGTAAGAAGAACATTAAAGGAGATTTTAAATGAAATCTTGGGAGCTGATGCGGGTTACAGATTTTTTTCACAGATGGTGTTATTTAATTACGTCCATACATGTTTTCTGTATCCGTGTGTAGTTTTTCTAACCTTTTACTGCCAAACATCAACTGCAATTATTAGACAAGAAGGTTTAATTCATGCAGTGCTGTGGTAATTTTTGTAAACAAGAGTGCACTGAATCAAGCCAATAGGAAAACAATTCAAACAAATTGCAAGCCTCAACTCAAAATCAGGAGCCCATCTACATCAGACCAATGAACAGTGAAATCCCAGGATTGATTAAATTAAATGACTATTTTTACGTCATCTTACTAACTCCATCAATTTGACTTTATACAAACATACTTGAAACATTTGCATTCTCTCTGTGCTTCTCTCTGATAGAGATGGCCGAACTTTCGAAAGTTCGGTCCTTTTCGTCAACTTCTTCGAACTCTATGGAAAGTTCGAAAGTTCGAAACGGACCCATTAAAGTCAATGGGAGTCAAAATAGTTCGAAAGTTTCTAATGAAAACAATAAAATTCATGGTTAACTTAATGTAATGGCCTGTGGACCTGGGAGGAATGTACTGGGAACATTGTTGTGAATATCCGCAGGACACTTGAAAAAATCAATCTTCAAAATACTCACTCGCAAATTTTCGAGCTTTGTTCATGCTCAGTACCATACATTTTACTCTCAGATTTGATGCTGACTTTTGCTGGCTTAACTGGACACTTTAACTCATAGATTCATGTTACGACTAGGTAACATGTACACTTTTACTCGCGGATGCGGTTGTTTCGCGTTATAGGCTTTATGGACACTTTGCTTGTAGAGATTCGATGTTCAAGCCTAGATACCATGGACATTTACTCGCGGATTTGATGCTCGCGTTGGTTTTTTAATGTACACTTTACTCCGCGGATCGAGTCTCGTCCCGTGTGCCTAGATACATGGACAGTTTTTACTCGCGGATTCATTGCTCTCGTATAGGTTTTTATGGACCCCTTTACTCGGATTCCGCATTCACAGTTCGTGCCTAGGATACATGACATTTTTAACTGCAGATCGATCTCGGGTCTGGTTTTAATGCGAACTACTCGCGGGATTGATTGATGCTTGCGCCTAGATACCATGGGACATGTTACTCCGCGATTCGAGCTACGCGTATAGGTTTTAATGACCCTTTACTCGTGGATTCGGATGCTGCAATCGGTATAATAGGCATTTTTACCTCGTACATTCGAATGGTCGAACATTCGATATTTATGCGAAAGTCCCGAAAATCTGAAAATCCGGGTCTGAGATTCTAGTTTCGAGTTATCAGAATTTGTTTCAAATCTATATAGTTCGCTTGAACTCGGGTTCGAGTTATAGTCACTCTCTACTCTCTGATATGATGCCAGTCTGGAAAATGATGCAGGTAAAAATCCTGCTTCCGCGTGGACATGCACATGATTGTTACATTCATCTCGTGGAATGTAACTAACTGATGGAATGTCCGGTAGTGTATGGCCAGGCCCAGCTTTAATTGTTTATTATTCCAAATGCAATAGAGGCAAATAAAAATAGTGGGAATTTTCAGGATCTTAAGGGTTATTTGTAACTAAAGGGCTGTACACACATCCCAGTATTATGGACAAGTTTTGATTTACGTAAGCGCAAATATAAGCCAGAATTTTGTTTGCTTTTTTTTTCACTGATTTTTGATGTAAAATTTGTTGATCTGAGCGAACAAAATGTTTTGGTACCGGGGTCGGACATGGTGGGAAGTGTTATTGGACTTTTTTTAAAAGAAGCTTTTATGAATCGTTCAGGCTAGGCGCCAATACATCGCTTACATGAGATGTCGATTGCGTGATAAAAAGCACCCCGCTCATTTGTTGGCCAAACTAAGCGTGTAACCTATACCACCTTGTGCACTTGCAAATAGCACCAAGAACAAAGGAGAACTCTGGTGATCTCTTCCAAGTTTAGCTAATTGTCCTTTTTTTGAAGACCCTTTGCTGCCTTTATTCCAACAATCCTAGCATACAGTGGTGAACGTTAAGGAACACGTGGCGTTCTTCTTTTTCCTAATCTGCTGAGCTAAAACACCCCTACTGGGCCAACTCTTAGTCTAGTTTAAAGACATCACAGATATAAAGGACCACGGGAAGTGTTCAATGATTGGATACTTTTATTAAGTTCAGTATTAGCATTTTTAGGTCCAAGTAGCTAAGGGTCCACCTAAATTCTGCATTTTTACAACTGATCTTTTCACATTGACTTGTCAGACAAAGATTTATCCAAACATGGTACATCACTGAGCACAAGGTCTTATACTCTTGTGCACAGTTTATTCAAGACTGCAATTGTGGCAAATTGCTCATAATAGCATACAATATTGCATGAAATCCAATATAAAAAATAAAAACAAAAAAAATGGTGACTTCAATGTTGTGGTATGAATATTTAATCAATCCCCTGCATTATTATTCATCAATATACAGTCTGGCCTGCTTAGATATGCCAAGCAAAAAACATTGAATTGCCATTAGTTCATGTCTGCTTATCAAGGTAATAATATATTCGTTAAGCGTTGATTAGATTATAACTTAAAATGTTACCACGGCCTACACTTGAAGAATGAAGACAACAAAATAAGGTTTTTTAAGCTATTTTCTGGAATGCCATACAAATAACATCTATGGTACCCTGAAACATTCTACCGTACCCATAGATGTTATAGCCACTAACTCGATGCCGTACCGTTACAGATTAAAGGTTTATTTATTACAAATGGGTAGCACTATATATTATTGTTGAGAATGTTTTTGTATGTCTGGGTAACCTGATTATTCTAACAGTAGGCGTATGGCCATATGGTAAGAGCTTTTCTTTGCAATATACACGTGCTATGTTATATATTGTGGATTGTGGAAACCAGCACTATTTCGTTGGGCACCGCACTATTACGGCTACCTCTCTGATTGTGGCACACAGCAATATTTACTCTGCCTACCCGCTGATTGTGGAAACAGCACGTATTTACGTGCTACCCTCTATTGTGGAAACCAGCACTATTTACCGTTATAAACTCGAGTAATAAGCCGACTCGAGTATAAGCGAGCAACCCATTTTTGCCTCAAAAATTAAGAAAAATGATGACCCGAGTCAGAGCCAAGGGATAACAGTAACCCTAATACCTTTCCACTGTAAGATGTTTGGAACTACAACTCCATGCATGCTTGGTTGCTGGGTGTTGTAGTTTCCAACACCCTATAGTAGAAGGTATTGGGGGGGTTTACTGTTGACATACTGTCCCCACCCTAATACCTTTCCACTGTAGATGTTTTGGACAAACTACAACTCCCAGCATGCTGGTTTGCTGGGGTTGTGTTTCCAACCACCTATAGTAAAAAGGTAATGTGGGTTGTCTGCCATGGCATAAACTGTCCCTCAGGCCCTCCCCCAGTTACCCCCACCCGCCCTCCCCCCCAGTCTCCCCCCCCAGCTCACTTACCCGTTACCTGGTCTTCATTCTCCTCTCTGCATCCAGAGCAGCCGCAAGTGGCCGGCAGTTCCATTACTGTTCGCGGCTGGCGCGTGACGTCATCCGCCAGCGTGGCGTGATACGTCATCGCGAAACCGCGAAGAAAACTCTGGGAACTGCCGGTTCGGACTCGACGATGCCTCTGGTTTAAGGTAAGTTCCTTTCTGACTCGGTATAAAGCCGAGTCAAGGTTTTTAGGTTAATTTTTTAAACCTAAAAACCTCTGCTTAATACTCGGTATATACGGTACTTGCCCTACCCTCTGATTTTGTAATTAGAAGGAGGCAAGGAACAAGAGGGGAAGGTGTGGTTTGCCACTTCCTGTGTGGGCCGTAGTTATAATGTGGTGGAATTTGTGTAATGTGTCACAATTTGATAAAGGTTGTGACAATACGAGTTATACTGTGGTGGGAATTGTTGTATGTGTCCACATTTTGCGATAATTCTTGAAAAATAGCCTTGTGGAACGTTCAAAAATTAATTGGAAAATACAATCGGAGACTTTTTTGAGTTCAATCGTATTTTCAAGTTCCAGAAACATTTTGAAAATTATCGAAAATACCTCGAACGTTTGTTGGTATTTTCGAAAATATCGATCAGATAACGCAAAAAGTGTCTCCGATCATATGTTTCGATAATTTTCGAACGTTTTCAAGGCTATTTTCGATAATTATCTAAAGAGCCCCGGTATTTTCGAAATACTCGAAATGCTTCCGAAGTCCCGAATCTGACGACTCCGTCCGGAGATCAGAAGGATCTTCGGATTTCGAACGAGGGGTTCCGTGTCGCCCCAGATCCCATCTCTAGTAATGTGTGATTAATAGCTAATGCAAGATATCCTTTGAAGTTTTCTGATCTGGAACTACCCCACTCCTTCTAGGTTTGTTTGAATTTATTGATTGTAGGTATGGGACCACACCCAGTAAGAAACCAGGAAGCTATTGAAGGCTACCAGGTCTCGTGTATGCACTACGTAATTTGGGGCCCTTAAAGGGGACTTTAACAAATGAACTTAGGTAAATTGAGGTAAATTGATAGGAACATTGCTCCCCTGAGATTTTGTCTATATATTTCCATTGTTTATTTTGCATATTTTTGAAGGTATTTACATTTTGGGATGTTGAGAAAATGGCAGCACATCATCAGGTCCCCCTGCACTTCCTGCTCTGAAATGTCCGTCAATCTGTCAGTGTGTGCTCCCTTCATCCACTCTTGCAGCCACCACTGGTCCCCCCACTCATGGACCCCATGTGTCGCCATCCAGTGATGCACCCATGACTCCATTATCTTACAGTACAGCCATGAGGGCCCACGCCCACTACGGGGGGGCCTAAGCCCCCCACTCACAGGTGCCTAAGCTCCGCCCACCGCGGATGTGTTTAGCTTTTTAAAATGTATATTAAGCCGTAAAATACTATGTATATCGTCTCATTAAAAGTCAAACTGGTAAAGAGGAAGATGTTAAGTTTAGTTATACTGCTCTCACCACTGCCATGTTATCGTGTGGACTATATACTTTTGTTCCCAAACCAGATTCCCCACAGTTTCTAGGCAACATAGAATAGGGACTAATTCCAAGACATGTTAAGTTTTTATACACTTGGGATGACTCCTTCCAGTCGATCCGGCTCATGGAGCAGCGCACAGGCAACCATTAAAATAGGCTCCAAAACCAGATCCACCACCGGCGCATCGGTCAACATAAGTTTCGAATGTCGTCACCATCCAGCTCCTTAGATAGCCATAATTGGCGGCCTTTTAATTGTTTCTAAAAATTTTGTTCCACCTCTAAACGGCTTCCTTGATTGCTGTGGAGAGCCGAATAAAGTGATTGGGGTTGTCGAACCGCAGCATTAGCTAATGCAAGTCGCCTAGAAAAACTCGACCCATAGGCATTATCCTTTAGTCAGGCCAAAGTTAAGTTTTTCCTAACAGTAATCTTTTTGGCTACAATGATTTTGGAAATTGTGCGTAACAAGTCGGTACTCTTTTCAAGGGGCAGTCCTGCACTCCTCCCTCACTGTATCTATTTCAAATCACGCAAAAATTTTTTGACACGTTGGAGGGCCTTCGGTTTAATCTTGCGCTAGAGGAGATGCCAACCGAGGCACAACACACACGTCCCATGGCTTGCGTAGTATTGCGCCTAGTTTGGAGTTCTTTGTCCTACGAACGAAAGTGAAAATCATCTCAAGTAATTGTGATATTGCTTTAACGCCTGTTCCTCCTGCCTTACCACCCACTCCAAAAATGTACTGAACGCCTCGAAAGTAAGCACAGGAAATCGACGCAGCCCTTGGCAATGACCGTCCACCAAATATTGGTTTGTTCGAAGAGAAAACAACATAATAAAGGGATGATTCGATGGACAGGTAACAAACCCTAAAGGCCGACTCGACATCGTTTTGCCATCTGTCCCTTTCTGCCTTCTAACGTTACTAACTAATGGCCACATCGAATGAAGTATAGCTCACGTGTTAAGGATGTCGTCTTATCTCATTCACCGATTCCTCCTCCTGCAAGGGTATGATAAATGACTTGTATCAGACGAAATTTGGCCTAATTCCTTTTTGGACTAAACCTAACGAGAACTACACCGCAAATTGGGGAATGGGGTCTGAACGGACCCAACAATTCTCATGCTTTTACCTATCTTTTTGACAGCTTTACTCTCGAAACTATATCTTTAATTGGCCAAGACCCCACGAGCCAGCAACATTCTTTCTTTGTTAATTTTCGGAGTCATCCAGTGTGAGCTTGGTATATTGTACTGCAAACTCTTTCAATCATAAAAACATTCTGAGTAGGAAGTACAGCTTATCCTTACTTTCCCGGCTCCTATCGAGCCAGGCTCATCGCCTCTACCTTCACTGGCGTCACACCGCCTTTTCCACTATTATCTCTGGTCTTCCTTGTGCTCCTCGCAAACCTTTTGAACACCTGGCGTATTGAATGTGTGCCTGAACAAAAGGAGCAATCGTGTCGAAATCTACACTTTTGCTCCCCACTTGCACCTGTCCTTCGTTGAAGGACCATCAGACCCTCTTTTCTGGCTCCCGTTGATCCGACAACGCTTATCCTGTTTGACAGAAGGGCTGAAATGTCCTGTCCTGAGGTCCCCAATTTGCCCAGCTCCTACCTGTCATAAACCCTCATCCATAATCCTATGTCCCTATGGTACCATTTGCTCCTTGCGTACCGCCTCCTCTGACGAAACTGCTCGTCATATTTGAGCCACGCTTGACTGCCATAAACCCCTGTGAGCCGCCCAGAGGCCCATCTAGGTAGCAGAACAAGGGGAACATTGTTTCTGGAAATGCTCATCTATGATGCTTGCCATTATATCATAGTCTTGGAAGCCCGTTCCCCGAACGTGTGCATGGGTCAACCTAAACGCGCCGCGCTCGTCGTCTCCCTCCTTTTCTATGCTCCTTCCCTCTTTCCCCACGGTCAAAATGTTAAAACCTCTCAGAGGAGTCATCGTGAATTGTCTACATATTCGCTGCCCATATTTTGTTTCTTTTGTCTCCGGTTTGACTGTGCTCCAATGGACCCCTCGAAGCATACTACGTTTGCCCTTTTGCTGAGTCAGCGACGATATGATCGGTCTCCTATTGACTTTGGTGCCATAGTCCGTTCCTTGCCTAACTGTGGTGGGGGGGGGTTTGTTCCGTTTGTATCGGCTTGGCGTTTCGCTGGGTGAATATGAAATGCTCCCTGTAGTGGGAGCTGTCTGTCGTAGCATATCCCCTGTTCCTTGGCCCCCTACCTTGACTGGGTGTTCCACCGTGGAGTGTGCTGAACCTGTCCGCTTTCCCCATTGGGAAAAGTAATTGCCTAAGGCCTGTCACAAAAACTTTAACCCCACTTATGGAACATCTTGACCCAGACCCCGGACCTAGCTGAGAGATAGATGAAGGGGTAATAAAAAGGGTTACCTGATTGTCGAAGTTCTGCGGCTGCCGTCACTTAGAGTATGGGCTGTGACGTTGAGTAACTGGCGTGAGCTTGTTTGCTGAGCTGGTTCGTCCTGTTGTACGTCATCTGATGGCTAAAGATGATTAGGACTGCAATGCTGGCGGGGTGTGCCGCCTGGAGAAGGATGCTTCTGGCGCTTACCTGTGAAAGCAAAGGGAGGGAGCAATCCGTCCCTGATGCTGGTTTACCACCTCCCCTCCCCTGCTGCCACGCTATTGGCTTCTTCGTACCCCTGGAGACGGTACCTGTGATGGCCAGAGAGAGGGAGCAACCTGCCCCATTTTTACTGGACATGGGGGGCGACCTCCCTCCCCCACTGTCACGCTATTAGCACACCCCCCCTGTTTGCTGATTAGATGGTGACTGGCCACTTGTTACATCCAGCCCTGACCTGTATCCAGGAGGGTCTCCTTTGCAGAAAGCTGACACCAACTCTTACTTCACTTCCTTTGCAGAAAGCTGACACCCACTCTTACTTCATTCTTCCTTTGCAGAAAGCGACACACCACTCTTACTTTCACTTCCTTTGCAGAAGCTGACACCCACTCTTATCTTCACTCCTTGCAGAAAGCTGACACCCACTCTTACTTCACTTCCCTTGCAGAAAGCTGACACCCACTCTTACTTCATTTCCTTTGAAGAAAGCTGACACCCACTCTTACTTCATTTACTTTGCAGAAAGCTGACACCCACTCTTACTTCATTTCCTTTGCAGAAAGCTGACACCCACTCTTACTTCACTTCCTTTGAAGAAAGCTGACACCCACTCTTACTTCATTTCCTTTGCAAAAAGCTGACACCCACTCTTACTTCATTTCCTTTGCAAAAAGCTGACACCCCTCTTACTTCATTTACTTTGCAGAAAGCTGACACCCACTCTTACTTCACTCCCTTGCAGAAAGCTGACACACCTTTTACTTCACTTCCGTTGCAGAAAGCTGACACCCACTCTTACTTCACTTCCTTTGCGAAAGCGACACCCACTCTTACTTCACTTCCTTTGAAAGCGACACCCACTCTTCTTCAGTTTCCTTTGCAGAAAGCTGAGACACCACTCTTACTTCACTCCCTTGCAGAAAGCTGACACCACTCTTACTTCACTTCCTTGCAGAAAGCGACACCCACTCTTACTTCATCTTCCCTTGCAGAAAGCTGACACACCACACTCTTGAGTTCATTTCCTTTGCAGAAAGCTGACACCCACTCTTACTTTCTTTCCTTTAGCAAAAGCTGACACCCACTCTACTTCATTTCCTTTGCAGAAAGCTGACACACCACTCTTACTTTCACTTCCTTTGCAGAAAGCTGACACCCACTCTACTGACTTCACTTCTTTCTTTGCAGAAAGCTGCACACCCACTCTACTTCACTTCCTTTCAGAAAGCGGACACACATTTTACTTCACTTTCCCTTGCCAGAAAGCTGAACACCCACTCTACTTCACTCCTTTGAAGAAAGCTGACAACCCACTCTTACTTCACTTCCTTGCAAAAAGTGACACCCACCTCTACTTCATTTCCTTTGCAGAAAGCTGACACCCACTCTTACTTCATTTCCTTTGCAGAAAGCTGACACCCACTCTTACTTCACTTCCTTTGCAGAAAGCTGACACCCACTCTTACTTCACTTCCTTTGCAGAAAGCTGACACCCACTCTTACTTCACTTCCCTTGCAGAAAGCTGACACCCTCTTTCTTCACTTCCTTTGCAGAAAGGGACACACATTTACTTCATTCCCTTGCAGAAAGCTGACCCCACTTACTTCATTACTCTTGCAGAAAGCTGACACACACTTTTACTTACTTACTTCCTTGCAGAAAGCTGACACCCACTCTTACTTCACTTCCCTTGCAGAAAGCTGACACACACTTTTACTTCACTTCCCTTGCAGAAAGCCGACACCCCTCTTACTTCACTTCCTTGAGAAGCTGACACCCCTCTTCTCATTTCCTTGCAAAAGCGAACACCCCTTACTTCATTTCCTTTGCAGAAAGCTGACACCCACTCTTACTTCATTTCCTTTGCAGAAAGCTGACACCCACTCTTACTTCATTTCCTTTGCAGAAAGCTGACACCCACTTTTACTTTACTTCCTTTGAAGAAAGCTGACACCCACTCTACTTCATCCCTTCCTTGCAGAAAGCTGGCACACACTTTAACTTCACTTCCCTTGCAGAAAGCTGACACCCACTCTTACTTCACTTCCCTTGCAGAAAGCTGACACCCACTCTTACATCACTTCCCTTGCAGAAAGCTGACACCCACTCTTACTCACTTCCCTTGCAGAAAGCGACACCCACTCTACTTCACTTCCCTTGCAGAAAGCTGACACCCACTCTTACTTCACTTCCCTTGCAGAAAGCTGACACCCACTCTTACTTCACTTCCTTGCAGAAAGCTGACACCCACTCTTATTACTTCACTTCCCTTGCAGAAAGCTGACACCCACTCTTACTTCACTTCCCTTGCAGAAAGCTGACACCCACTCTTACTTCACTTCCCTTGCAGAAAGCTGACACCCACTCTTACTTCACTTCCCTTGCAGAAAGCTGACACCACCCACTCTTACTTACTTCCTTTGAAGAAAGCTGACACCCACTCTTACTTCATTTCCTTTGCAAAAAGCTGACACCCACTCTTACTTCATTTACTTTGCAGAAAGCTGACACCCACTCTTACTTCCTTTTGAAAAAGCTGACACCCACTCTTACTTCACTTCCCTTGCAGAAAGCTGACACCCACTCTTACTTCACTTCCTTTGAAGAAAGCTGACACACACTTTTACTTCACTTCCTTTGCAGAAAGCTGACACCCACTCTTACTTCACTTCCTTTGCAGAAAGATAACACCCACTTTTACTTTACTTCCTTTGAAGAAAGCTGACACCCACTCTTACTTCACTTCCCTTGCAGAAAGCTGACACACACTTTTACTTCACTTCCCTTGCAGAAAGCTGACACCCACTCTTACTTTCACTTCCTTTCAGAAAGCTGACCCCACTCTTTCTTCACTTCCTTTGAAGAAAGCTGACACCCACTCTTACATCACTTCCCTTGCAGAAAGCTGACACCCACTCTTTCTTCACTTCCTTTGAAGAAAGCTGACACCCACTCTTACATCACTTCCCTTGCAGAAAGCTGACACACACTTTTACTTCACTTCCCTTGCAGAAAGCTGACACCCACTCTTACTTCACTTCCCTTGCAGAAAGCTGACACCCACTCTTTCTTCACTTCCTTTGAAGAAAGCTGACACCCACTCTTACATCACTTCCCTTGCAGAAAGCTGACACCCACTCTTACATCACTTCCCTTGCAGAAAGCTGACACACACTTTTACTTCACTTCCCTTGCAGAAAGCTGACACCCACTCTTACTTACTTCCTTTGAAGAAAGCTGACACCCACTCTTACTTCCTTTCCTTTGCAAAAAGCTGACACCCACCTCTACTTCATTTACTTGCAGAAAGCTGACACCCACTCTTACTTCACTTCCTTTGAAGAAAGCTGACACCACACTCTTACTTCACTTCCCTTGCAGAAAGCTGACACACACTTTACTTCACTTCCTTTGCAGAAAGCTGACCCCACTCTTACTTCACTTCCCTTGCAGAAAGCTGACACACCACTTTTACTTCACTTCCCTTGCAGAAAGCTGACACCCACTCTTACTTCACTTCCTTTGAAGAAAGCTGACACCCACTCTTACTTCATTTCCTTTGCAAAAAGCTGACACCCACTCTTACTTCATTTACTTTGCAGAAAGCTGACACCCACTCTTACTTCACTTCCTTTGAAGAAAGCTGACACCCACTCTTACTTCACTTCCTTTGAAGAAAGCTGACACCCATTCTTACTTTAATTCCTTTGAAGAAAGCTGACACCCACTCTTACTTCATTTCCTTTGCAAAAGCTGACACCCCCTCTTACTTCATTCCTTTGCAAAAAGCTGACACCCACTCTTCTCACTTCCTTTGAAGAACTACACCCACTCTTACTTACTCCCTCCCTTGCAGAAGTTGACACCCCTCTTACTTCACTCACTTCCTTTGCAGAAGCTGACACCCACTCTTACTTCATTTCCTTTGCAGAAGCTGACCCCCACTCTTACTTCATTTCCTTTGCAAGAAGCTGACACCCACTCTTACTTCATTTCCTTTCACTGTCTGAAGGAGACAGCGCCATGGGCCCATTAAGGGACCAAGAAGGTGAGTAATGTCTTGGGAGCAGATCTTGGGAGTGACATTGGGGTAATAATTGGCATGCCTATGTGATAGATTATAGGAAATTATGTACAGTTGGGCCCCATCAGGATCCACGGATAAGGTGGGTTACAAATAGTAAAATATAACAATAAAACTCCCCTTATTTTAAATGTTCATTACTGGTGTATCCTAAAGAATCTGGGTATGGAAATGTATTTAAAGAAACGTTTTTCTCCTTTTTGGAAATTATAGTGACACGATTTATTAAAAAAACGCATTCTTCCTCTGCTTTCTGTAATAATTCTTCTATTCCAAACCATTCATATTTATTAGACTCCTTCACTTTCCCCCATTCTTTACTGTTTAATAATAAATTGTGTGTCACGTTATGCAGTTTTATTACAGCCGCAACTGAGCTGCTATAAAACAAATTCCCAGATTTAGAAAGCAAGAAAATAAATTATTGATAAAAGAGACCGTCGTGGGGCTCTTGGTATCAAAAAAAAACAACAAAACATTTTCTACTTGGAAGCAATAAATGGCAAATCTGCAAATAAAGTAATTTTTCATTAAGGCTGATTGTCTGAACTGTGTTATGGGTTGGAATTTCTCCCACAAAAGTCCAATTTCAGAAGATTATTGCTAAATTACTTGTATATTTAGGTTTTCATTATCAATATCATTAAGCTAGCGATACATGAATCAGCTAGCGATTTAATGAATTGATCACATTGACTTAATCAGTCGAAATTTGATTCCCATTCAAACTTCTTATCGATAGACTGCTTGGTGATGCTGAGAAATTTATTTATCCGAATGTAATCATACAGGGAGGAAATTTTCCCATCAATCATATCCATATTTACAGCATTTTGACTGATCAACATGCGACCAATGTCACAATAGATCTACATTTTATGTAAATTTGGTTGATATATTATGAATTTAAAGGAGCACTCAATTCCCTAGTGCATTCTGGAGGTAATTTTGCACAACATACTGTATAGACAACAATAACTACTACAACATGTGTCCTCCACCACTGTCTTTTCCATACATCACGGTCTTGTGTTTCTTTCTATCCTTCTGTGTTAGTTCTTATGCAGGTAAACTAAGGCAGAGGTAGGGGCCCTATAACCTAAATACTCTGGGCAGCATTTTGAAGAGGAGTCAAGCTCCATTTTAAAATCTATTTAACTGTACATCTTCAATCCATGTTAAAAGGCATTAAGTCCCACTCAGGTACAAAAGAGCTTCATAAGTGAGAGTTTTTGTCTATCAAGTGAGGCCAAAGTGGGGTTGAAAGACACTGCATGTTAGCGGGGTGCAGTGACTGAGATGCCTTTTAGATAATTTTAATTAAAGCTTATATTAGGTCCTTCTCTAAAAATAAAAATGTATACAGAGATATATGAGAGTGCTATGCATTAATATTCTATACCTGATATTTCTATAGGTAGAGCCTCCTTAATATTTCCACGAGGAATCACCATACACTGTTATATACAGTAATAGCTCTTTAGAACATACACAAGGATATGCAAAGATAGCACTCTGAACTCACACGTGGTGCTCTACATCTCCTCTAGGGTCCATAATAAATATCAAAGTATAGCTGGATACATGTGTAGTAAAATCATTTTTATTTTAAATAGACATCATTGGTGAAGACCCATAGGGGTAATTTGCCTGACACGTTTTGCAGATAACCTGCTATACTTTGATAATAATTAATGTCCCTTGACTAAACTTTTCTGAAGATGTTGCTAGTACGCCTTGTTGATTCTCTCTCACGATCATGTTACCAGACACCTCTCAGTTTTCTCGAGAAAGAAGCATCAAATCTACAAAGATTGCCTCTAACTACAGAGTGAACTTCTAGTGACTGCAGGTGACGGGGTCCTCGCCTTAGAGAAAATTGAACACAGTCTCTGACTTGAAGGGGCTGTGAATAAAGTAATCTTACCACCCCCATTTGCAGGATTGTCAGCATCTGCCAAATTTTTCAGTTTTATTTAATTTTTTTTATTAAATGTTATATTTTCCTCAGTTATAACAAGATGCATATGAGATACCTAGTTTTTTACCCTAGTACAATATACACCATTGTTTCACAACGAGAACTTTACATTGCGTGACTTCTACAGTCCTGTCTATAGGAGAATGAATGGGAATTGGATGTGCTAACTGAACCAATCTCCATCCCTTCCTATTCTATTATTTTGAGCAGTGCTGTGTTGGAAGCCAGAGAACATAGAGGGAAATATATTGTGGTCTAATGGGCAATTCATGGAATTTTACTATTGTCACCTGACATCAAAGTTCTATCATCAAGTGCTAAAAACATTGTGTAAAATGTGGGATTCTTTTTCAATACGGTATCTCCTTGCCATGCATGTTTAGTAGACAGAAACCAGTAATCTCATTGAAACCAAGAACAAGGTTCACATCACTAGCTGCTTCCATGTCAATGTTTGTTTCCATATTTGTGATTTCAAACCCATGGGCTTTCTAATTTCATAGGAAATCCTATCACACCCATTGGGTTTACACTACAACCAGGTATCTGTCTTGGGTTCATGATGAGTTTAATGTGCTAATTGGTCATTAATTCTTAGCAGTTTTCCAATGCACATCCACACCCCAGGGTGCTAACTCTCAGGAAACCCTTACCTCTGGGTAAGTAATCATTCATATAAATGAAACATAGAGAAGCACACCTATTGCAATGCAATAGCAAATCAGTTTACAACGTTTGATCAGGTGATGAAAGGGGAACATCCCCCGAAACATGTGTAAACTTATTCACTTGGTGGAATAAATGTTGAAATTGGTGTCCTTGCTTTTCTGCCCCCAAGGCATCGCAATAAAAAAGTGTCCAGTGTAAACAAAGCCTAAGAGACAAGCAGGGAGATTCAATAAAGTTCACATAGTTAAAATGGTGCTAATTTTCTGTTTTGTTGGGGAAAAATTAGCCCCATTTTTAACAATAAGAACTTTTGAATCTCCCTGATGGTTTTAAAGGGCATGTCCAACCCCCAAATTAAATTCACCAACTACTGGCCCCACTGTACAATTTAAAAAAATCCTTGTCTTACATCCTTGCACTTTATGGTTCTGTAGTGCCTCTTCAAATCCAGGAAACTGTAGGGTAGGAGCTGTCTTCATGTCCAAAAGGTCTCGCTTCTGTTGTGTCCTCTCAGAGGCTGCGGGCATCCCAGTGGAGCCCTTTCCCCCCCCCGATCCCTCCCTGGCTGCTACTCCTGTACGTAATTACTGTAGGGCATGCCCCCCACTCCAACTGCTATATTCTGGCATAAAAATTTGCTTCTAATCTCTACTTACAGCACCTCGTTCCAGCGCCGTTCTGCTTGATGGCTGCCACGGCTGTGATTGGCTGCCGGTCCAGCCCCTTGCTTGTAGTTCCGCGGCAGGGGAGCCAGACCAGAACGGCGAGGGAACAAGGTCTGTAACTAGAATGGGAAGCATTTTTTGTCAGAATATTGCGTTGGGGTGGGGGCACATGCCCTACAATATATAAAAAGTTAAAAAAGAGGGTGGACATGCCCTTTAAATGTGCCATATTCTAAAATGAGATTGTTCTATATGATGGGAATACATTTATTTTAAAAAGATGGAATTGGGAGATTCAATAAAAGTTCTTATCGTTAAAATGATGCTAATTTTGCACCAACCAATCAGATCTTATTTAACATTTGAAAGCTAACATCTGATTGGTTGGGGCAAAATTAGCACCATTTTTAATGATAAGAACTTTTATTGAATCTCCCTGTAAACCTACTAAATACCTGCCATTCTAAAACAATAGCTAATCTGCAGATATTTCAAGCTTTGTTTTAGACACTGTATTATTTTGGGAATACTACCATTTTTCTAAAGTTTCCTCATATCCGTTTTTACCATTACATAGTATGTATGTAATGTATAATTTTATTTATAAAGCGTCACTGGGTAGCGCAGCGCGTGTAAATTAAAAATACAGAGTATACAAACAAGGGGATAGTGCAAGCCATTATACAGACAGATAAAAATTAAATTAAGTAAAATACAATTTCATACATCGGTTAAGAAAGCATATAAATATAATGAGTATAAATTGATGTAAGTGCAACAAGCCTTGCCACATTAGGAATGAGAACCCTGCCCCGAAGAGCTTACAATCTAAGTACAACATAGTAGTAAATTAACATAGTAATTGAGGTTAAAAAAGACAAACGTCCATCTAGTGCAATATTTACACCCTTGCCTGACTCCAAATGGCAATCGGAAAGTATACCTGGATCAACCAGAACTAGGAATTTATATTAATACCAGTAATTCCATATTATTTAGTGTTTTAGAAACTTATCTAGCCCACTTTAAGCAATTCAAAACTTGCCATTCCACATCTGCTGGAAGACGGTTTCACTGTTCTCACTGTAAAGAAAACCTAACCAAAGATAAAACTTCTACCAATTTCAAAGGATGTCCACGTGTCCTCTTTTATGAATTAAAGCAAGCAGCATATTCAGGGTGATGCACTGAGAGCTGCTATCGCAATCTGGTGCAAAGAGCCTGGGGATGTTATATTATCCGATAGCGGTTCTCGGAGCATCACTATCTGTCGTTTTTCTATTCCAGCACGTTTATTGCCAGCTATGATCTGGTGTTTAAAGTGGTAATAGAATGACACTTTCGGCATTATCATCTCTTGCAGAGGCTGCATGGTAACTTTCACTTAACCATGTAACTGCCGCAAGGAAGGAGTTTTAAGTCACGCTAACCAATATAGCATGACATAAACTCCAAAAAAAGCAGTATGCCTGTTCTCTCTTTTGTATTGTAACTGGCCAGGTGTTAACTTACTTTTCTACCAGTAGATGGTGCTGGTCAACCCCAAATTTTTGTGATGATGGCTCCATTTGTAGTAGGAATGAATTCTCATAAAGTAATGGGGATATACCTTTGTGATTACAGTGACTATTAGGTAATTGATAGGACTGGCTGCATCTGTTTGAAAAAAGAAATAGAATATGCATCTTACTCTCTTCAAGGAGATTAAACTTTATTAACAATTGTAACTGTATAAGAGTTAACACACCAATATACATTGCAACAATGAAAGTATGGAATTAACTTGTCAGTGGGACCATCAATGTTTATTCTTTGTGCCAAATAATACAGTGGGTGTCTTTTTTTATTGCCTAAAACTGAAAACTAAATTCTTCCCAACCAACCATTTTTTTTGTTGATCTGTCACCTGTTTCTTCATATATTGAATCTAAACCATCTTACATTTCAGCTGTCAATCAAGAGCCTTATTATAATAAACTCTTCTTTGTGTGCAGTTAGAGGTAACAGTTGATATGTGAGAACTGCATTGTGTAAATGCCCTTTCCCATTGCTAGCTCATAGTGATTATTAATCATGATTCCCTTTACAAACAGTAATGTCTCACATTTCTGCCCAATGGTCTTGTGCATTGTATAGATTCAAAGTCCAGAAGAGTAGGAGCTGTCTCTGTGTGAAAAGGTTTCTGCCTCCTCCTTGCAGTGTAGAGCGCTATAGTCAACCCCTAACCGCCGGTTTGTTTTGTTAAAAACAGCAGATACCAAGGTATTTAGTGATCCCAAGGGTATCTCCACCCAGAAAAAAAGTTTTTCCTTAGTGTATCCTCCCCTAAAGGCTATGTTCGTTTGTTTGACAAAACAGCAGAAATTTACTTACATTGCTTCGTTCCCCGCGATCTGCATGCCAGCAGCCTCGTCTGTGACTAGCTGCCTTTCAGCCAATCACAGAGCAGCTGCTGTTCGGGCCCCGGCATCAACATGCACGCAAAGCAGGGCCGAGAATAGAGCGTTGGGGGAACTAAGTAATGTAAGTTAATTTCTGCTGTTTTGTCAACAAAACGAACATACCTTTAGGGGAGGATACACTACAGAAAAACGTTTTTTTCTGGGTGGAGATACCCTTTGGTATCACTTAAAGCCCTAGGACTGGATAAAGTACACATCCACTGATCTAAGAAGCTGAGTTAATTTTTATCTAGACTACTGTTTCTTATCTCTCAGATTCACTTTTGTCTGGTGATTGTCTGTTTGGATTGGAAAACAGCCAATGTAATACCATTATTCAAAAAGGGTAGTTGTTAACAGCCTGGTAACTATAGACCTGTAAGCCTAACGTCAGTGGTAGGAAGGTGCTGGAACTTGTTACAGGATCATACCTTGACTTATCCCCAGAACTGATCTTATTAGTAGTAGTCGCATGATTTATGAGAAATAGATCGTGTCAGACAAATCTAATTTGTTTTTATGAAGAAGTAAATTAAGAATTAAAATTCTGGAATGGCAGTGGATATAGTATACTAGATTTTGCTAAAGCTTTGATACTGTGCCACATAGGCGAATATGTTTAAATTGAGACAGCTGGCCTAGAAAAATACTTTGTTACAGGGAAACAGAATTGGTTATTGGATCACAAACATGGGTGGTCAATGGAGCTACATCAATGTGGGCTAAAGTTCTAAGTGGAGTGCCTCAGGGTTCTGTACTGGGGCCACTTCTATTTAAACAGTGACTTAGAGGGGGCATTGAGTGAAGGTCTCTGTCCTTGCTGAGACAACTAAACTATGCAGAGCTTTGGAAACTTCAAACAATGTGCAATTGCTGCAAGAACACCTAGATAGATGATCAAAATGGCAGCAGAGTGGCAGATGAGATTCAATGTTGATAAATATAAGGTTGCATTGGGCCAACCTTTATGCCACCTACACCCTAAATACTCTGTGCTAAGTGAGTCACTAATGGAAAAGATTTGGGGGTTTCTAGTAGATAACAGACTTTGCTGTAGCAAAACAATGCCAGAACGCAATGGCAACACTACAAGATATTGTCTTGTATAAATAGGGGAATGGATTCAAGGGAGAAAAATGTTATTCTCCTCTTTCAAGGCACTGGCAAGGCCACATTTGCAATATGTTTTGGAATCCCATATACAAAAAGGACATCTTGAAGATGAAAGGAGTTCAGAGAAGGCCCAAACTAAAATAATAAAGGGAATGGAGGAGCTTGACTATGCAGTCAGATTAGACAAGTTAGGCTGTTTTTATTGGAGAATTGGCATTTGCGCAGGGATATGATCACTTTGAACAAATATATTAATGGACCATACAGTAAACTCTCTGGTGCATTGTTCACCAATAGGTCATATCAGAGGACTTTCAGGTTAGGAAAAGAATGGTGAAACTGTGAACTGTCTTCCAGCAGATGTGGTAATGGCAAGTTTATTGAATAGCTTTAAAAGGGGGGCTGAATACGTTACTAAAACTATAAAAAATTGAGAATTACTGTTATTAAAACATATACTGTAGTTCTGGTTGGTATGGGATACTATATAATATTGAGAATTACTGGTATTAATACATATACTGCAGTTCTGGTTGGAAACCGATACTACTGTATATAAATTAGAATTACTGGTATTAATATCATATACTGCTTTCTGGTTGGAAAAGGGATACTATATAATATTAAATTACTGGTATTAATCCATATTGTAGTTCTGGTTGGAACAGGGATACTATATAATATTGAGAAATACTGGTATTAAACTTACTGTAGTTCTGGTTGGAACAGTGATACTATATAATATTGAGAATTACTGTGTATTAATACAGATATACTGTAGTTCTGGTTGGTACAGGATACTATATATATTGAGAATTACTGGTATTAATACATATACTGTAGTTCTGGTTGGTACACGGATACTAAAATATTGAGAATTACTGGTATTAATACATATACTGTGTTCTGGTTGGTACAGGGATACTATAAAATATTGAGAATTACTGGTATTAATATAGATATACTGTAGTTCTGGTTGGTACAGGGATACTATAAAATATTGAGAATTACTGGTATAAAGGAACCACTAATTTTATAAAAAAAAAAAACTATGTGCCACGTTTTGCATTATTCACAGGGAGTTGAGAACGCTTATTCTCACCTCCCTGTGAATAATATTACGCTCGGGGGACCTAGAACTACCTTACCTACCTCCACCCCGCCACTCCACTCGCAGCCGCTCAGTCACTGAACATGTTCTCTCCCGATCGCGCGCCTATCTTGATTTGCAACTTGTGGTAAATCCCAAAGGAATTTTACCCCAAACCACTTTAAGACCAGCCTTTAGCTGGTGTTAAATTTTGGAGTTAAAAGTGGTGTAAATCCTTTATTAAATACATTGCACCAATTTCACTGGTGTCTTTTGGTGAAACTGGTGCAGCCAGTGCAAATATGGAGTTAAACTTGCGCTAACCTATTCAATATTGGTTAGCACGAGTTTAACCCTATTTTTAGCACAGCACAAGTGGGTAAATGAGGCCCAAAGTGTTTGGGTGTGTGCGTAGAGGGTGCTGTGTGTGGCCAGTGGGGGTTTGGGATTGCGTGTATATTAAAGCAGTAATACTTCATGGTTATTATTGCCAGGCTTCTATGTATTAATAGTGAATATGTACCCCTACTGTGCTGGTGAAGGTTCTCATTCATCCAGGTCATGGTATATCTGTTGTATTCATTAGATCACTGGACTTGAAGTTTAGTTCTTGAAGACGTTTCGCTAGTCATCCGACTGGATCTCTCAATTCAGAATGACTTGTACAAGAATCTGTGGCAATTATGTACCCTGGAAAATCCCAATTAGCATATCACAGCCAGGTGTTAAGCGTGATTGGATGGTGGCTAGAGGTGTTATAGGAACCCAGAGTAAGTTGTCAAAGCAGCATTGTACATGGAAGACAGTTGGTGTCGAACTCCCCCCACCTCTATTTAGGCTTGGTTTCTTTATTTCACATAAATGGCAATTATGTACCCTGGAAAAACCCAATTAGCAATATCACGCCAAGTGTTAAGGGCGTGATTGGTAGTGGCTAAGAGGTGTATTATGAACGCCCAGAGTAAGGTGTCAAAACAGCATTGTACATGGCAGACAGTTGTGTCGAACCCCCCACACTCTATTTTAGGCTTGGTTTCTTTATTTCACATAAATGGCCTCCTTAACACCTCTCTTGACACAGTCACGTTCCTTTGCCAATATGTTAACATTACAATCTTCAAAGGTATGTCCTTTATCTAAGATGCTCCTGACCCGAGGAATTGGCTCTTCTGTGCTGGGCCATACATTGATGCAGTTGCTGTTTGGTCTCCCCCACATACAAATCAGAGTATTCTTCACTGCACTGCACTGCGTATATATGTGTGCTTTTCTTGTGTTTCGGTATTGGGTCTTTTGGATGTACGAAAGCTAATATGGCCTCACGTCTTGTCACGATCGCAATCCTTCCTTATACCTTGTTCGTCATTCGGCATCCAGTCGGTGTGCTCGCGGACCAGAGAGCCCCATCTCCGTGTGGAAATACTTGCACAAACGAAAGGAAATTCCCGCACCCTCCTCCGCTGGTATAATCGTTGCAGATTGAATTCAGGCTAGCATTTTTGGCTTAAAAATCGTAATTTTTATTTCAACCTTTTAACCCCAGCTTGGCTGCCGGAGATAGATGCAGAGGGTTGGTCAACGCCTTTCGGGTTGAGACCCTTACTCATTAGACCACATTACACCATACAAGTTCATCATTATATACATAATCGGCCAATAAAAAGGTTCAAACCTTAATTAAAGCTTTAACCCCTGTATTCCAAATGGAATTAAGTGACTTGGGTCCATTACCCTACATGTCCCAATCACTGAATATATAATATAACAGATTTATATACATCTAAGGGGAACATATTTCAGAGATAATACAATATAAGATCAGATCAATTAATAATAAACTGGGAAAAGACCAATGTCACATGTTAATATTGTGTTTAGTTTATCATTAGTATTCATTTTGTAGTCATTAGTGGATGCCTTATTCACATTCATTTAAGTGTTCAAACACACAATAAGGAAATGTCCCACTAGATTTAGTCCATGGGGACCTCGTATCAAGCCTAAGATCCAGAATGCTTCTCTTTATTTAGGTATGTCAATAGATCTCCTCTAAGGCTCTCCTAACATGTTCAATACCTTGAAACATACAGAAGAGGGATCCCCCCTGCAATCACAAGTGTCGTCCAACAGGGGTTCTTATGTCACTTTCAAATACTGTTTAAATGTTTCAGATGTACACAATTGCTGCCTCAGTGTGTTGTTTCGGTTTAAAGTAGACGGGGATACGGTGTTTTTTGAAAATTCTTCTTAATTTCTCGGAACCCCTGCTATATATGGGATGACTGTTCTTCTCCTGTCTTGCTTTTCCCCTTCACTGTTGGTATTTGTGTTTCTTTCTTTCCTTCTACTTTCTTTGACAAAGGCCCGTCGGATATCCACCAAGTTTTAAGGCTCCTCTGAGAGTTTTTCATTTCTTTAGCCTTCGCCTCTGTGCTAGTGGGGGATGTTCTCTGCTCTGTGTTGCAGGGTTCTGATGACACCCAGCTTGTGATCTAAAGGGTGGTGGGAGTCAAACATCAAATACTGATCTGTGTGTGTTGGTTTTCTGTAAACCTCTACTTCCAGTTTACCATTTTCCTTAACGTCTACCAAGCGTCCAAGAAAGCCAGTGTGTTGTTTTGTACCTCTTCCTTGTAAATTTGATGCTTTGGTCTACCGCATTGCTGTTCGTGAAAGCTTGTACTTCCTTCTTGGTGGATTTTAACCCAGGTGTCATCCACATATCTGAACCAGTGGCTGGGTGCTATGCCCTTAAAGGTATTAAGCGCCTGTTTTTCTACCTCCTCCATGTTGGCCACAATGGGTGAAACTGGAGATCCCATAGCACATCATCGTGTTTTTTTGCTTTATTTGAAATAGGTTGTATTCAGGCACAAGTCCAGTAAGGAACACACCTGTTCTGGGTTGAGATCATTCTGCTGGTAGAGTGGCAGTCTTGGCCTAGCCGTTTTCTCACCAGAGAAAATTAATGATAATTATAAGGATATTAAAAGTCACCAAGGAATTCTGTGACCATACAAAAGCACAAAGCCGCAGAGCAAGTGCTTTTATACAGGGAAGGGAACTCTGACTTGACTTCTAATATCCTAATTAATTTATTGTAGTGGGTACTACAACAGCCCCACCATCACTTTTTACATACAAAATATGCACCTGATCTGTGACTGTAACACAACCACATCCCTGACACAGACTATAACTTTCACACATACATACCCCCCCTGCAGTGGACTATACAGTTTTACGGATCCCCCCAGCCCTATGATTGACTGACTGACACACACACCCAACCTGTGTAACAGTTGCCCCATAGAAAACCACTAAGGGGGTGGGTTAAAGGAATATTTATACCTTTGGATCCACTACAGGGGTGATAATAAAGAAATTGTTTTCTGCCTCCAGCTCCTCTTCTGTACAATGTGCCTCCATGTTTGTAACAACTCCTAAACTTCTCTTCAACTAATATTTGTAAACAAAGCCCAGAAAGTGCAGTACCATTTCCCGTAAGTCATTTTATTACACCTTTCTCCATCAAAAATAGACCTTGTTATGTCGCAGGATATGTATATATTTTTTTTACAAATGACCACCAAAAAGATTATAATATTTGCACACTTCATTCATATTTAATATTAATACAGTATTTTTTATTTCCAGATAAATGTCAGCCTGCTGAATACTGAATGAAACCCAATCTGGTTGCTGGAATGCCACCCAGTCTAACATCTCTTTAATAATAAGCAGAATTGAATGAATGGGAGATTACTGCTACACAGAGTATGTACTATGAGCCATAGGTCAAGAACATTATCTAAATGAGTGATGAAAACATTTTGATGTACAAGGGCGAGTCATTTAGCAAGTTCTCACAGGACAGATTCACAGTATTAAAGTACTGGAGTATTACTGAGACTGAAACCCATTGTATTTCCACAATCCATGCTTCTCCATCTTAAAGGGACACAATAATAATTATTTTTTAAAAAATGACTTTTCCTCATCTTATCTATAAATAAATACTGTAAGTAGCACGTCCTCTGAGGTGTGTGGGTTACTGCATGCCTTCAGTCCAGCAACTGTTTTGCTCAGGAGCAGTATTCCTCCCCCCCTCTTTAACCGCTCCCACTTCCATCTGACCCTTCCACCTCCCCCCAAAAAAAAACATTTTCTGCATACTAAATATTTTTTGTTTTATAACAACTTTACTTACAGGGAGGGGGCTGCGATGGGTGTGAAATTTGCCTATCGTTATGCCAACCTCCTCATGGGTTTTTGGGAAGTTAAGTATGTTTTTACCATATCCAACATATACCTTAATCATATCATCACGTATTTAGATACATTGATGACTTGATATATATATGGGAGAGACGAGGCCTCAGCTTATGCCTTTATTGAATATTGTAACAACAATGATTGGGGTCTAAAGTTTACTAGCCAGGTGCACAGCAGAGATATAAAATTCACTATTGAGAACAATAAGATACAGTACATACAAATCTTTATATCGTAATCCATTATGAAAAATATTCTGTTGAAGGCAGATTCTAATCATTCCGGGTCTACCTTTCCTGTATTCTTATGGACATTTATACAGATTACATGTACATGTTCGACATGGCAGAAATTTACAGATAATGCCATGAACTTGTGGGACAGACTATTTAGAGGGGGGTTATATATAGAACTCTCAGTAGAAGCATATGAAAAACCATATCTAGAGATTGTCATGATCATACAAAAAACATAAAAAATAGAATAGGATATGGTAATAGATTATAATATGTGTACTCAGGATCAATCTCCCCCTATTTAACTTTGACTTACACCAAGGGAGAAGAGAATATTTGCCAGATTATCAGAAAACACTGGCATATGCTAAAAGATGACCTATTTTATAAACTGTTGACCCCAAACCCTCGTTTTCTATTTCGTAGTCAAGAACCATAACCTCAGTTTATATCTCCTAAAATGAAACACAATTGGTTGAACTGTACTGGTCGTTCTACCCTGTAGCCATGTGAGGTGCAATATTGCAGATACATTAACACCCCTAAGGTTTTTTACACCACCTACGGGTGATACCCTCTATAAAAACATATGCTAATTGTCGCACTATGCACATTATATCTGGCCACTTGCATATGTGGTATTCAATATATTGGTAAAAATCTGCCCACAAAGACTATCAGAACATATATAGGTGTTTAATAGAGCCGACTTCAGGTTTGCCAAACGCATTAGACTCACATGATAACATGTTTAATTGTGCTTCACTATAATTGATAGAGTACAAACCAAACTAACGAAAGGAGATAAGGTAGAGACTCATCGCCTTGAAGCTTATTGCATGTAAAAATACGCACAATTCATTCGGAGAGGTTTAAATAAAGATTCTGATTAAACTGTTTTTTTTGATCTATAAGTATTATATATCATTACAATTACGGTTCCATATACTGTATGTGCGTCCCTTTATTTAAGGATGTTACTCTTTGGGTTTTCATCTCAATTTGTATCCCAAACTTTGATGCTTGCTTCTGCTGTGTGTGTGTTATATATTTTATATGTATAACTGTATGGTTATATATTTATAAATTTACTATTCTATTAATGTATTCCAGTAGTCACTGGGGGGTACTCATTCAAGTATATAGGCCCTACGATATAGGTTTCATCCATGTACAGTATACTATGTATGATATTTTTATGAATAGTTTGTTTTTATTGTGTTTTTGTTATGTTTTTTTAGAGGTTTCTATTTTCATTTATTTCTTATTTCTTATATTTACTTAATACTATTAAGTACTAAGTCTAGCTTTTTACTTTTCCAACCACCATTTCCCTTAATATTCACTTTCAATACTTACCTTTAATACTTACTGTACCTTAATACTTACTTTCAATACTAACCTTAACTCCCTTCTCTTTTTCACCTCTCGCTTATGTCATCGCTTTCACCTTAAACTTAGAGGGGTGGACCATGCCGAGCCTCTGATAAGTGGGTAAAAAACACGTAAGGTGGGTCACCCTCGATAGGAGACTGTTCCTCAATATGCATGCCTTTAGTGTGTCGTTTTAAATGAGAAATACATTTTGAACCTTATCATATCCACTGAGTAGCACTTATTGCCTGTTTTAGATTGGATATCTAAAGAATAGGGGGCAGATCAATGATACAATGGTGGTTGGGAAGAATTATAATTTCAGTAATGGTCAATTTAAAATATTTTTTCCATTATAGATACCCTTTAAAGTACCCCTAACCTGTAGATCTGGATATTTAGTGTCATTAAAAAAGTTCCACATGTGTTCCACTGTTATGCTTAAATTCTGGTACATCTCTTGTGAGAAGACTCACAATATTCTAACTGTTTGGTGCATCACTTCAAATGGTTTACTGCAGGTTCTAGACTACAATTCGTGGTTAGGACTATTCACCCATATAGGGCTTATGTACAAAGATTGGAAAGATTAGCATATGAGCTATGATCTACAGTAACAAATATGTCTACTTGCAGTAGACCCATGAAAGCTTACATCGATAGGTTGCTGCAGGGAAACCTTGTCACCTTCGATTTAACAAGCCTCTTGAATGACTGTCTGCGAGTCTTATGTGGATTCTTTCACCTTTAATTATGTTGTGAATATTCTAATAGTGAAACAGTCAAATAGATGTTTAAAATAATAAAATGATTTTAAATTCTCTAGCCCTCTCTACGCTGAGATAATATAAGGTACCAAGGACATCACTGAGCAGGAACCTTATTAAATCTAAACATACACTTATACCACACTTTAGATTAGGAACTAAAACATATGAAAGTCCTCCACATGGCAATGAAATGAATTCCTTCAGATTAAACTCCCCCAACTGAACCACAGGTTTAAAGGCCTCCAGGAGCCAAAATCAGCAAACAGCTCCAGTCAAACCTTACCACAGCTAAGGATGGTGCCAAAGTCTGCTGGCAATGTAGAAAACATATAAAGGATGTAGAGGGCCAAAGTTCGAGCAAGATGTTCCACAGGGAAAATGACTATAAACACAACCCTCCCCCCAAACCCAAATGATGAAAGCCTTAGTACACCTTCTCGGTCTATCCTAATAAGATGTTGTTGTGTAAGTGGGTGTCTGGTCTGCTGGGGTCCGACTTCTAGTGCAGTAATTGAATTGGGGGGAGAACAGGAAAATATGGTTAGGGTTGATTTTTTTTCTTTTTTTTAAAATATCATGCACACTTACCAGTAGTCATTTAGGCTCTATTTTTATTTGGGAATAATGCTGGCTATACATTCGGTAGATATTAGATGTTTGATTCTAGGTAATGCATTTATGGACGGAAGCTTACCGTCCAACGTTCCCACCTGGCCCATTTCATTTGCTTTTGCGAGTTGATTACAATAAAGAAAGGTCAGGAGGTTCTTTGGATGTTCTCATGAATGTCACCGAAGGAGGTGAGTACATAGTGTATGGGCACACTAAGAGGTCATACAATATGTGTCAGTATTTGAAATATATTGGTTTTTAGTTTGTGCTCATCTCCCCCCTGCAGGGTTGGCTTTATTCATCTTGTTTTCTATTTTAGTTCACTATTTGCCACTGCAGATTCCGAAATATGGATAACGTGGGAAGGGAGGTGGCTGAAAGGACACAGGAAACGAGGGCTAAATGAGATACAGAAATCCCAATGATGGTCCATCTGTACCTTTTCCTATGTGGAAATGGAGATCAATATAATTAGCTGATACAATTAGCGCTGTGAAAAACCACTTTAATTGCCCCTGTGGTCATGTTGATTGCCAATTGGCTGTAGTTTTTATCATCCCTTGTATAGCTAGTCCTAAACATGGCCAATTTGTAGCAAATCACAATATGATTGCTGATTATTGGGACCATTTATGGTACATAAACAGTTGATCTGATGTCAACAAGCTACTACTGTCAGCAACTGGGATCTAGTGACCCGGACAGAAGATTTCTGTTGCCTCATTAATGGCACATTTTACTAAAGTTTCTGCAAACCATACTACTTTCCACACCTCCTTCTTGTCTTTTTCCCAGGGGTGTGAAGTAAGAGTTGGTGTCAGCTTTCTGCAAAGGAAGTGAAGTAAGAATGGGTTTCAGCTTTCTGCAAAAGAAGTGAAGAGTGGCTTTTAACTTTTTGTAAAGGAAGTGAAGACTGCATTTTTTACAAAGAAAAGCTGCAAATACTCAGTTAAATCTCCCTTCCAGGATTCAATATGGGTTTCGTAACTGGCTTTCAATATTAGCGCAAAACTAATTTTTGCTTTGTTTGCGCTTATCTTTTGCAAAATCTGCGCAGCCATCGCAAGGAAAGGATTAAAGTTGCACTAACCCATATTGAACTTTAACTCCAAAAAAGAGCGCTGTTGTATAGGTTAAATCCGGCCCATAATCCCTTATGACTGCAACGTTACAATTGCGATTTATTGATAATCAATAAGATATACTCATCTTTATACTTTCTATCTCCTGCATTGCCTTGGAAACAATCAGAAAAATGTCAGAATACACGTGGTATAAAAACAAACACAAAATGTTATTTTTATCATATACAGAATTTGCACCTTGACTAGATTACTTGTGATAAATGTATTGTTCAAGGTTTAGCTCATAAATAAAAACGTCTATTATTTATAATACTTCATTTTCAATGTGCAATTGACATGGTAACGTTGCTATTTTATAGCTTTCTGTTTGTTCGGTGTTATTCAGTAGCACAGATATTACACTGAGAGTGCAATGTACTGAAAGAATTGCAGTAAATAACATAAAGGAGATTTTAAATGAAATCTTGGAGCTGTGATGCGGTTACAGATTTTTTTCACAGATGGATGTTATTTAATAACGGTCCATACTGTTTCTGTATACCGTGTGTAGTTTTCTAACTTTTTACTGCCAAACATCAATGCAATTATTTACACAGAAGGTTTAATTCATGCGTGTGGTAATTTTTGTAAACAAGAGTGCACTGAATCAGCCAATAGGAACAATTCAAAACAAAATTGCCAAGCTCAAACTCAAAATCAGGAGCCCTACCATAGACCAATGAACAGTGAAATCCCATGTATTGATTAAATTACATGACTATTTTACTTCTCTCACTAACTCCAGTCAATGTGACTTTAATACAAACATATTGAAACATTTGCACTTCTCTCTGTTGCTTCTACTATATGGAAAGTTTGAAAGTTCGAAAACGGACCCATTAAAGTCAATAGGAGTCAAATAGTTTGAAAAGTTCTAATGAAATACAATTAAAATATTAATGGTAACTTAATGTAAATGGCTGTGGGACCTGGGAAATGGTCGATCTGCAGTAATAAATGTTCATGGTATCCTAGGCACGAACGTGAATGAATCCGAGTAAAGGGTCCATTAAAAACCTATACGAGAGCAAATGAATCCGCTCGGAAATGTCCATGGTATCTAGGCACACGCGACTCGATCCGCAGTAAATGTACATTCAAAAAAACCATACGCGAGCATTGCAAATCCGCTGATAATGTCCATGGTATCTAGGCTTGAACAATCGAATCTCTACAAGCAAAGTGTCCATTAAAGCCTATAACGCGAACAACCGAATCCGCGAGTAAAATGTACATGTACCTAGTCGTAACATCGAATCTATGATTAAAGTGTCCATGTTTAAGCCAGCAAAACGTCAGCATCTAATCTGAGAGTAACATGTCTGTACCTGAGCATGAACAAGCTCGAAAATATTGCGAGGTGATATTGTTGAGATTGATTTTTTTCAAGTGTCCCGGATTATTCAACAAACAATGTTCCCCATAACATTTCCTCCCCAGGTCCCACAGGCCATTTACATTAAGTTAACCATTGATATTTTAATTGTCTTTCATTAGTAAACTTTCGAACTATTTTGACTCCCATTGACTTTAATGGGTCCGTTTCGAACTTTCGAACTTTCCATATAGTTCGAGAAGTTCGAAAACGGACCGAACTTTTCGAAGTTCGGCCATCTCTATCAGAGAGAAGCCAACAAGAGAATGCAATGTTTCAAGTATGTTTGTATAAAAAGTCAAAATTGACTGGAGTTAGTAAAGATGACGTAAAATAGTCATTTAATTTAATTCAATACCTGGGATTTCAACTGTTCATTGGTCCGATGGATGGGCTCCTGATTTTGAGTTGAGGCTTGGCATTTTGTTTGAATGTGTTTTTCCTATTGGCTTGATTCAGTGCACCTCTTGTTTACAAAAATTACCACAGCCACTGCATGAATTAAACCTTCTTTTTAATAATTGGCATTGATGTTTGGCAGTAAAAGTTAGAAAAACTACACACGGTATACAAGAACATGTATGGGACCGTAATTAAATAACATCCCATCTGTGAAAAAATCTGTAACCCGCATCCAGCTCCAGATTTCATTTAAAATCTCCGTTATGAATGTTCTTTCTAACTACTGCCATTTCTTTCAGTACATTGCACTCTCATGGTAATATCTGTGCTACTGAATACACCGAACAACAGAATCCTATAAAATAGCACCGTTACTCATGTCAATTGCACATTGAAAATGAGTATTATAAATAAATTAGACGTTTATTTATGAGCTAAACCGAACAATACATTTAGCACACGTAATCCTAGTCAAGGTGCAAATGCTGTATATGAAAACAATAACATTTTTGTGTTTGGTTTTTATACCACGTGTATTCTGACATTTTGTTTCTGATGTTTCCAAGGCAAATGCAGGAGATAGCAGATAAGATGAGTATATCTATCTTATTGATATCAATAAATTCAGCAATTGTAACGTTTGCAGTCTAGGGATTTAATGGCCTGATTTAACCTATACACCGCGCTCTTTTTTGGAGTGTAAAGTTCAATATGGGTTAGGGTGCAACTTTAAGCCTTCCTGCGAATGGCTGCGCAGATTTTTGCAAAAGATAATCGCAAACAAAGCAAAAATTAGTTTTGCGCAAACATGTGAAAGCCATAGTTACGAACCCTATTGAATCCTGGAAGGGCGATTAAAACTGATTATTTGCAGCTTTTTCGTTCTTTGTAAAAAAGGCAAGTCTTCACTTCCTTTGAACAAAAAGTTAAACAGCCACTCTTCACTTCTTTTGCCGAAAGCTGAAACCATTCTTACTCACTTCCTTTGCATAAAGCTGACACCAGAACTCTTACTTCACTCCTTTGCAGAAAGCTGACCCAACTCTTACGTTCAACTTCCTTTGCAGAAAGCTGACAACCCACTCTTACTTCATTCCATTTCCTTTGCAAAAGCGACAACCACTCTTACTTTCACTTCCTTTGCAGAAGCTGACACCCACTCTTATCTTCACTCCTTGCAGAAAGCACACCCACTCTTACTTCCTTTCCCTGCAGACAGCTGACACCCACTCCTTACTTCATTTCCTTTGAAGAAAGCCTGACAACCCACTCTTACTTCATTTACTTGCAGAAAAGCTACACCCACTCTTACTTCAATTCCTTTGTCAGAAAGCTGACCCCAATCAGTCTTCACTTCCCTTTGAATGCTGACCCCACTCTTACTTCATTTCCTTGGCAAAAAGCTGTACACCCACTCTTACTTTCATTTCCCTTTGCAAAAAGCTGGACACCCCCTCTTACTTACTTCATTTCTTTGCAGAAAGCTGACAAACCCACTCTTACTTCACATCCCTTGCAGAAAGCGGCACACCTTTTACCTTCACTTCCGTTGCAGAAAGCTGACACACCCACTCCTCTCACTTCACTTCCTTTGCAAAACACGACACGCCACTCTTACTTCACTTCCTTTGAAAGCGACACCCACTTCTTCTTCAGTTTCCTTTGGCAGAAAGCTGAGACCCACTCTTACTTCACTCCCTTGCATAAACCTGACACCCACTCTTACTTCACTTCCCCCTTGCAAAAGCCGGACACCCACTCATTACTTCATCTTCCCTTGCAGAAAGCTGACAAACAGGACCACACTCTGATTCATTTCCTTGCAGAAAGCTGACACCCACTCTTACTTTCTTTCCTTTACGCAAAAGCTGACAACCCACTCTTACTTCATTTCCTTTGCAGAAGCTGACACAAGCCCACTCTTACTTTCACTCTTCCTTTGCAGAAGCTGACACCCACTCTATCCTCGCACTTCTTACTTTCATTTCCTTTGCAGAAAGCTGCACACCCACTCTACTTCACTTCCTTTCAGAAAGCGGACACACATTTACTTTCACTTCCCTTGCCAGAAAGCTGAACACCCACTCTACTTCACTTCCTTTTAAGAGCTGACAACACCCCTCTTACTTCACGTCCTTGCAAACACTGACACCCACCCACTCTACTTCATTTACTTTTGCCAGAAACAGCTGACACCACCCACTCTTACTTATTTCCTTTGCAGAAAGCTGACAGACACCCACTCTTACTTCACTTCCCCTTTTGCATAAACTGACAACCCACTCTTATTGCACTTCCTTTGAAGAAGCTGGACCCCACTTTTACTTCACGTCCCTTGCAGAAAGCTGAAACCCCTCTTTCCTTCACATTCCTTTGCAGCAAGGTGACACACATTTACTTCACTTCCCCTTGCAGAAACTTAACCCCCACCTTACTTTACTGTCACTCCCTTGCAGAAAGCTGACACAACAAAGCACTTTTACTTTACTTCACTTCCCTTGCAGAAAGCTGACACGCTCACTCTACTTCACTTCCCCTTGCAGAAAGCTGACACACACTTTTACTTTCTTCCTTCCCCTTGCAGAAGCCTGACATCCCCTCTTACTTCACTTCCGTTGAGACAGCTTGAGCACCCCTCTTGCTTCTTTCCTGTGCCAAAAGCGAACACCCCTCTTACTTCATTTTACTTTGCAGAAGCCTGACACCCACTCTTACTTCATTTCCTTTGCAGAAAGCTGACACCCACTCTTACTTCATTTCCTTTTGCAGAAAGCTGACACCGCTACTTTACTTTTACTTCCTTTGAAGAAAGCTGACACCCACTCGTACTTCCTCCCTTCCTCCCTGCAGAAAAGCTGGCACACACTTTAACTTAACGTCACTTCCCTTGCAGCAAAGCTGACAAACCAACCCACTCTTACTTCAGCTTCCCTTGCAAAGCTGACACCCACTTCTTACATCACTTCCCTTCAGAAAGCTGACACCCCACTCTTACTCACTTCCCTTGCAGAAAGCGACACCCACTCGGACTTGCACTTCCCTTGCAGAAAGCGTACACAGACAAACCCCACTCTTTACTTCACTTCCCTTGCATAAAGCTGACACCCCACTCTTACTTCACTTCCTTGCAGAAAGCCTGACACCCACTCTTAATTACTTCACTTCCCTGCAGAAAGCTTTTGACAACCCACTCCTTACTTCACTTCCCTTGCAGAAAGCTGACAACCCACTCTTACTTCACTTCCCTCTTGCAGAAAGCTGACACCGACCCGCACCTCTTACTTCACTTTTCCCTCCCTTGCGAAAGCTGGACAAAACCGGACCCACTCTTACTTACTTCCTTTGAAGAAAAGCTGACGTCACCCACTCTTACTTTCATTTCCTTTTGCAAAAAGCCTGACACCCACTCTTACTTCATTTACTTTGCAGAAAGCTGACACCCATCTGACTACTTCCTTTTAATAAAGCTGACACCCACTCTTACTTCACTCTGCCCTTGCGAAAGTGACAACCCACTCACTACTTCACCTTCCTTTGAAGAAAGCTGACACACACTTTTTACTTCACTTCCTTTGCAGAAAGCTGACACCCCCTCTTACCTTCAACTCCTTTGCAAAAGATAACACCCACTTTTACTTTACTTTCTCCTTTAAGAAGCTACACCCCCACTCTTACTCACTTCCCTTGCAGAAAGCTGACACACACTTTGTATACTTTCACTTCCACTTGCAGAAAGCTGAACAACCCACTCTTACTAAACAGCTGGGGAGATGGATAACGAACGGGGAGGAGAGGAGGGGTCACTTCCTTTCAGAAAGCTACTCCCACTCTTTCTTTCACGGTTCCTTTAAGAAAGCTGACACCCACTCTTACAAGCACTCTCCCTTGCAGAAAGCTTGACTCCCCCATCCTTTCTTCACTTCCTTTGAAGAAAGCTGACCACACCCACTCTTACCATCACTTCCTGCAGACAGCTGACACACACTTTTACTTTTCACTTCCCTTTGCAGAAAGCTGACACCCCACTCTTACCTTTTTCCACTTCCCTTGGCAGAAAGCTGACACCCACTCTTTCTGCACTTCCTTTGAAGAAAGCCTGACACCCACTTCTTACATCCACTATCTTTCCCCTTGCAGAAAGCTGACAACCCACGCTTACATCATTCCCTTGCAGAAAGCTGACACCATCCAACTTTTACCTTCACTACTTCCCTTGCAGAAAGCGGACACCCACTCTTATTATTCCTTTAAGAAATCTGACACCACTCTTACTTACTTCCTTTCCTTTGCAAAAGCTGACCACCCACCTTACTACTTCATTGTACTTTTGCAGAAAGCGACACCCACTCTTACTTCACTTCCTTTGAAGAAAGCTGACACACATCCCACTCTTTACTTACTTCCCTGCAAGAAAGCTGACACAAACACTTTTACTTTCACTGCCTTTGCAGAAAGCTGACCCCCCCCTCTTACTTCAACCTTCCCCTTGCGAAGCTGACACACCCCTTTTACTCACTTCCCTGCAGAAAAGCTGACACCCCCTCACTTACTTTCACTCCTTTGAAGAAGCTACACCCACTCTTCTTCAATTTCCTTTGCAAAAAGCTGACAACCCCCCACTCCTTCTTCTTTACTTTTGCAGAAACTGACACACCCACTCTTACGTCACGTTCCTTTGAGAAGCTACACCCACTCTTACTTCACCTTCCTTTGAAGAAAGCGGACACCCATTCTTCCTTTAATTTCCTTTTGAAGAAAGCTGACACCCCCACTCTTACTTCATTTCCTTTGCAAAAAGCTGACACCCCCTCTTTACTTCATTCCTTTGCAAAAAGCTGAACACAACCCCTCTCGTCACTTCCTTTGAAGAATCTTACACCCACTCTTATCTTACTTCCCATCCCTTGCAGAACGTTTGACACCCCCTCTTATCTTCACTCTTCACTCACTTTCCGTTTGGTCAGCAACTGACACCACTCTTACTTCATTTCCTTGCGACAGCTTGACCCCCACTCTTACTTCATTTTCCTTGCAAGAAGTCTGACCCCACTCTTACTTCAATTTCCTTTTCACTGTCCCGAAGGAGACAGCGCCTGGGCCCATAAGGGACCAAAACGGTGAGTAATGTCTTTGGGAGCAGATCGTTGGGATGAACATTGGGGTAACTAATTCGGCTGCCTATGTGATAGAATTTATAGGAATTATGTACAGTTGGGCCCTCATCAGGATCCAACGGATAAGGTGTGTTACAAACTAGAAAATATAACAATAAAACTCCCCTTATTTTAAATGTTCATCTATGGTGTAAATCCTAAGAATCTTTGTATGGAAAATTTAATTTAAAGAAACGGTTTTTCTCCTGTTTTGGAAATTATAGTGACACTATTTATTAGAATAAAATCGCCATTCTTCTCTTTTCTTTCTTCTTTTCTTTCCTCTTTTCGCTTTTATCTGTAATAAAATTCTTCCTATTTTCCCAAACCATCTCATTTTATTAGAGACTTCCTTCCTTTCCCCCATTCCTTTACTGTTTAATAATAAATTGTGTGTTCACGTTAGTGCAGTTTATTTACAGCCCGCAACTGAGTCTTGCTATAAAACAAATTTCCCAGATTTAGAAAGCAAGAAAATAAATTATTGATAAAAGAGACGTCCGTGGGGCTCTTGGTATCAAAAAAAAACAACAAAACATTTTCTACTTGGAAGCATACATGGCACATCTGCAAATAAGTAATTTTTTCATTAAGGCTGATTGTCTGAACTGGTGTTATGGGTTGGAATTTCTCCCACAAAAGGTCCAATTTCAGAAGATTATTGTAAATTACTTTATTTTAGGTTTCATTATCAATATCATTAAGCTAGCGTACATGAATTCGCTAGCCGCGTTTTGAATTGATCACATTGACTTAATCAGTCGAATTTGATTCCCATCAAACTTCTTATCGTAGAACTGCTTTGGTGATCTAGAAATTATTTATCCGAATGTAAAATTCATACAGGGAGGAAATTTTTCCCCCATCAATCATATTATCCATATTTACAAAGCCATTTTTGACTGATCAACATGCGATCCATGTCCACAATAGATCTACATTTTTTAAAATTTGGTTGATATAATTATGATTTAAAGGAGCACACTCAATTCCCTGTGCATTCTGGAGTAATTTTTTGCACACATAGCCTGTATAGACAACAATTAAGCTACACAACATGTGTCCTCCACCACGTCTTTTCCACACACGGTCTTGTGTTTCTTTCTTCCTTCTGTGTTAGTTCTTATGCGGAAACTAAGGCAGAGCGTAGGGGCCCTATAACCTAAATCTCTGGGCACATTTTGAAGAGGAGTCAAGCTCCATTTTAAAAAAATCTATTTAACTGTCATCTTCATCCATGTTATAAAAAGCATTAACGTCCCACTCAGGTACCAAAGAGCTTTCATAAGTGAGAGTTTTTGTCTATCAAGTGAGGCCAAAGTGGGGTGTGCAAAGACACTGCATGTTAGCGGGGTGCAGTGACTGGAGATGCCTTTTAGATAATTTTAATTAAAGCTTATATTAGGTCCTGTCCTCTAAAATAGAAATGTATACAAATTGATGATATGCTATGCATTAAATATTCTATATCCTGATATTTCTATAGGTAGAGCCTCCTTAATATATTGTCCAAAACAGGAATCACCATACACTGTTATATACATAATAGCTCTTTAGAACAGACACAAGGATATCAAAGATAGGCACTCTTGAACTCACCACGTTGGTGCTCTCAAGTCTCCTCTTAGGGTCCATAATAATATCAAAGTATAGCTGGATAACATATTGTATGTAAATCATTTTGTATTTTAAATAGACAAATCATTGGTGAAGACCCATAGGGGTAATTGCCTGACACGTTTTCAGTACCTGCTAACTTTGATAAATAATTAATGTCCCTTGACTAACACTTTTCTGAAGATGTTGCTAGTAACGCCTTGTTGATTCTCTCTCACGATCATGTTATACCAGACACCTCTCAGTTTTCTCGAGAAAGAAGCAATCAAATCTAACAAAAGATTGCCTCTAACTACAGAGGTGAACTTCTTAGTGACTGCAGGTGACGGGGTCCTCGGCCTTAGAGAAAATTGAACACAGTCTCTGACTTTGAAGGGGCTGTGCATAAAGTAATCTTACCACCCCCCCATTTGCAGGATTGTCACATCGTGCCAAATTTTTTCAGTTTTATTTAATTTTTTTTATTAAATGTTATACTGTTTCCTCAGTATAACAGAGCATATGGAGATACTAGTTTTTTACCCTAGACATATCACCATTGTTTCAACATCCAACGAGAACTTTACATTGCGTGACTTCTACAGTCCTTCTATAGGAGAATGAATGGGAATTGGATGTCTACTGAACAATTCCATCCCTCCTATTCTATTATTTTTGAGCAGTGCTGTGTTTGGTAACATGAAGAACTAGAGGGAAATATATTGTGGTCTAATGGGCATTCATGGAATTTTCACTATTGCACCTGACAATCAAATTCTATCTATCAAGTAGCTAAAAAAAAAACATTGTGTAAAATGTTGGGATTCTTTTTTCATACGGTATCCTAAATCCTCTGCCATGCCATGTTTAGTAGGGGGACAGAAACCAGTAATCTCTGAAACCAAGAACAGGTCACATCACTAAGCTGCTTGTCCATTGTCAATGTTTGTTGTCCATATTTGGGGTGATTTCCAACCCATGGGCTTTCTAATTTGCATAGGAAATCCTATCACAACCCATTTGGGTTTACACTACAACACAGTATCTGTCTTGGTTCATGATGAGTTTAATGTCTAATTGGTCCATTAATTCTTACAGTTTTCCAATGCCACATCCACACCCCAGGGTGCGTAACCTCTCAGGAACCCTTACCCTCTGGGTAAGTAATCATTCATATAAATAAACATAGAGAAGCAACACCTTTGCAATGCAATAGCAATATCAGTTTACAACGTTTTGATCAGGTGAGAAAGGGAACATCCCCCGAAACTGGTAACTTATTCACTTGGTGGAATTAAATGTTGAAATTGGTGTCTTGCTTTTCTGCCCCCAAGGCATTCGCAACAAAAAAGTGTCCAGTGTAAACACAGCCTAAGAGACAAGCAGGGAGGATTCAAACAAGTTCCTAGTTAAAATGGTGCTAATTTTCTGTTTTGTTGGGGAAAATTAGGCCCCATTTTTAACAATAAGAACTTTTGAATGCTCCCTGATGGTTTTAAAGGGCATGTCCAACCCCAATTAAATTCACCAACTACTGGCCCCACTGTACAATTTAAAAAATCCTTTCTTAACAATCCTTGCACTTTTATGGTTCCCCCTGTAGTGCCTCTTCAAATCCGGAAACTGTAGGGTAGGAGCTGTCTCATGTCCAAAAGGTCTCGCTTCTGTTGTTCCTCCTCAGAGGCTGCGGGCAAATCCCAGTGGGAGCCCTTTCCTTCCCCCCCGCCCGATCCCTCCCTGGCTGCTACTCCTGTACGTAATTACTGTAAGGGCATGCCCCCCCCCACTCCCAACTGCTATATTCTGGCATAAAAAAAAAAAAAAAATTTTTGCTTCTAATTCTCTACTTACAGCACCTCGTTCCAGCGCCGTTCTGCGTGATGGCTGCCACACGCTTGTGATTGGCTGCCGGTCCAGACCCCTTGCTTGTAGTTCCCGGTCAGGGTAGCCAGACCAGAACGGGCGAGGGAACAAGGTTCTGTATACTGCGAATGGAGCATTTTTTGTCAGAATATTGCGTTGGGGTGGGGGCACATGCCCTACATATATAAAAAGTTAAAAAAGAGGGTGGACATGCCTTTAAAATGTGCCATATTCTAAAATCGAGATTGTTCTATGATGATGGGAATACCATTTATTTTAAAAGATGGAATTTGGGAGATTCAATAAAAGTTTCTTAATCGTTAAATGATGCTAATTTTCACCAACCAATCATATCTTATTTACATTTGGAAAGCTAACATCTGATTGGTTGGGGCAAAATTATCGCACCATTTTTAATGAAGACTTTTATTGAATCTCCTGTAAACTACTAAATACCTGCCATTCTAAAAACAATAGCTAATCGCAGAATTTCTAAGCTTTGTTTTATGACACTGTATTTATTTTGGGAATAAGAACTTACCCCACCTTTTTTCTAAAGTTTTCCTCATATAACAAACCGTTTTTACCATTACTAGTATGTTATGTAATGTATAATTTTATTTTAAAGCGTCACGTGGGTAGCGCAGCGCGGCTGTAATTAAAAAATACAGAGTATACAACAAGGGGTAGTGCAAGCCCTTATACAGACAGATAAAAATTAAATTAAGTAAAATACAATTTCATACATCGGTTAAGAAAGCATATAAAAATATAATGAGTATAATTGATGAAGTCAACAAGCCTTGCCACATTAGGAATGAGAACCCTGCCCCCGAAGAAGCTACCATCTAAGTACAACATAGTTAGTAAATTAACATAGTAATTGAGGTTAAAAAAGACAACGTCCCATCTAGTGCAATTTACACCCTGCCTGACTCAAATGGCAATCGGCAAAAAAGTAATAAACCTGGATCAAAAACCAGAACTGAGGAATTTATATTAATACCAGTAATTCCAGATTATTTAGTGTTTTAGAAACTTATCTAGCCACTTTTTAACGCATTCATTAACTTGCCATTCCCCACATCTGCTGGAAGACGTTTCACTGTTCTCACTGTAAGAAAAACCTAACCAAAGATAAACTTCTACCAATTTTCAAAGGATGTCCACGTGTCCTCTTTTATGAAATTAAAGCAAGCAGCATATTCAGGGTGATGCACTGAAGCTGCTATCCGCAATTCTGGTGCAAGAGCCTGGGGATGTTATATGTATGCCGATAGCGGTTCTCGAGCAGTCACTATCTGTCCTTTTTCTATTCCAGCACTTTATTTGCCACTATGATCTGGTGTTTAAAGTTGCGTATAGAATGACACTTTCCGGCATTATCATCTCTTGCAGAGCTGCATGGTAACTTTCACTTAACCATGTAACTGCCGCAAGGAAGATTTTAAGTCACGCTAACCAATATAGGCATGAACATAAACTCCAAAAAATTAGCAGTATGGCCTGTTCCTCTCTTTTGTATTGTACACTGGCTCAGGTGTTAACTTACTTTTTCTACCAGTAGATGTGCTGGTCAACCCCAAATTTTTGTGATGATGGGCTCCATTTGTAGTAAGGAATAATTCTCATAAAGTAATGGGGGATATACCTTTGTGATTACAGTGACTATTAGGTAAGTTGATAGGACTGGCTGCAATCTGTTTGAAAATAAGCAATAGAATATTGCATCTTACTCTCTTCAAGGAGATTAAACTTTATAACAATTGTAACTGTATAAGAGTTAACACATCCAATATACATTGCAACAATGAAAGTATTGGAAATTAACTGTCAGTGGGACATCAATGTTTAATTCTTTGTGCCAAATAATACGTGGGGTCTTTTTTTATTGCCTAAACTGAAAACTAATCTCCCAACCAACCATTTTTTTTGTTGATCTGTCACCTGTTTCTTCAATATATTGAATCTAAACCATCGTACATTTCAGCTGTCATCGAGATGCCTTATTATAATAAAATAAACTCTTCTTTGGTGCAGTTAGAGTAACATTGATATGTGAGAACTGCAATTGTGTAAATGCCCTTTCCCATTGCTAGCTCATAGTGATTATTAATCATGATTCCCTTTACAAACAGTCAATGTCTCACATTTCCTTGCCCGAATGGGTCTTGTGCAGTGTATACATTCAAAGTCCCAGAAGAGTAGGAGCTGTCTCTGTGTGAAAAGGTTTCTGGCCTGCGCTCCTCCTGCAGTGTAGAGCGCTATATTCCAACCCCTAACCCGCCGGTTTGTTTTGTTTAAAAACAGCAGATACAATGGTATTTAGTGATCCCAAGGGTACTCCACCCAAAAAAAAGTTTTCCTTAGTGTATCCTCCCCTAAAGGCTATGTTTTTCGGTTTGTTTGACACAAACGCAGAAATTTACTTACAACATTGCTTCGTTCCCCTCGATCTGCAGTGCCAGCAGCCTCGTCTGTGACTAGCTGCCTTTCAGCATCACAGAGCAGGCTGCTTTTCGGGCCCCGGCATTCAACATGCACGAAAGCAGGGCGAGAATAGAGCGTTGGGGGAACTAAGTAATGTAGTTTAAATTTCTGCTGTTGTTGTCAACAAAACGAACATATCCTTTAGGGGAGGATACACTACCGAAAAACGTTTTTTCTGGGTGGAGATACCCTTTGGTATCATTAAACCCTAGGAACTGATAAAGTAACTCCACTGATCGTAAGATAGCTGAGTTAATTTTTATCTAGACACTGTTTCTTATCGTCTCAATTCCTTTTTGTCTGGTGATTTCTGTTTGGATTGGAAAACAGCCAATGTAATACCATTATTCCAAAAAGGGAGTTGTTTTAACAGCCTGGTAACTATAGACCTTGCCTAACGTCATGTAGGAAGGTGCTGGAACGTTGTTACAAGGATCGATAGCCTTGCGTTACCCCAGAACTGATCTTATTAGTAGTAGTCGCATTGATTTATGAGAAATAGATCGTGTCAGACATCTATTTGTTTTTATGAAGACGTATAAGAATTAAAATCTGGAATGGCAGTGGATATAGTATACTAGATTTTTGCTTAAAGCTTGATACTGTTCCACATAGGCGAATAATGTTTTAAATTGAGACACTGTCCTAGAAAAATACTTTTTACAGGGAAACAGAATTGGTTTATTGTCACAAACATTGGTGGTCAATGAGCTCATCATGTGGGCTAAGTTCTAAGTGGAGTGCCTCAGGGTTCTGTCTGGGGCCACTTTTATTTAAAACAGTGACTTTAAGGGGGCCATGAGTGAAGAGTCTCTGTCCTTTTCTGAGGACACTAAACTATGCAGAGCTTGGAAACTTCAAACAATGTGCAATTGCTGGCAAGAACACCTAGATAGATGATCAAACTGGGCAGCAGAGTGGCAGAATGGATTCACCTGTTGAAATATAGGTCTGCATTGGTGCCAACCTTTATCCACCTACACCCTAATCACTCTGTGCTAAGTGATCCACTAATGAAAGAATTTGGGGTTTCTAGTAGATAACAGACTATTGCTGTACAAAAACCAAATGCCAGAACGCAATTGGCAATCACTATCAAGGATATTTTTGTATAATAGGGGAGGATTCAAGGGAGAAAAATGTTATTCTCCTCTTTCAAGGCACTGGCAAGGGCCACATTTGCAATATGTTTTGGAATCCCCTAACAAAAAGGAATCTTGAAGATGAAAGGAGTTCAGAGAGAGGCCCAAACATAAAATAATAAAGGTGAATGGAGGGCTGACTATGCATCAGATTAGACAAGTTATGGCTGTTTTTAGTAATTGGAGAATTGGCATTTGCGCAGGGAGTATGATCACTTTGAACAAATAATTATGGACCATACGTAAACTCCTCTGGTGCATTGTTCACACAATAGTCATACTCAGAGGACTTTCAGGTTAGAATAAGAATGGTGAAACTGTGAACTGTCCCTTCCAGCAGATGTGGTAAGGCAAGTTTATTGAATAGCTTTTAAAAGGGGGGGGCTGAATACGTTACTAAAACCTATAAAAAATTTGAGAATTACTGTTATTAAGAACATATACTGTAGTTCTGGTTGGTATGGTGATACTATATATATATTGAGAATTACTGGTATAATACATATACTGCAGTTCTGGTTGGAACGATACTAACTGGATATAAGATTTAGTAATTACTGTATTAAATCCAATACTGCCCTTTCTGGTTGGAATGAAAAGGGTACTATATAATATTTTAAATTACGTATTGAATCCATATCCTGTAGTTCTGGTGGAACAGGGATACTATAATAATATTGAGAAATACCTGGTATTAAGACCTCTACTGTAGTTCTGGTTGGAACAAGTGATACTATATATATTGAGAATTACTGTTGTATTAATACAGATATACTGTATTCTGGTTGTACAGGATCTATATATATTGAGAATTACTGGTATTAATACTATACTTGTAGTTCTGGTTGGTACACAGGATACGTAAATATTGAGAATTCTGGTAATTAATACATATACTGGTTGCTTTCTGGTTGGTCCAGGGATACTATAAAATATTGAGAATTACTGGTATTAATATAGGATTACTGTAGTTCTGGTTGGTACAGAGGGATACTATAAAAATATTGAAATTACTGGTAGTAAAGGACCACTAATTTTATAAAAAAAAAAAACTATGTGCCAGCGTTTTGCATTATTCACGGGAGTTGAGAACGCTTCATTCTCACCTCCCGGTGATAATATTACGCTCTCGCTCGGGGACCTATAACTTAAGCCTTAACCCAACCCTTACCTTACCTCTTACCCACCCGCCACTCCACTCCGCAGCCGCTCAGTCATCTGAACATTGGTGTCTCTCCCGATCGCGCGCCTTCCTTCGAATTTGCAACTTGTGGTAAATCCCAAAGGAATTTTCCCCATCAACCACTTTAAACCAGCCTTTAGCTGGTGTTAAATTTTTGGAGTTAAAAGTGGTGTAAATCCTTATTAAATACATTGACCAATTTCAACTGGTGTCTTTTGTGAAACTGGGTGCAGCCAGTGCAAATAGGGAGTTAAACTTGCGCTAACGAAACCTATTCAATATTGGTTAGCACGATTTACACCCTATTTTTACACACACAAGTGGGTAATGAGGCCCAAAGTGTTTGGGTGTGTGGTAGGAGGGTGGCGTGTGTGTGGCCCAGTGGGGGTTTGGGATTGCGTGTATATTAAAGTCATAATACTTCATGGTTTATTATTGCCATGCTTCTATGTATTTAATAGTGAATACTTTACCCCCTACTGTGCTGGTGAAGGTTCCTCTTCATCCATGTCATGGTATATCTGTTTATTCATTAAGATCACTGACTTGAAGTTTATTCTTGAAGACGTTTCGCTAGTCATCCGACTGGATCTCCAGATTCAGAATGGAACTTGTACAAGAATCTGTGGCAATTATGTACCCCTGGGGAAAATCCCAATTAGCTATCACATCCAGGTGTTAAGTCGTGATTGGATGGTGGCTCAGAGGTGTTATATGACACCCAGAGTAAGTTGGTCAAAGCATTCAATTGTACATGGAAGACAGTTGGTGTCGACTCCCCCCCACCTCTATTTAGGCTTGGTTTTCTTTAATTTTTTTCACATAAAATGGCAAATTCTGTACCCTGGAAAAACCCACTTAGCAATATCAGAACACCAGCCAAGTGTTAAGGGGCGTGATTGGTAGTGGCTAGAGGTGTATATGAACGCCCAGAGTAGGTGTCAAAACAGCATGTACATGGCAGACAGTTGTTGTCGAACCCCCCCACCTCTATTTTAGGCTTGGTTTTCTTTATTTCAATCAATGGCCTCCTTAACACCCGTCTCTTGACACAGTCACGTTCCCTTTGCCAATATGTTAACATTACAATCTTCAAAGGTATTTCCTTTAATTCCTGAAGATGCTCCTGACCCGAGGATTGGCTCTTCTTGTGCTGGGCCATACTTGATGGCGTTGCTGTTTGGGTCTCCCCCACAGTACAATCAGAGTATTCTTCACTGCACTGCACTTGCGTATTATTGTGCTTTTCTTGTGTTTCGGTATTGGGTCTTTTGGTGTACGAAGCTTAATATGCGCCTCAACGTCTTGTCACAAACGAATCGCATCCTTCCTTATACCTTGGTTTCGTCATTTTCGCATCCAGTCAGGTGTGCTTCGCGGACCAGAGAGCCCCCATCTCCCGTTGGAAATACTTGCGCACAAACAAAGGAATTCCCCGGCACCCTCCTTATCCGCTGGTATAATCGTTGCAGTATTGAATTCAGGCTAGCATTTTTGGGGCTTTAAAATCGTAATTTTTATTTCAACCTTTTCAACCCCAGCTTTGGCTTGCCGGAGATAGATGCAGAGGTTGGTCCGAACGCCTTTCGGGTTGAGACCCTTACTCCTTAACCCACTTACACCGATGACAAGTTCAGTCATTATATACATATATACGGCCATAAAAAGGTTCAAACCTGTTAATTAAAGCTTAACCCCTGTATTCCAAATGGAATTAAGTGACTTGGGTCCCATTACCCTACATGTCCCAATCACTGAATATATAATATAACAGATTTATAATACAATCAAGGGGAACATATTTTCAGAGATAATACAATATAAGATCAGACAATAAAATAACTGGGAAAAGACCAATGTCACAATGTTAATATTGTGTTTGTAGTTTATCATATAGTGATTCATTTTGTAGCATAGTGGATGCCTTATTCACTTCAAATTTAATTTCAAACCACACCAATAAGGAAATGTCCCAGCTAAGATTTAGTCATTGGGGACCGCTCGTATCAAGGCCTAAGATCCAGAATGCGCTTCTCGTTTATTTAGGTATGTCAATAGATCTCCTCTAGGCTTCTCCTACATGTTCAATACCTTGAACATACCAGAATGAGGGAATCCCCCCCTGCCAATCACTAACGTGTCGTCCACAGGGGTTCTTTGTCACGTTTCAAATATCCTGTTTTAAATGTTTTCAGATGTAGCAAATTGGCCTGCCCCTCAGTGTGTTTTGTTTCCCGGTTTAAAGTAGACGGGGATACGGTGTTTTTTTGAAATTCTTCTTAAGTTCTCGATACTCCCTGCTATATATGGGATGACTGTTTCTTTCTCCTGTCTGCTTTTCCCTTCACTGTTGGTATTTGTTTTCTTTGTCTTTCCTTCTACTTTTCTTTTGACAAGCCCCGTCGGATTCCCCAAGTTTAAGGCTCCTCTGAGAGTTTTTCATTTCTTTAGCCTTCGCCTCTGTGCTAGTGGGGGATGTTCTCTGCTCTGTGTTGCAGGTTCTGATGACAACCCCCACTTGTGATCTAAAGGGTGGTGGGAGTCAAACATCAATACTGATCTGTGTGTGTTGGTTTTTCTGTAAACCTCTACTTCCCAGTTTTACCAATTTTCCTTAACTCTACCAAGCAAGCATCCAAGAAAGCCAGTGTGTTGTTGTTGTACCTCTTCCTTGGTAAATTTGGATGGCTTTGGTCTACCGCATTGCTGGGTTCGTTAAAGCTTGTACTTCCTTCCTTCTGGTGGATTTTAAAAAACCCAGGTGTCATCCACATATCTGAACCCGTGGCTGGTGCTATGCCCTTATAAGGGTATTAAGCGCCTGTTTTTTCTACCTCCTCCTGTGCCACAATGGGTGAACTGGAGTCCCATAGCACATCATCCGTGTTTTTTTGCTTTATTTGAAATAGGTTTGTATTCAGGCACAGTCCAGTAAGGAACAAGCCTGTTTTCGTGGGTTGAGATCATTTCTGCTGGTACGAGTGGCAGTCTTTGGCCTAGCCGTTTTCCACCACCGCAGAAAATTAATGATACATTATAAGGATATTAAAAGTCACCAAGGAATTCTGTGGACCATACAAAAAGCACAAAGCCGCAGAGCAAGTGCTTTTATACAGGGAAGGAACTCTGACTTGACTTCTTAATATCCTAATTAATTTATTGTATGGGTACTACAACAGCCCCCACCATCATCTTTTTACATACAAAATATGCACCTGAAATCTGTGACTGTAACACACACCCACATCCCTACACAGACTTGAACTTTCACACATCATACCCCCCCTGCAGTGGATATAACAGTTTTAACTGGATTCCCCCCAGCCCTATGATTGACTGACTGACACACACACCCAACCTGTGTAACAGTTGCCCCATAGAAACCTAAGGGGTGGGTTAGAAGGAATAATTTATACCTTTGGATCCACTACAGGGGTGATAATAAGAAATTGTTTTCTGGCCTCCAGCTCCTCTTCTCTGTAACAATGGTGCCTCCACTGTTTGGTAACACTCCTAAACTTCCTCTTCAACGAATATTTGTAAAAAAGCCCAGAAAGTGTCAGTACCATTTCCCGTAGTCCATTTTATACACCTTTCCTCCATCAAAAATAGACCTTGTTATGTCCGCTCAGGACATATTGTTAGTATATTTTTTTTACAAAGACCACCAAAAAGATTATAATATTTGCACACGTTCATTCATAATTTAATATTAAATACAGTATTTTTTATTTCCAGATAAATGTCAGCCTGCTGAATACTGATGAAACCCAATCTGGTTGCCTGGAATGCCACCCAGTCTAACATCTCTTAATAATAAGCAGAATTGACATGAAGGGAGATTTAAATGCTAACACAGAGTATGTACCTATGAGCCATAGGCAAGAACATTACTCTAATGAGTGATTAAAACATTTTGATGTACAAGGCGAGTCATTTGCAATGCAAGTCTCACAGACAGTCACAGTATTAAAGTTACTGGAGTTATTACTGAGACCTTAAACCCCATTGTATTTCCAAATCCATGCTTCCTTCCATCTTAAAGGGACACAATAATATTAATTTTTTAAAAATGACTTTTCCTCATCTTACTCTATAATAAATACGTGTAAGTACACGTCCTCTGAGTGTGTGGGTTACTGCATGGCCTTCAGGTCCAGCACCAGCAATGTTTTGCTCAGGAGCAGTATTTACCTCCCCCCCTCTTTTAAAAAACCGCTCCACTTCCATCTGACCGCCTTCCACCCCCCTTCCCCCCCCAAAAAAAAACATTTCTGCATACTAAATATTTTTTGTTTTATAACAACTTTTACTTACAGAGGAGGGGCTGCGATGGGTGTGAATTTGCCTATCTTAATTCCACCTCCTCATGGGTTTTTGGTGAAGTTTAAGTATGTTTTTACCATATCCAACATATACCTTAATCATACTCATCACGTATTCTAGATAATTGAGACTTGATATATATATGGGAGAGACGAGCCGTCAGCTTATGCCTTTATGAAATATTGTACACAATGATTGGGGTCTAAATTTACTATCCAGGTGCCAGCAGAGTATAATAAAATTCACTATTGAGACAATAAGAGCAGTAACATACAAATCTTTATATCGAATCCAATTATGAAAAATATCGTTGAAGGCAATTTAATCATTCCCGGGTCTACCTTTCCTGTATTTCTTTATGGACATGTTTTATACGATTACATGTACATGTTCGACATGGCAGAAACTTTACAGATAATGCCATGAACTTGTGGGCAGACATTTAGGGGGTTATTATAATAGAACTCTATAGAAGCATATGAAAAACCATACTAAAGATTGTCCATGATCATACAAAAACATAAAAATAGAATGGTCATGGCTAATAGATTATAATATGTGTACTCAGGATCAATCTCCCCCTATTTAACTTTGACTTACACCAAGGTAGAAGAGAATATTTGCCAGATTATCAGAAAACACTGGCATTGCTAAAAGATGAAGCCTATTTTAATAAACTGTTGACCCAAACCTCTTTTCTCATTTCGTAGTCCAGAACCCATAACCTCAGTTTTATATCTCCTAAAATGAAACACAATTGGTTTGAACTGACTGGTTTCTAGGTTTCTACCCTGTAAGCCATGTGAGGTGCAATATCTGCAGATACATTAACCCCCTAAGGTTTTTTACATCCACCGACGGGTGATACCGCTCTATAAAAACATATGCTAATTGTCGCACTATGCACATTATATCTTGGGCCACTTGCATATGTGGTATTCAATATATTGGTAAAATCTGCCCACAAAGGACTATCAGAACATATATAGGTGTTTAATAAGCGACTTCAGGTTTGCCAAACAGCATTAGACTCCACATGATAACTGTTTAATTTGCTTCACTATAATTGATAAGTACAAACCAAACTAACGAAAGGAGAATAAGGCTCAGAACTCCATTCGCCTTGAAGCTATTGGCATGAAAAATGACGCAACAATTTCATTCGGGAGGTTTAAATAAAGATTCTGAATTAAACTGTTTTTTTTTGATCTATAAGTATTATCATATCATTACAATTACGGTTCCCTATACTGTATGGCGCTCCCTTGTATTTAAGGAATGTTACCTTTGGGTTTTCATCTCATATTTGTATCCCAAACTTTGATGCTTGCTCTGCTGTGTGTGTGTTATATATTTTATTGTATAACCTGATGGTTATATATTTATAAATTTACTATCTATTAATGTATTTCCGTAGTCACTGGGGTACTACATTCAAGTAATCATAGGCTCCTATCGATATAGGTTTCTCATCCATGGTATCAGTATACTATGTAATGATTTTTTCATGAATATTTGTTTTTATTAGTGTTTTTGTTATGTTTCTGGTTTTAGAGTTTCTATTTTCATTTATTCTTATTTCTTATATTTACGTTAATACTAGTTAAGTAGCTAAGTCTAGCGTTTTTACTTTTGTCCAACCACCATTTCCCTTAATATTCACTTCAATACTTAACTTTAATACTTACTGTACCTTAATACTTACTTTCAATACTACCTTAACTCCTTCTCTTTTTCACCTTCTCGCTTATGTCATCGCTTTCATCCGGTTAACTTAGAGGGTGGAACCCATGCCCAGCCTCTGATAAGTGGGTAAAAAACACGTAAGGTGGGTCACCCGTCGATAGGAGACTGGTTCCTCAATATGCAAGCCTTTAGTGTGTCGTTTTAATGAGAAATACATTTGAACCTTATCATATCCACACTGAGTAGCACTTTATTGCCTGTTTTTTTGAGATTGGATTCTAAAGAATTAGGGGGCAATCAATGATACAATTGGTGGGTTGGGAAGAATTATATTTCAGTAATGGTCATTTAAAATATTTTTTTCCATTATAGATACCCTTTAAATACCCCTAACCTGTATATCTGGATATTTAGTGTCATTAAAAAAGTTCCACATGTGTTCCACTGTTATCTTAAATCTGGTATCATCTCTTGTGAGAAGACTCACAATATGTCTAACTGTTTGGTGCATCACTTCAAATGGTTTACTGCAGGTTTCTTGACTACAATTTCGTGGTTAGGACTATTCCCCATAGAGGGCTTATGTAACAAAGATTTTGGAAAGATTAGCATATGAGCTATGGACTACGTAACAAATATGTCTACCTTGCAGTAGACTCCCCTGAAAGCTTACATCGGATAGGTGCTTGAGGGAACCTTGTCACCTTCGATTTACAAGCCTCTTTGAATGACTGGTCTGCGATTCTTATGGTTGATTCTTTCACCTTTAATTATGTTGTGATGATTCTAATAGTGGAAAGTCAAATAGATGTTTAAAATATAAAATGTTTTAATTCTCTAGCCCCTCTCTACGCTATGATAATATAAGGTAACCAAGACATCACTTAGAGGAACCTATTAATCTAAACATACACTTTATACCACATCTTTAGAAATTAGAACTAAAACATATTGAAAGCCTCCACATGGCACTGAAATGAATTCCCTTCAGATTAAACTCCCCCAACTGCAACCACATTTAAAGGCCTTTCCCGGAGCCAAAATCAGCAAACAGCTCCAGTCAAACCTTACCAAGCTAAGGATGGTGCCAAAGTCTGCTGGCAATGTAGAAAACATATAAAGGATTAGAGGGCCAAGTCGAGCAAGATGTTCCACCGGGAAAATGACTATACAACACAATCCCATCCCCCCAAACCCAAATGATGAAAGCCTTAGTTACACCTTTCGGTCTATCCTAATAAGAGTTGTTGGTAAGTGGGTGTCTGGTCTCGCTGAGGGTCCGACTTCTAGTGCAGTAATTGAATTGGGGGGAGAACAGGAAATAAATGGTTTAGGGTTGAATTTTTTTTCTTTTTTTTTAAAATATCATGCACACTTACCAGTAGTCATTTTAGGCTCTATTTTTTATTTGGGAATAATGCTGGCTATACCTTCGGTCAGATATTAATGTTTGATTCTAGGTAATGCAATTTATGGACGGAAGCTCTACCGTCCAACGTTCCCACCTGGCCCATTCTTTGCTTTTGCGAGTTGATACATAAAGAAAGGTCAGGAGGTTCTTTTGGATGTTCCTCATGACTGGTCACCGAAGGAGGTGAGTACATAGTGTATGGCAACCTAATGAGGTATACAATATGTTCAGTATTTGAAATATATTGGTTTTTAGTTTGTTGCTCTCTCCCCCCTGCGGGTTGGCTTTTATTCATCTTGTTTTCTATTTTAGTTCACTATTTGCCACTGCATATTCCGAAATATGGATAAACGTGGATGGAGGTGGCTGAAAGGACCAGGAAACGAGGGCTAAATGAGATACAGAATCCCATGTGGTCCATCTGTACGCTTTCCTATGTGGAAATGGGATCAATAAATTAGCTGATACATTAGCGCTGTGAAAAGACCACTTTAATTGCCCCTGTGGTCATATTGAATTGCCAATTGGCTGTAGTTTTTATCTATCCCTTGTATAGCTAGTCCTAACATGGCCAATTTGTAGCAAAAATCACAATATGATTGGCTGATTATTGGGACCATTATGGTACATAAACAGTTATCGTGATGTCACAAGCTACTACTGTCAGCAACTGGGTCTAGTGACCCGGACAGAAGATTTGCTGTTGCCTCATTAATGGCACATTTTACTAAAGTTTCTGCAAACCATACTCCTTTTCCACACCCCTTCTTGTCTTTTTCCCAGGGGTGATGCTCGCGTATAGGTTTTAATGGACACTACTCGCGGATTTGATGCTTGCGCCTAGATACCATGGACATTTTACTCGCAGATTCGATGCTCGCGTATAGGTTTTAATGGACCCTTTACTCGTGGATTCGATGCTCGCATATAGGTATAATAGGCATTTTACTCGTACATTCGAATGGTCGAACATTCGATATTTATCGAAAGTCCGAAAATATCGAAAATCCGGGTCTGAGATAGTTCGAGTAGTCCGAATTTGTTCAAATTCTAATAGTTCGGCTTGAACTCGGGTTCGAGTTCTAGTCCATCTCTACTCTCTGATATGATCCAGCTGGAAAATGTTAGCAGGTAAAACTCCTGCTCCGCGTGACATCACAATCGATTTGACATTCATCTCAGATGGAATGTCTAACTGATGGAATGTCCAGGTAGTGTATGGCCAGGCCAGCTTTAATGTTTATATTCCAAAATGCAATAAGGCAAATAAAAATAGTGGGAATTCAGGATCTTTAAGGTATTCTGGAATAAAAGGGCTGGTACACACATCCCAGTATTATGGACAATGTTTTGATTAAGTCAGGCAAAATATAAGCCAGAATTTTTGGCTTTTTTTTTCAACTGATTTTTATGTAAATTTGTTGATCTGAGCGAACAGAAATGTTGTACCGGGGTCGGACATGGTGGGTTATTGGGACTTTTTTTAAAAGAAGCTTTTATGAAGCGTTCAGGTCTAGGCGACACTACATCGCTTTAACATGAGATTCGATTGCGTCATAAAAAGCACCCGCTAGTGTTGGCCAACACTAGCTGTACCATTACACCACATTGTGCACTTGCAATAGCACCAAAGAACAATAGAGACTCTTGGTGCATCTCTTCCAAGTTTAGCTAATTGTCCTGGTATTTGAAGCCCTTTGCTGCTTTATTCCAACAATCCTAGCCATACAGTGGTGCGTTGAAGGAACACGTGGCTTCTTCTTTTTTCCTAATCTGCTGCTATAAACACCCTCTATCTGGGCCAAATCTTAGTCTAGTTGCTAACATCACCAGATATAAAGGACCACGGGAAAGTGTCAATGATTGGATCTTTTATTAAGTTCAGTATTAAGCATTTAGGTCCACATTAGCTAAGGGATCACCTAGAATTCTGACATTTTTACAACTGATCTTTTTCAATTGACTTGTCAGACCAAATGATTTTATCCAAACATGTCATCACTGAGCACAAGGTCTTATACTCTTGTGCACAGTTTATTCTAAGACTGCAATTGGCAAATTGCTCATAAATAGCATAAATATTGCATGAAATCCAATATAAAAATGGTGACTTCAATTGTGGTATTAATATTTAATCAATCCCCTGACATTATTATTCATCATATAAGTCTGGCCTGCTAGATATGCACAAGCAAAACATTAATTGCCATAGTTCATGTCTGCTTAAAGGTAATTAATATTATTCGTTAAGCGTAGTGATTATAGCTTAAAATGTTACCACGTCCCTACAATTACAGTGAAGAAACAAAATCAATGTTTAAAGTATTTTCTGGAAATGCCATACAAAATACACATCTATGGGTACCCTGAACATTCTACCAGTACCCATAGATGTTATAGCCATATAACATCGATAAGGTACCGTTACAGATAAAGGTTATGGATTACCAATGGTAGGCCTATATATATATTTTGAGAAATGTTTTGTACTGTCTGGGTAACCTGATTATTCTACCAGTAGGCCTTATGGCATATGGTAGGCTTTTCTTTGCAATACCACGTGCTATGTGTATATATATTGTGTGATTGTGGAACACAGCACTATTTACGGTGGCACACAGCACTATTTACTGCCTACCCTCTGATTGTGGCACACAGCACTATTTACTGCCTACCCTCTGATTGTGGAACACAGCACTATTTACTGCCTACCCTCTGATTGTGGAACACAGCACTATTTACCGTATAAACTCGAGTATAAGCCGACTCGAGTATAAGCCGAGGCACCCATTTTTGCCTCAAAAATTAGAAAAAATGATTGACCCGAGTATAAGCCGAGGGTATACAGTAACCCTAATACCTTTCCACTGTAGATGTTTGGAAACTACAACTCCCAGCATGCTTGGTTGCTGGGAGTTGTAGTTTCCAACCACCTATAGTAGAAAGGTATTGGGGGTTACTGTATGACATACTGTCCCCCACCCTAATACCTTTCCACTGTAGATGTTTGGAAACTACAACTCCCAGCATGCTTGGTTGCTGGGAGTTGTAGTTTCCAACCACCTATAGTAGAAAGGTATTGGGGGTTACTGTATGACATACTGTCCCCCACCCTAATACCTTTCCACTGTAGATGTTTGGAAACTACAACTCCCAGGCAACCGCGAAGAACTACTGGGAACTGCCGGTTCGGCCTCGACGGATGCCTCTGGTTTAAGGTAATTCCTTTCTGACTCGAGTATAAATGCGAGTCAAGGTTTTTAGTTAATGTTTAACCTAAAAACCTCTGCTTATACTCGAGTATATACGTGTACTGCATACCCTCTGATTTTGGTAATGAGAAGAGATGCAAGGAACAATGAGGTGGAAGTTGTTTGTCACTTCCTGTGTGGCCGAGTTTTATAATGGGTGGGAATTGTGTATGTGTCACTTTGGTAAAGGTTGTGACCATACGAGTTTATAATTGGGTGGGAATTGTGTATGTGTCACCTATTTTCGATAATTCTTGAAAAATAGCCGTGAACGTTCAAAAATTATTGAAATACAATCGGAGACCATTTTGAGTTATCCAATCGTATTTTCAAATTTCGAGAAACATTTGAAAATTATCGAAAATAGCCTCGAAATCCCCTACGTGCTATGTGTATATATATGTGTGATTGTGGAACACAGCACTATTTACGGTGGCACACACATATTTACTGCCTACCCTCTGATTGTGGCACCAGCACTATTACTGCCTACCCTCTGATTGTGGAACACAGCAAGATTTATGCCTACCCTCTGATTGTGGAAACACCTACTACCGTATAAACTCGAGTATAAGGACCTCGGAGTATAAGCCGAGAGGCACCCATTTTTGCCTCAAAAATTAGAAAAAATGATGACCCGAGTATAAGCCGAGGGTATACAGTAACCTAATACTTTCCACTGTAGATGTTTGGAAATACAACTCCCAGGCATGCTGGGTGCTGGGAGTTGTAGTTTCCAACCACCTATAGTAGAAAAAGGTATTGGGGGTTACTGTATGACATACTGTCCCCCACCCTAATACCTTTCCACTGTAGATGTTTGGAAACTACAACTCCACATGCTTGGTGCTGGGAGATGTTAGTTTCCAACCACCTATAGTAAAAAGGTACATGTGGGTGTCTTGCATGGATAACTGTCCCCTCAGCCCTCCCCCAGTACCCCCAGCCCTCCCCCCGGTCCCCCCCAGCACTTACCCGTAACCTGGGTCTTCAGTCTTCCTCTCTCTGCAATCCAGAAGCAGCCGCAAGTCCGGCCGGCAGTTCCCATACTGCTTCGCGGCTGGAATGCGATGAAGTCACCGCCAGGTGCGTGATGACGTCATCGCGCAAACCGCGGAAGAACTACTGGGAACTGACGGTCGGGACAGCGGCTGCCTCTGGATTAAGGTAAGTTCCTCTGACTCGAGTATAAGCCGAGTCAAGGTTTTTAGGTTAATTTTTAAACCTAAAAAAACCTTGTATACTCGAGTATATACGGTATGCCTACCCTCTTGATTTTGTAATTAGAAGGAGGCAGGAACAAGAAAGGGGAAGTGTGGTTTGCACTTCCTGTGTGGCCGAGTTTATAATGTGGTGGGAATTGTGTATGTGTCACATTTGATAAAGGTTGTGACACATACGAGTTTATAATGTGGTGGGAATTGTGTATGTGTCACTATTTTCGATAATTCTTGAAAATAGCCTTGAACGTTCAAAAATTATTGAAAATACAATCGGAGACCATTTTTGAGTTTCCAATCGTATTTTCAAATGTTCGAGAAAACTTTGAAAATTATCGAAAATAGCCTCGAACGTGTTGATTTTCGAAAATACGATCAGAAACTCAAAAATGGTCCTCGATCATATTTTCGATAATTTCGAACTGTCAAGGCTATTTTCGATAATTATCTAAAATAGCCCGTATTTCGAAAATAATCCGAAAATGCTTCCGAAGTCCCGAAATCTGGACGATCCGTCGGATTCAGATGGATCTTTCGGATTTCAGAACTGAGGGGTTCCGTGTCGCACCCAGATCCCATCTCCAGTAATGTGTGATTAAATAGTCTATGCAGATATCCTTGAGAGTTTCTGATTCCTGGAATACCCCACTTCTCTAGTTTGTTTGATTTATTGAGTGTATGGGACAGCACACAAGTAAGAAACCAGGAAGCATTGAAGGAAGCAGGTCTTCGTGTATGCAACTAGTGGGCCTTAAAGGGACTTTAAAAGATTTAGGTAAATTGAGGTAATTGATAGGAATTGCTCCCCTGGAATTTTTGCTATATATTTCCATTGTTTATTTGCATAGTTTTGAAGGTATTTACATTTTTTGTGTGTGAAATGGCAGCAGATCATCAGGTCCTGCACTTCCTGCTCTGAAACTGTCAGTCAATCTGTCCTGTGTGTCTCCTCCTCCCTTTGCAGCCACCTGGTCCCTTCCACTCATGGACCCCATGGTCCCTCCAGTTGGCAGGCCCCCCATGACCTTATCTTACAGCACCATGTGGCCACGCCCACTCGGGGGGGCTAAGCCCCCCCACACCACAGGTGCAGCTCCGCCCACCCGGGATGTGTTTAGCTTTAAAATGTATATTAAGCCGTAAACATACAGACTATTCGTCCAGTAAAGTCAAAACTGGTAAAGAGGAAGGGTTAAGTTATTTACTGCCATCACCACTGCCAGTTATCTGTGTGGAATATAATACTTTGTTCTCCAAACCAGATCCACACGTTCTAAGGCCACTAGAATAGGGATAATTAAGACATGTTAAGTTTTTTATCACTTGGATGAATCCAGCGATCCGGCCATGGAGCAGCGCACCAGGCACCATTAAATAGGCTCCAAAACCAGATCCACCGGCGGCATCGGTCAACAAGTGAATGTCGTCCCCATCCAGTCCTTAGATAGCAATAAATGGCGCCTTTAAATGTTCTAAAAATTTTTTCCACACTCTAAGGTCTTCCTTGATGCTTGTGAGAGCCGAATAAAGTGATGGGGTTGTCGAACCCAGCAGTAGCTAATGCAAGTCGCTAGAAAAAAACTCGACCATAGGCATTACCTACAGGCAAGTTAAGTTTTCCTACAGGGAATCTCTTTTTGCTACAATGATTTTGGAAATTGTGCTTAACAAGTCGGTAACCTTTTCAAGGGGCAGTCTGCACTCCTCCCTCACTGTATCTATTCAATCCCTAAAAATATTTTGACACGTGGAAGGGCCTTCGGTTTTATCTTGCGCTAGAGGGATGCCAAACCGCAGGCACACCGTGCCCATGGCTTGCAGTAGTATTGCGCATAGGTTGGAGTTCTTGGTCCTACGAACAGGAAATCATCTAAGTAATGATTATTGCTTTAACGCCTGTCTCTGCCTTACCACCCACTCCAAAAATGTACTGAACGCCTCGAAGTAAGCACAGGAAATCGAGCAGCCCATTGGCAATGACCTGTCCACAAATATTGGTTGTCGAAGAAACAACCTAATAAAGGGATGGAATTCGGATGGACAGGTAACACCTAAAGGCCGACTCGGACAATCCCGTTTTTGCCATCTGTGCCCTTTTCCTGCTTCCCGTACTAAATGGCCACATCGAATGAAGTATAGCTCACGTGTTAAGTGTCGTCTATAAATCATTCACCGATCCCTGCAGGGTATGATAAATGATGTATCAGACGACATTTGCCTAATTCTTTTTTGGGAACTAAAACGAACGGAGAAACCCGCAAATTGGGAATGGGGGGTCCTGAAACGGACCCACAATTTCGCCGCTTTTACCTCTTTTTGCAGCTTCTCTCGAAACTATATCTGTATTGGCCAAGACCGAGCGCAAATTTTCTTTGTTATTTTGGAGCTCCAAGTGTAGCTGGAATTATGAAACCTAATCTAAAACATTCTGATAGGAATGTAGCCTTATCTATCGGCTATCTATCGAGCCAGGGCTGCATCGCCCTACCTTCACTGGCGTCACCCCTTTTCCACTATTACTCTGGTTTTCCTTGTGCTCCTCGCCAACCTTTGAAACACCTGGCGTATGGATGTGTGCCTGAACAAAAGGAGCATTCGTGTCGAAATCTACAACGTTGCTCCCCACTTGCACTGTCTTCGTTGAAGGACCGCAAGACCCTCTTTCTGGCTGCCCTGTTGCCCGACAACGCGTATCCTGTGACAGAAGGGCTGAAAACTGTCCTGTCCTGAAGGTCCCCCAATTTGCCGCTCTCTGTCATAGACCCTCATCCTAATCCATGTCCTGTACCTTTTAGCCTTGCGTACCGCCTTCCTCTGACGAAATGCTCGTCATATGGCCACGCTTGACTGCCATAAACCTGTGCTCCCAGATGTCCATTGTAGAAACAGGGGAACATGTTCTGGAAATGCTCATCTATTGCTGCCATATAGCTAGCTTGAAGCAGTTCCGAACGTGCATGGATCACTATAGCGCAGTGCTCGTCGCTTCCTCTTCTAGTCCTTCCCCTTTCCACGTCAATGTTAACGTCAAGAGGAAGCAGCGTGAATATGTCTACATATTCGACTGCACCATATTTGTTCTTTGTTCCGGTTTGACATGTCTCCATGGACCCTCGAAGCATACGTACGTATCCCTTTTGGAGTAGAGACTAATGTCTCCTATTGACTTGTGCCATTATCCCGTTCCTTCCTAAACGGTTTTCCTTTGTTAGCGACTGGGCGTTTCGCTGGGGAATATGAATGTCCCTGTATGGGAGCTGTCTGTCGTAAAGCTTATCCCCTGTTCCTTGGCCCCTACCTTTGACTGGGTGTTCCCACGTGGAGTGTTGCTGAACCTCTGCCGCCTTCGCCCTCCCATTGGAAAAGTTTTAATTGCCTAAGGCCTGTTCACACAACACTATAACCCCACTTATGAAGCATCTTGACCCAGACCCTGCACCTGAGCGAGATGAGAGGGGTAATGAAAAAAGGGGTTACTGATGTCCGAGGTTCTGCGGCTGTGCACTGAGCCCAGTATGGGCTGTGACGTTGATAAAACTGGCGGAGGCTGTGCAGCGGTCCGTTGTTGGTGCGTCATCTGATGGATAGATGTTAGAGATGCAATGCTGGCGGGGGTGCCGTTGAGAGAAGGATGGCTGGGTGAACTGTGAACCCGAAAGGGCATCGTGCAGCCACCGAGCGAGTTAGTTGGGGTTACACTACCTGTCGCACGCTGGGTGTGTCACGCGAGTGTGACGTGCGGCGTGGAACCCCCTCTGACACCTGGGCTTGGCCAGAGACCCGTAGTCCTACCTTACTGCTGGTGAGCTCCTCATGAGCACCCCATGTTGAGTCGTTAAGATTAGGATGTCTCGCCGACCTTGTTGACACACCCATGGACGGGCATCGCATGAGGTTCCACTCTCCTCCCCGATGTGTGGGCTGAGCAGCTCTCTCTCCGTGGCCGTACTTCCGCACTGTTGCGGGAGGGATTCACCGCCCCTGGTGTCAAGCAGGCACTGGTGACTCCCGTTTCCCCTCCTAGCAGCCCTGCACTTGAGTGATTGTCCTCCCCTCGCACGACGCCGTAGGCCGAGGCCCTTTGAGTTGGGCATGGCCGCACCCGCCGCGTAGCCTGTGCGCTGGGAGGCCCTGAGTGGTGGCAGCGGGTTACTCTTCCTGGAAGCGCTTAGGGAATCCTCTGCGTTCTGCGGGTTTCAGCGCGTCCTCGCCGATCTGGCTCCGTCCTTTTGTTCCTTCTTCGTGGTGGGACGGGGCTGAGGCGTGATGGGGGCTTGTTCGCGCACTCCTGGCCTACCTAGTCTGGCCGCTCTCTGATGGTGGCCGCGTCCTCACCAGTGTCCCCGGTCAAGTTATCCAGAGGATAAGCTGCCGCAGCCAACCCTCCCGCGCTGAAGAGCCGCCTGTCGGATCACCGCCATAGGTAGTCCAGGTGAGCCATGCTGTTCGGCGTTGTTCTTCTAAATGGCGGCCTCCACTTCAGCCCTGTGGCCTTTTTTTATCTCCTCCCCTCCTCCTCTTTTCCCCTCCAATCCCCGTTCCCGCTGCAATCCCGGTCTGCCCCTAATGGCCGCGTCATGACGCCCCTCCTCCTACCTACGGAGGCTCCGTGGCTCACTTCTTGAATGTTACAGCCCTATAGCCAATAGTCGGTCATTCTGAATGTTCAGCCCCTAGCCAATAGTCGGTCATTCTGAAGGTACAGCCCCTTAGCCAATAGTCGGTCATTCTGAATGTACAGCGCCATAGCCAATAGTCGTCATTCTGAAGGTACAGCCCCATAGCCAATAGTCGGTCATTTGATGTTACAGCGCCATAGCCAATAGTCGGTCATTCTGAATGTTACAGCCCCATAGCCAATAGTCGGTCATTTTGAATGTTACAGCCCCAAGCCAATAGTCGGTCATTTTCTGTTACAGCCCCATAGCCAATAGTCGGTCATTCTGCATGTTCCAACCCATAGCCAATAGTAGGTCATTCTGAATGTTCAGCATAGCCAATAGTAGGTCATTCTGAATGTTACGGCTCCTCATTATAAAAACCATCTCTGCAGCCATTTGTCATGTGTTTGGAAGTTTGCTAGCCAGTCCCCTGGCCAACAATTCCATTTTTTCTCGAGGCACAATTGTGTTCTTAATGTTCACTTAAGGTTGTAATAACCCATATTTATGCACTTTACATATTGTGTATTGTATTCAAATTAATGTAGTGTAAATTTACACTACATTGCCAGTGTAGACATTTATCATAATATATGTTTTAGAGTTAAAAATAACAAAATGTAAGTTGTTTTTGCTGCCTGAGTTAAATTTTGAATGCCACCCTGATTATTCCACTACTGTGTTAAGCTGGGGTGTGACTTGTTGGTGGGCATAGTTTTGCCAATGAGCGTGGCTAAATGCTTATGGGTTTTTGAAAATCTATCACAAGCTATTTTAAACAGTTCCTCAAACAGTCAATTACCAATAAGTAAACAGATTATAACCCTTTCTCAAACAACTTGTGTTGCCACCATATTGCTCCTGTAAGTTTTTGCTCAAATCAAAATAACTTATTTTAAGCCTGTGCTATACGTTGCTTCAACTGTTACAACATTAGAAATGTTATATTTTCTGTAGTATAAAAAATTTTAGCCTGCCCCACGTTATGGAACTCTTTCATCAGGGCCCTAACTAACCTAACTAGTCTAGCCTAGCCATAAAAACTAATTAAAACTCCAAGCCTATATAAATGATTTTAACAACATATATCTGTTACTAGGCATATTTTTTTTTTTCTCACCGCTGTCTGTCTTCCCCCTTTCTTCTTCAGTGTAGGGGTGCTGCCAGAGACAAATGTCGCACTCTGCCTCATGCAAGTGGTAATTTTGTAACAACAGAGTGCACTGAATCAGCCAATAGGAACAATTCAAAACAAATTGCCCAGCTCAAACTCAAAATCAGGAGCCCTACCATAGACCAATTAACAGTGAAATCCCATGTATTGATTAAATTACATGACTATTTTACTTCTCTCACTAACTCCAGTCAATGTGACTTTAATACCAATTGAAACATTTGCATTCTCTCTGTTGCTTCTACTATATGGAAAGTTTGAAAGTTCGAACAAACGGACCCATTAAAGTCAATAGGAGTCAAATAGTTTGAAAAGTTCTAATGAAATACAATTAAAATATTAATGGTAATTAATGTAAATGGCGTGGTGGGACCTGGGAAATGGTCTGGGGAACATGTTTGAATTACCAGGACATTCAAAAAATCAAATTACTCACTCGCACTATTTTCGAGCTCGTTCGGCCTGGTACCATGGACATTTACTCTCGGATTCGATGCTCGCGTATGCTTTAATGGACACTTTACTCGTAGATTCGATGTTCACCGCCTAGGTACCCTGGACATTTTACTCGCGGATTCGATGCTACGCGAGCTATAGGCTTTAATGGACACTTTACTCGTGTTCGATGTTCACGCCTAGGTACCATGGACATTTTACTAGCGGATTTGATGCTCGCGTATAGGCTTTAATGGACAATTACTTGTGAGATTGAGTTCGCACCTAGATACCATGGACATTTTACTCGCGGATTTGATGCTCGCGTATAGGTTTTAATGGACACTTTACTTGCGGATTCGATGCTCGACATAGATACCATGGACATTTACTCGTGGATTCGATGCTCACTATAGGTTTTAATGGACACTTTACCCGCGGATTCGATGCTCGCGTTCATGCCTAGATACATGGACATTTGTGGATTTAAGGTAATAAGGTAATCGCACTCTGCCTCATGCGTGCCTAGATACCATGGACATTTGCGGATTTAAGGTAATAGGTATGCCACTCTGCCCATGGGAGAGTAGCCTTTACCAGATACTATGCAATTTGTGCAGTATTTTTATGGGCATTAGCCTTGGGGTAAAGCCTGTTAAGCAAAACACAACCTTGTTTTGCCATCTCTATAGAAGAGTAACATTGGGTCCCAACATATCAGCACATAGTTTTGGTCTTTGGTTAGACTAATGCAGTTTATTATATCACATTCCCACAACCCCCTGGGTCAGTCTGTTGGGTTCCACACCTGGAACTGTATGTGATCCTATTTCACATTATAACAGACAGGGTTTTACAATAAACAAACAATACTATTATCATGCTGAAATTTACAAGTTGTGGAAAACATTTTGTGAAATATTTAATGTTAGTGTTATAATAAAGCATTCCACAGGATAAAGACTTCCTGAGGGACAATAGCTCGTACTCGTCATAGTCCTCTAGGCTGTTTTCAGGAAGAAACGAGATAAGTATGGAACGCTGGGACACTTTGATACAGAGCACTTCCCTCAGATGTCATCAGGCTTCCTTGAATAATGAGCTGGTGAGTAAACGGGTTATTGGGCTCACATGCCCAGAAAACAACAGTACACCTTCCCTCTTCAGTTTCAGACATTTCTGGTTCAGTCATTTTGGCACCTACCTTGTATATCTTTCTGAATAATGTGGCTGTCTGCGCGTAATGTGTTATCGAGAGAACATATTAACCTTTACTACTTCATTCTGCTTTTGGGTACTGGGGGAGATTTGCAACACAAAAAAAATTTATAACTTCCAGGTACAGCAGAAATTTCCTCCATCACAGATACTGTACCATTGGGCTTATTATGAGAAAAACTGATGATAAGGACAAAAGGGCACATTTAAGTGCAATTTAATTAATAGATTATTATTCAACAACAAAACAACCAAACCCTAGTTCACATTATACGTTTATCACAAAAACTGTTATTGGCAGTTTCTATTCAACTGCAAGAAAAAAGGATGTTTTGATCTCTTTGATTCCCTTTAAACTCTATGCACACAGTACCAATAAGTTACATCAGAAGGGATGTCCTATTATCAGCCACAAAATAAAGCCGACCGTGTGCCAACGTGCACCAAGTGGGTCCAGCACATGGAACAAGTTGCCTCAGGTTCCACTGCCTCGCAATAGGTTCTATGGTGGTGCAATAGACATCCATTGAAGGGGAATGCCACATCCTGAGCATGATTTTCATCCTACCTAATGGATAGTGGACCCTGATCTTTTGGCTTATGACTACCACGTTGGAAACATACTAGTCTAACCTGATCAAGATTTTATTATTATATTAAAGAGCCAATAGCAGCTGTTGGCCTCAAAAAAGTATAGGGAGATCAGGAATGTGTGTTGCTATTTTGATAGCAGATGACAGGCAGATTTAATGGTAATTGTCTTGTCATCTGCTATAAATTCTAAATGTGTGGTCGCAGCTTTTATGTTCCTATTTCCTTTCAAAATCTCCAATATCAACATTAATTATGGAAATTAGAATTAACTACCATGTAAAAACAGTTGGCATTTCCCAAATTAAAATTGGTTAATTGGTTTAAAATATGACAGACATTTTTAGCAGAAATGTCAACTTCAGTATTTCAGTTAAAAGTTGGTAAATTTGGGGCGATTGTTTGGTTTTGGTTGGTTGACCACAAACGACTGGCAAGCTATCAATTGGTTCATTATTTTGGATGGTGTCTGAAAAATACAGTTTAGATTGACCCGTGTGTCCTACAGACATACAGACCTAGTTACTGGGCTTAAGCTTCGGGTTTGTTGGGTTTCTGCTTGTGTATTGGCCAGCATTAGTACCAAGAGTTTCACTGCTTAGCAATTTCAATGGAAACAAAAATACTTGGGGATATGGCCAAAGCCAATGAATTATTTGAAGCAAATTTCAGTCATATGCCAACTCAAACATATAACCCCATAAGAGCTTATAAGCGTATATCTTCTATGAGAGAGACCATAAAATATGTTTCCTAGACCTGCACCTAAACTAAAGAATGCTAAAGATGCTTAAAGGCTGTAATACCCTAGTATCTTTATGTAAAATAACCCCAAGTATTTAAAGCTGTATAAACTCTAAATATTGTAATATAATAACCCTACTATCTTCAGATATTAACCTAGTATCTTGGGATATACTAACCCTAGTATCTTGGGTATATCTAACCCTAGTATCTTGGGATATGCTAACCTAGTATCTGGATATATAACCCTGTACCTGAGCTATAAAACCCTAGTATCTTGGGAGTTAATAACCCTAGTATCTTGAAAACAGTTAGCCTTGTATCTTGGATATAATAACCCTAGTATCTTAGGCTATAATAAACCTAATATCTTGTGATATACTAACCATAGTATCTTGGCATATAATACTATCTTGGGATATAATAAACCTAGAATCTTATGATATACTAACCATATCTCTGTTGATTCAGTTAGATCAACAGAACTTAAAGTTAAGTCCAGTTGATCTAACTGAATACAACAAATTACCATGACCTGGATGAATAAGAACCTTCACAGCAATACAACCCTAGTATCTTGGGATGTAATAACTGTATTATCTTGTGATATAATAACCCTAGTGTCTTGGGATTTACTAACCCTAGTATCTTGGGATATAATATTCCTAGTGAGCTGGTATTAATAACCTTAGTATCTGGGATATAATGCCCTTGTATCTTGGTATATACTATGGGTATAACCCCAGTACATTGATATAAAAAACCCTAGAATCTTGTTTAATACTAAACCCTAGTATTTGGGCTATTATAACCCTAGTTTCTTGGGATTTATTTACCCTAAATTTTGGATATAATAAACCTATTATCTTGAGATAAATTATGCTAGTATATTGGCATTAAATAATCATAGTATCTTGGGATTTAAAACCCTAGTATCTTGGGATTTAAAACCCTAGTATCTTGGGATATAATGAATCTACTCATTTTGGGTATATATAACCCTACTAATTACATTTTGGGAAATAATAACCCTACAAATTTTGGATATCATAACTCTGGTATTTTGGGATATATAACCCTATAATCATGGTGATTTATAACCCTACCATCTTGGGATATGATAAGCCTAGTATTTAGATATAGTAACCCTAGTATCTTGGGACATAATAACCCTAGTCATTTTGATAATAAACCTAGGGGTGATTCAATAAAGTTCTTATCGTTTAAAATGGTGCTAATTTTGCCCCAACAAATCAGAGTGTAGCTTCAAATGTTACATAAGTCTGATTGGTTGGGGCAAAATTACACCATTTTAAATGATAAGAACTTTTATTGAATTCCCTGAATGATCTTGGAATTAACAACCCTAGTAATTTTGAATAATAATAATAGTATTTGGAAATTAAACCCTTTATCTGGGCTATAATAACCCTAGTATCTTGGGAAAAATAACACTAGTATCTTGAGAAATAATAAACTAGTTCTTGTTATTATACTTTATACTATATTTGAAAACATAATAATCCTAGTAAAAGTTCCTCTACAGGATACTTGTTTGCATCTGGTGATATCTCTTAACCGTGAGCTATGAAGGTAATGGGGCTTGGGAAAAAACAGGGAATCCTCAGCTTCGTGTCTTTCTACACTGGGACCTTAACTTGGCCTCTTTTTTTGTTGTTGATAACTCCTGCTTTAGACTGGGGGGTTTGTTCCTGGTGTATTGTGCAGAAGTGCCCTTTTGTGTTTATTTTTTTTTTTTTATACCTTTAGGGTGGGGGGCTGAATGCCCTAGTGAAATGAAAGAAAAGAAAGGCTTTTAATTTTGAATCGGGGAAGAACAGGCTTAGGGGTTAAGCTGTATAAGGAGTGCACAGAGCCTACTTACGAATGAAAACGGATAGCAGACACTTGTAGTTGACCCCTGTTTTTTATATTCATGTGGAGGCCAAGATGTGGGCCTTAATATGGGCTGGTGGTTTATGAGGGTGCAGGAAGGCTAATGTTGCTAAACTATTTCTTCCCCTCTTATTCATTGTGAGAATCCTAATCCCTAACGGAATGTATAATAGAGGTATAAATGGGAATATTCACTGGCTGACCGGGTATGGTACGAAACATTGACAAAGTCATATCAATAAAGCCCCAGGACCACATAATACATCCTTGGATCTTATGGGAGCTTAGTCTAGTTTTATCCAGACCACTGTTCCTTATCTTTCTAGATTTTGTCTGGTGATGTGTGCTGGGACTGGAAGCCTATAAATACCAATTTCAAAAAGGTAACTAAGACCTGTAAGCCTAACATCAGTGGTGGGAAGGTGCTGGACTTTGATCCTTGACTTTGTCCTCAGAACGCTTAGAAGAGTCAGCATGGATTTATCTCTATAAAACAGCCATCTTGTATTGTTGTATGTATGTATGTTATGTATGTAGTATGTATGTATGTATGTATGTATGTGCTCACCACACAGCCACCCCCCCCTGAATGACTAACGTAACGGCGATGCTGAAACGGCCGACGCCCATGAAGTCCAACTAGAACAATAAAAATCTGCATGTCACTTAGAGAGTGTGATTCCCAATTCAACAACTCAGATGAGGCCTGGGCTCTGTATGCTGCCCGACTTCAACAACAAAGACACAGAGTCCACTTCAGTGACACACAACAGTGTAATGCATGGCTACACAACTACAACTCAGAGAGCTGTACCCACAGAACAACAGCTTCTATAACAGGGGGAACGGACATTGCCTTAACGTCTGTAACAAATTAGAATTTGCTCCTGGAAGGTTTCAAATATAAACCCTGTTTATATGTTACTGTTTAAATGCATGGCAACAGTATTCCCCCCCACAAAACGTTGTGATATGGTTTGGTGACTATAATATATTATTATTTGGAGTGCGACCCTTACATGTCTTCTGATAAATTCTATCCACCAAGGGTTGGATTGGTGAGGAGTAAGCACCCACAATTGGACAGAGGACTGTATACCTTTGAATGGAGGGGCTTGCTATGCAGACAGATTAGACAGTTAGGGCTGAACATTAGAGAAGCAACATTGCGTGGGGATATGATAACTTTATACAAATATTATATGGGCTATACAGTAAACTCTCTGGTGCATTGTTTACTTATCAGCAGCGGCGGATTTACCATTAAGCACAGTAGGCACGCCCCTAGGGCACCTGAGGCTAGAGGGGCGGCTGCCACCTCCTCCCACCAATCCCATCCCTTTATAGTCTACTTCTTTCCCCAAAAAAGAGAAAATGGGGTGGTTTTGGGGTGTGGTTTGTGTTTAGGGGGTGGGGTGCCAGAATCTGATTGGTATACTAAGTTATCAGTTTCTTCCAATCCAAATCGGTTACAATTAGATTTTTTCAGAAAGAATTGATATAAACCAATTCTGGTTAGTTACAATCAGATTCTTCCATAAAGATACCAATCAGTTCTTCTAACCAATTCAATTGGATAGAATTAGATTCTTTCAGAAAGAATCTGACTGGTTACTAACCCAATCAGTTTCTTTTCCAATACGAATTGGTTACAATCAAATTCTTTCAGAAAAGATCTGATTGGTTAGTATAACAATCAGATTATTTAGAAAGAATTTGATTGAAAACTATTCTGATCGGTTCCAATCAGATTCTTCCAGAAAGCATACCAATAAGATTCTTTTTGAAAGAATCGATTGTATACTAACCAATCAGTTTTTTCCAATCAGAATTGGTTACAATCAGATTCTTTCAGAATAATCTGATTGGTTTACTAACTCACTAATTAATTCCTACTAAGTATTTGGGTATAATAACCCTAGTATCTGGGATACAATAACCCTAGTAATTTTGGATAAAATAACCCTAGTACCGTATCTTGGGATATATAACATGTACAATGCTGTTTTGACACCTTGCCGTGGCGTTCCTATAACACCTCTTAGCCACTATCCATCACGCCCTTAACACTTGCTGTGATATGCAACTGGGATTTTCCAGGGTACATAATTGCCACAGATTCTGTACAAGTCATTCTGAATTAAGAAAGCCAGTCGGATGATAGCGAAACGTTTCAAGAAATAAACTTCAAGTCAGTTGATCTAATTGAATACAAACAGAGATACCATGACCGGATGAATGAGAACCATACAAGCACGAATAACCCTACTATTTTTGGATGTAATTACCCTAGTAATTTTGGATATAATAACCCTATTGGGATATAATTACCGTAGTATTTGGGATATTATAACCCCGTATCTTGGGATATAATCACTACATATGGAATATAATAACCATACTCTATGGATATAATAACCTATACTGTATTGGTATATTTTGGGAAATATACCCAGTATCTGGGATATAAATAACCCCAGTATTTGGGATATATAACCCTATATAGGCATATATAATACCATACTCTATGGTATATAATAACCATACTGTATTGGTATAAGTATTGGGATAATATAACCCCAGTATCTTGGGATATATACCCCAGTATCTTGAGATATGATAATATAACCCCAGTATCTTGGGATATAATAACCCCAGTATCTTGAGATATAATTACCCTAGTATCTTGGGATATAATTACCCTATTATCTTGGTATATAATAACCCTAGTAATTTTAAATATAACAACCTTAGTGTATTGGGATATAATTGTCCTTGTATCTTGGGATATAATAACCCTACTATATTGGTATATAATAACCTTAGTATCTGCAGCTAAAAGGTTTTTATATTTATAATGAATTAAGATTGTGCAAAAAAAATTCTATTAGTAGTTAAGCCAAAAATGTTTTAAAAAAATGTTAGCTGTGCCTTATCAGTGCAAAAAAAGGAATAAAATCACTGTCAAAGTCTGATATGTGACAGAGCTATAAGGTGTCAGAGCCCAGTCTGGTTCATACACTTTGATGGGGCCCAGGCAAGTTATTGAATGAAAATGAAGATAAGGATTAAAATAATGGCTGCATAAAAAACTCCTACTCAGCTAGGTGGGGGAGGGTGGATGGTTTAAACCATTATCACCCATTTCATCATTTGAATGTAATTCCATAGCGATTGCACTGCCAGGGCGAGTTTATGTTTGTCATGTTAGCTGCTTTCTCATAAATTCAAAAGCAATTTAATTGCAACAGTCTGATGGAAGTAATGTCTGCCAAGCACCTTGGTGTGGAAGGATGATGTAGGAAATAAAAGGAACTGTTTCATTTGTGTCCAGCAGGGGCAGCACACAATTGTTTCTTACAGTTTGGCATTGAAGTTGCACGTTGATCTGTGTACAATTTGATTCAGTACCAAAGAACCAGAAAATGAATGATGTTTTATGTATTTTATGGTTGAAGATTCTGAGATAGGGGGTCTCTATTTAACTATATTGTGTAATTTCCAACCCCCATTCTACCATTTGTTCCCCCTGCCTTCTCCATATCTTCCAACTGTCTCAATTTTAGGAACTCTCTCGCTCTCTGACACTCTTAAGGGGCGTGTCCCACTATCCCAGACCCAGTTTACCTGTCCCACTATCCCAGACCCAGTTTACCTGTCCCACTCTCCCAGACCCAGTTTACCTGTCCCACAATCCCAGACCCAGTTTACCTGTCCTTTTATCCCAGACCCATTTTACCTGTCCCACTATCCCAGACCCAGTTTACATGTCCCACTCTCCCAGACCCAATTTACATGTCCCACTCTCCCAGACCCAGTTTACCTGTCCCTCTATCCCAGACCCATTTTACCTGTCTCTCTATCCCAGACCCATTTTACCTGTCCCACTATCCCAGACCCAGTTTACCTGTCCCTCTATCCCAGACCCATTTTACCTGTCCCACCAATCCCAGACCCATTTTACCTGTCCCATCTCCAGACCCATTTACCTGTCCCTCTATCCCAGACCCATTTTACCTGTCCCACAATCCAGACCCAGTTACCTGTCCCACTATCCCAGACAACGTTTACATGTCCCCTCTCCCAGACCCAGTTTAACTGTCCCCACTCTCACAGACCTAGTTTTACCTTCCCTCTGTCTCAGACCTATTTTACCTGTCCCACTATCCCAGACCCAGTTTACCTTTCCCACTATCCCAGAACCATGTACTGCCATCTATCCCAACCCAGTTTACCTGTCCACTATCCCAACCAGTTTACCTGTCCACTATCCCAGACCCAGTTTACCTGTCCCACTATCAAGACCCTGTTTACTTGTCTTCTATCCCAGACCTAGTTTACCTGTCCACTATCCCCGACCCAGTTTACCTGTCCCACTCTCCCAGACCCTGTTTTACCTGTCCCTCTATCCCAGACCCAGTTTACCTGTCCCACTATCACAGACCCAGTTTCTCTCTCACTCTATCCCAGACCCGTTTACTTGTCCTCTATCCCAGACCCATTTACCTGTCCCACTATCCCAGACCCTGTTTACTTGTCCTTCTATCCCAGACCTAGTTTACCTGTCCCACTATCCCCGACCCAGTTTACCTGTCTCACTATCCCAGACCCAGTTTACCTGTCACTCTATCCCAGACCCAGTTTACCTGTCCTTCTATCCCAGACCCAGTTTACCTGTCCCTCTAACCCAGACCTAGTTTATCTGTCGCTCTATCCCAGACCCAGTTTACCTGTCCCTCTATCCCAGACCCAGTTTACCTGTCCCATTATCCCAGACCCATTTTACATGTCCCACTCTCCAAGACCCAGTTTACCTTCCCTCTATACCAGAGCTAGTTTACCTGTCCCACGATCACAGACCCAGTTTACCTGTCCCACTATCCCAGACCCTGTTTACTTGTCCTTCTATCCCAGGCCCAGTTTATCTGTCGCTCTATCTCAGACCCAGTTTACCTGTCCCTCTATCCCGGCCCATTTATCTGTCGCTCTATATCAGACCCGTTTACCTGCCCCTCTATCCCAGGCCCAGTTTAACTGTCGCTCTATCCTAGACCCAGTTTACCTGTCCACTCTCCAGACCATTTACCACTATCCACCTGTCCCACTATCCCAGACCCAGTTTATCTGTCCCACTATCCCATTCCTAGTTTACCTGTCCCACTATCCCAGACCCAGTTTACATGTCCCACTATCCCAGACCCAGTTTACCTGTCCCACTATCACAGACCCAGTTTTCATCTCTACTCTCAATCCCAGACCCTGTTTACTGTCCTTCAATCCCAGACCCAGTTTACCTGTCCCACTATCCTAGACCCAGTTTACCTGTCCCACTATCCCAGACCCAGTTTACCTGTCCCACTATCCCAGAACCAGTTTACCTGTCCCTCTATCCTAGACCCAGTTTACCTGTCCCACTATCACAGACCCAGTTTCTCTCTCTCACCTCTCCCAGACCCAGTTTACCTTTCCCTCTATCCTAGACCCAGTTTACCTGTCCCACTATCACAGACCCAGTTTCTCTCTCACTCTATTCCAGACCCAGTTTACCTGTCCCACTATCCCAGACCCAGTTTACCTGTCCCACTATCCCAGACCCTGTTTACTTGTCCTTCTATCCCAGACCCAGTTTACCTGTCCCACTATCCAGCCCTCTTACCTTCCCACTCCCAGACCCATTTTACCTGTCCCACTATCCCACAGACCACAGTTTTACCTGTCTCCTATCCAAACCCATTTTCCGTCTCACTATCCCAGACCCAGTTTACCTGTCCCACTATCCAGACCTGTTTCTTGTCCTTCTATCCAGACTCTAGTTTACCTGTCCCACTATCCCCGACCCAGTTTACCTGTCCCTCTATCCCAGACCCAGTTTACCTGTCCCACTATCCCAGACCCGTGTTACTTACCTTCTATCCCAGACCTAGTTTACTTGTCCCACTATCCCGACCCAGTTTACCTGTCCCACTTATCCAGACCCAGTTTACCTGTCGCTCTATCCCAGACCCATTTTTACCTGTCCCTCTATCCCAGACCCGGTACCTCTCCCACTATCCCAGACCCCAGTTTACCTTCCCTCTATCCCAGGCCCATTTATCTGTCGCTCTATCCCAGACCCGTTTACCTTTCCCACTACGTTTGATTTTCGAAAATACGATCAGAAACTCAAAAATGGTCTCCGATCATATTTTCGATAATTTTCGAACGTTCAAGGCTATTTTCGATAATTATCTAAAATAGCCCCGTATTTTCGAAAATAATCGAAAATGCTTCCGAAGTCCCGAAATCTGGACGATCCGTCCGGATTCAGATGGATCTTTCGGATTTCAGAACTGAGGGGTTCCGTGTCGCACCCAGATCCCATCTCTAGTAATGTGTGATTAAATAGCTATGCAAGATATCCTTTGAGAGTCTTCTGATTCCTGGAACTACCCCACTTCTCTAGTTTGTTTGATTTATTGATGTGTATGGGACAGCACACAAGTAAGAACCAGGAAGCTATTGAAGGAAGCAGGTCTTCGTGTATGCACTACGTATTGGGCCTTAAAGGGGACTTTAAATGACTTTAGGTAAATTGAGGTAAATTGATAGGAATTGCTCCCCTGAGAATTTTTGCTATATATTTCCATTGTTTATTTTGCATAGTTTTGAAGGTATTTACATTTTTGTGTGTGAAATGGCAGCAGCATCATCAGGTCCCCTGCACTTCCTGCTCTGAAACTGATTCGTGTCGAAATCTACACGTTGCTCCCCACTTGCACTGTCCTTCGTTGAAGGACCAGCAAGACCCTCTTTTCTGGCTGCCCTGTTGACCCGACAACGCGTATCCTGTTGACAGAAAGGGCTGAAAACTGTCCTGTCCTGAAGGTCCCCCAATTTGCCCAGCTCTACCTGTCATAACCCTCATCCATAATCCTATGTCCCTATGGTACCATTTTAGCTCCTTGCGTACCGCCTTCCTCTGACGAAACTGCTCGTCATATTTGAGCCACGCTTGACTGCCATAAACCCTGTGAGCCTCCCAGATGCCATCTAGGTAGCAGAACAAGGGGGAACATTGTTCTGGAAAAAACGCGTATCCTGTTGACAGAAAGGGCTGAAAACTGTCCTGTCCTGAAGGTCCCCCAGTTTGCCCAGCTCTACCTGTCATAACCCTCATCCATAATCCTATGTCCCTATGGTCCCATTTTAGCTCCTTGCGTACCGCCTTCCTCTGATGAAACTGCTCGTCATATTTGAGCCACGCTTGACTGCCATAGACCCTGTGAGCCTCCCAGATGCCATCTAGGTAGCAGAACAAGGGGGAACATTGTTCTGGAAAACGCTCACCTATGATGCTTGCCATTATAGCATAGGCTTGAAGCCAGTTCCCGAACGTGCATGGGATCAACCTATAGCGCCGTCGCTCGTCGTCTTCCTCCTTTCTATGCTCCTTTCCTCTTTCCCAACGGTCAATGTTAAACCGCTCAAGAGGAAGCAGCGTGAATATGTCTACATATTCGCTGCACCATATTTGTTCTTTTGTCTCTGGTTTGACATGTGCTCCCAATGGACCCTCGAAGCATACGTACGTATGCCCTTTTGCTGAGTCAGAGACTGATATGTCTCCTATTGACTTTGTGCCATATCCCGTTCCTTGCCTAAACTGTGTTTCCGTTTGTAGCGGCCTGGGCGTTTCGCTGGGTGAATATGAAATGCTCCCTGTAGTGGGAGCTGTCTGTCGTAAAGCTATATCCCCTATTCCTTGGCCCCCTACCCTTTGACTGGGTGTTCCCACCGTGGAGTGTGCTGAACTCTGTCCGCTGTCCCATTGGAAAAGTAATTGCCTAAGGCCTGTCACAAAACTATTAACCCCACTTATGGAAGCATCTTGACCCAGACCCCTGACCTGAGACTGAGAGATAGATGAAGGGGTAAATAAAAAGGGGTTACCTGATGTCGAAGGTTCTGCGGCTGCTGTCACTGAGAGTATGGGCTGTGACAGTTGAGTAACTGGCGTGAGCTGTTGCTGAAGCTGTCCGTCCTGTTGTGACGTCATCTGATGGCTAGATGTTAGAGACTGCAATGCTGGCGGGGGTGCCGTCTGAGAGAAGGATGCTTCTGGCAGCTGAACCTGTGAAAGCAAAGGAGAGGGAGCAATCCGTCCCTGATGCTGGGTTACCAACCTCCCCTCCCCTGCTGCCACGCTAGTGGCTGCTCGTACCCCTGGAGACTGTACCTGTGAGGGCCAGAGAGAGGGAGCAACCTGCCCATTTAACTGGGATGGCGACCTCCCTCCCCCCTGTCACGCTATTAGCACCCCCTGTTGCTGATTAAGATGGTGACTGGCCACTTGTTCCACCCTGACCTGTAGTCCAGGCCGCACTCTCCCTTGGGATATTGTGGGGACCTGGCCGTTCTCTCTCCTGGCCGTACCCCCCGCCTGGTTCACCTACCAGAAGCCTTATGTTGCTCCTGGTGCACCTCCCCGTGATTCCCTGGCGAGGGCCCCTTCTGGAGTTGGGCCTGGCCGCTGGGGTTCCTACTTCCCTGGAAGTGCTAGTGGAATCCTCTGCGTTCTGCGGGTTCCGTCGCGACGCCTCGCGACTTGGGCTGCTCCTCTTCTGTCTCCTTCTTCGTGGTGGTGACGGGCTGAGGCGTGATGGGGGCCTTGTTCGCCGCACTCCTGGCCTACTCCTAGTCTGGTCCGCCTCTCTGTTACTGGTGGCCGCGTCCTCACCAGTGTCCCCGGTCAAGTTATCCAGAGGGATAAGCTGCCGCAGCCAACCCTCGCCGCGCTGAAGAGCCGCCTGTCGGATCACCGCCATTAGGTAGTCCAGGTGAGCCATGCTGTTCGGCCGTTGTTCTTCTAAAATGGCGGCCTCCACTTCAGCCCTGTGGCCTTTTATTATCTCTCCTCCCCTCCTCCTCTTTTCCCCTCCAATCCCCGTCCCCGCTGCACTCCCGGTCCTGCCCCTAATGGCCGCGTCATGACGCCCCTCCTCCTACCTACGGAGGCTCCGTGGCTCACTTTCTGAATGTTACAGCCCTATAGCCAATAGTCGGTCATTCTGAATGTTACAGCCCCATAGCCAATAGTCGGTCATTCTGAATGTTACAGCCCCATAGCCAATAGTCGGTCATTCTGAATGTTACAGCCCCATAGCCAATAGTCGGTCATTCTGAATGTTACAGCGCCATAGCCAATAGTCGGTCATTCTGAATGTTACAGCCCCATAGCCAATAGTCGGTCATTCTGTTACAGCCCCATAGCCAATAGTCGGTCATTCTGCATGTTCCAGCCCCATAGCCAATAGTAGGTCATTCTGAATGTTCCAGCCCCATAGCCAATAGTAGGTCATTCTGAATGTTACGGCTCCTCATTATAAAAACTCATCTCTGACCAGCCATTTGTCAATGTGTTTGGAAGTTTGCTAGCCAGTCCCCTGGCCAACAATTCCATTTTTTCTCGAGGCACAATTGTGTTCTTAATGTGGCACTTAAGGTTGTAATAACCCATATTTTATGCACTTTACATATTGTGTATTGTATTCAAATTAATGTAGTGTAAATTTACACTACATTGCCAGTGTAGACATTTATCATAATATATGTTTTAGAGTTAAAAATAACAAAAATGTAAGTTGTTTTTGCTGCCTGAGTTAAACTTTTGAATGCCACCCTTGATTATTTCCACTACTGTGTTAAGCTGGGTGTGACTTTGTTGGTGGGCATAGTTTTGCCAATGAGCGTGGCTAAATGCTTATGGTTTTTGAAAATTCCTATCACATAGCTATTTAAACAGTTCCTCAAACAGTCAATTACCAATAATGTAAACAGATATTACATCCCTTTCTCAAACAACTTGTGTTGCCACCATATTGCTCCTGTAAGGTTTTTGCTCAAATCAAAATAACTTATTTTATAGCCTGTGCTATACATGTTGCTTCAACTGTTACAATACATTAGAAATGTTATATTTTCTGTAGTATAAAAAATTTTAGCCTGCCACCACGTTATGGTAAACTCTTTCATCAGGGCCCTAACTAACCTAACTAGTCTAGCCTAGCCTAAAAAACTAATTAAAACTAACCTAGCCATATAAAATGATTTTAACAACATCATATCTGTTACTAGGCATATTTTTTTTTTCTCCACCGCTGTCTGTCTTCCCCCTTTCTTCTTCAGTGTAGGGGTGCTGCCAGAGACAAATGTCGCACTCTGCCTCATGCAAGTGGTAATTTTTGTAAACAAGAGTGCACTGAATCAGCCAATAGGAACAATTCAAAACAAAATTGCCAGCTCAAACTCAAAATCAGGAGCCCTACCATAGACCATGAACAGTGAAATCCCATGTATTGATTAAATTACATACTATTTACTTCTCTCACTAACTCCAGTCAATGTGACTTTAATACAAACATATTGAAACATTTGCACTTCTCTCTGTTGCTTCTACTATATGAAAGTTTGAAAGTTCGAAAACGGACCCATTAAAGTCAATAGGAGTCAAATTGTTTGAAAGTTCTAATGAAATACAATTAAAATATCAATGGTAACTTAATGTAAATGGCTGTGGGACCTGGGAAATGGTCTGGGGAACATGTTTGAATATCCAGGACATTCAAAAAATCAATTTTACTCTCACTCGCACTATTTTCGAGCTCGTTCGTGCCTTGGTACCATGTACATTTTACTCTCGGATTCGATGCTCGCGTATATGCTTTAATGGACACTTTACTCGTAGATTCGATGTTCACGCCTAGGTACCATGGACATTTTACTCGCGGATTCGATGCTACGCGAGCTATAGGCTTTAATGGACACTTTACTCGTAGATTCGATGTTCACGCCTAGGTACCATGGACATTTTACTAGCGGATTTGATGCTCGCGTATAGGCTTTAATGGACACTTTACTTGTAGATTTGATGTTCGCACCTAGATACCATGGACATTTTACTCGCGGATTTGATGCTCGCGTATAGGTTTTAATGGACACTTTACTTGCGGATTCGATGCTCGCACCTAGATACCATGGACATTTTACTCGTGGATTCGATGCTCACTTATAGGTTTTAATGGACACTTTACTCGCGGATTCGATGCTCGCGTTCATGCCTAGATACCATGGACATTTGTGGATTTAAGGTAATTAAGGTAATCGCACTCTGCCTCATGCGTGCCTAGATACCATGGACATTTGCGGATTTAAGGTAATTAAGGTAATCGCACTCTGCCTCATGGTAGATGTAGCCTTTTACCAGATTACTATGCAATTTGTGCAGTATTTTTATGGGCATTAGCCTTTGGGGTAAAGCCTGTTAATAGCAAAACACCAACTTGTTTTGCCAATCTCTATAGAAGAGTAACTTGGGTCCCAACATATCAGAACATAGTTATGGTCTTCTGGTTAGACTTAATGCAGTTATTATATCACATTCCCACAACCCCCTGGGTCAGTCTGTTGGTTCCACACCTGGAACTGTACTGTGATCCTATTTCACTATTATAACAGACACGGGTTTACAATTAAACAAACAAATACTTATCATGCTGAAATTTACAAGTTGTGGAAAACATTTTGTGAAATATATTAATGTAGTGTTATAATAAAGCATTCCACAGGATAAAAGACTTCCCTGAGGGACAATAGCTCTGTACTCTGTCATAGTCCTCTAGGCTGTTTTCAGGAAGAAACGAGATAAGATATGGAACGCTGGGACACTTTGATACAGAGCACTTCCCTCAGATGTCATCAGGCTTCCTTGAATAATGAGCTGGTGAAGTAAACTGGGTTATTGGGCCTCACATGCCCAGAAAACAACAGTTACACCTTCCATCTTTCAGTTTCAGACATTTCTGGTTTCAGTCATTTTGGCACCTACCTTGTATTATCTTTCTGAATAATGTGGCTGTCTGCAGTAATGTGTTATCGAGAGAACATATTAACCTTTACTACTTCATTCTGCTTTTGGCTACTGAGGGAGATTTGCAACAACAAACAAAATTTATAACTTCCAGGTCAGGCAGAATTTTCCTCCCATCACAGATACTGTACCATTGGGCTTATTATGAGAACAACTGATGATAAGTGACAAAAGGCACATTTAAGTGCAATTTAATTAATAGATTTATTATTCAACAACAAAACAACCAAACCCTAGTTCACATTATACTGTTTATCACAAAACTGTTATTGGCAGTTTCATATTTTCAACTGCAAGAAAAAGGATGTTTTGATCTCTTTGATTCCCTTTAAACTCTATGCACACAGTACCAATAAGTTACATCAGAAGGGATTGTCCTATTATCAGCCACAAAATAAAGCCGACCGTGTGCCAACGTGCACCAAGTGGGTCCAGCACATGGAACAAGTTGCCTCAGGTTCCACCTGCCTCGCAATAGAATTCTATGGTGGTGCAATAGACATCTATTGAAGGGGAATGCCACATCCTGAGCATGATTTTCATCCTACCTCATAGGATCGATGGACCTGATCTTTTGGCTTATGAACTACCACTGTTGGAAACATACTAGTCTAACCGTGATCAAGATTTTATTATTATATTAAAGGAGCCAATAGCAGCTGTTGGCCTCCTAAACAAAGTATAGGGAGATCAGGAATGTGTGTTGCTATTTTGATAGCAGATGACAGGCAGCATTTAATGGTAATTGTCTGTCATCTGCTATAAATCTTAAATGTGTGCTCGCAGCTTTTTATGTTCCTATTTCCTTTCAAAATCTCCAATATCAACATTAATTATGGAAATATAGAATTAACTACCATGTAAAACACAGTTGGCATTTCCCAAATTAAATTTTGGTTAATTGGTTTAAAATATTGACAGACATTTTTAGCAGAAATGTCAACTTCAGCTATTTCAGTTAAAAGTTGGTAAATTTGGGGCGATTGTTTGGTTTTGGTTGGTTGCACCACAACGACTGGCAAGCTATCAATTGGTTCATTATTTTGGATGGTGTCTGAAAAATACAGTTTAGATTGACCCGTGTGTCCTACAGACATACAGACCTAGTTACTGGGCTTAAGCTTCTGGTTTTGTTGGGATTTCTGCTTGTGTATTGGCCAGCATTAGTACCAAGACTGTTCACTGCTTAGCAATTTCAATGAGAAACAAAAATACTTGGGGATATGGCCAAAGCCAAATGAATTATTTGAAGCAAATTTCAGTCATAGCAAACTCAAACATATACCCCCATAAGAGCTTATAAGCGTATATCTTCTACTGAGAGAGACCATAAAATATGTTTCCTAGACCTGCACCTAAACTAAAGAATGCTAAAGAATGCTTAAAGAGCTGTAATAACCCTAGTATCTTTATGTAAAATAACCCCAAGTATTTAAAGCTGTATAAACTCTAATATATTGTAATATAATAACCCTACTATCTTCAGATATATTAACCCTAGTATCTTGGGATATACTAACCCTAGTATCTTGGGATATACTAACCCTAGTATCTTGGGATATGCTAACCCTAGTATCTTGGGATATACTAACCCTAGTATCCTGAGCTATAAAAACCCTAGTATCTTGGGAGTTAATAACCCTAGTATCTTGGAAAACAGTTAGCCTTGTATCTTGGATATAATAACCCTAGTATCTTAGGCTATAATAAACCTAATATCTTGTGATATACTAACCATAGTATCTTGGCATATAATACTATCTTGGGATATAATAAACCTAGAATCTTATGATATACTAACCATATCTCTGTTGTATTCAGTTAGATCAACAGAACTTAAAGTTAAGTCCAGTTGATCTAACTGAATACAACAAATTTACCATGACCTGGATGAATAAGAACCTTCACAAGCATATACTAACCCTAGTATCTTGGGATGTAATAACTGTATTATCTTGTGATATAATAACCCTAGTGTCTTGGGATATACTAACCCTAGTATCTTGGGATATAATATTCCTAGTGACTTGGTATTTAATAACCTTAGTATCTTGGGATATAATTGCCCTTGTATCTTGGTATATACTATGGGTATAACCCCAGTACATTGATATAAAATAACCCTAGAATCTTGTTATATACTAACCCTAGTATTTTGGGCTATTATAACCCTAGTTTCTTGGGATTTATTTACCCTATAATTTTGGATATAATAAACCTATTATCTTGAGATATAATTATGCTAGTATATTGGCATTAATTAATCATAGTATCTTGGGATTTAATAACCCTAGTATCTTGGGATTTAATAACCCTAGTATCTTGGGATATAATGATCCTACTATTTTGGGATATAATAACCCTACTAATTACTATTTTGGGAAATAATAACCCTACAAATTTTGGATATCATAACTCTGGTATTTTGGGATATAATAACCCTATAATCATGGGATTTTATAACCCTACCATCTTGGGATATGATAAGCCTAGTAATTTTAGATATAGTAACCCTAGTATCTTGGGACATAATAACCCTAGTCATTTTGCATATAATAAACCTAGGGGGTGATTCAATAAAAGTTCTTATCGTTTAAAATGGTGCTAATTTTGCCCCAACAAATCAGATGTTAGCTTTCAAATGTTACATAAGTTCTGATTGGTTGGGGCAAAATTAACACCATTTTAAATGATAAGAACTTTTATTGAATTTCCCTGAATGTATCTTGGAATTTAACAACCCTAGTAATTTTGAATATAATAATACTAGTATTTTGGAATATAATAACCCTATTATCTTGGGCTATAATAACCCTAGTATCTTGGGAAATAATAACACTAGTATCTTGAGAAATAATAACCCTAGTATCTTGTTATATACTTTATACTATATTTGAACATAATAATCCTAGTAAAAGTTCCTACTAGACAGGATACTTTGTTGCATCTGGTGATATCTAATAACCGTGAGCTAATGAAGGTAATGGGAAGCTTAGGGAATAGCGATCATGCTATAGTGTCATTTAATAAAAAACAAAAATGCACTGGGATAACAAAAACTTTAACTTAAGGACATCTTATTTTATGTTGTTAAAAGAATCACTCCTGCTTATAGACTGGGGGGATTTGTTCCTAGGTAAAGATATTGTGCAGAAGTGGACTGCTTTTAAAGGGATATTAAACAATTACATTTTTAAATTTATACCTTTAGGGAATGGGGGGCTGAATGCCCTAGTTAAAAAGGAAATGAAAAAAAAAGAAAAAGGCTTTTAAATTTTGAAATCGGAGGGAACTGAACAGGCTTACAGGGAGTATAAAAGCTGTAATAAGGAGTGCAAGAAAGCAAATAAACTAGCTAAAACAGAAAATGAAATACGGATAGCAGAACATTGATAGTTGAACCCCAAAATGTTATTTTAAAATATATCAATAGTAAAAAGATGAGGACCAAGAATGTGGGACCATTAAATAATGGAGCTGAGATGGTTATAGAGGGTGCAGAGAAGGCTAATGTGCTAAACTATTTCTTCCCCTCTTTATTCATTGTAGAGAATCCTAATCCCTATAACGGAATGTAATAATATGAGGGTATAAATGAGGAATATTCACTCTGGCTGACAGAGGATATGGTACAGAAACAATTAGACAAAGTTAATATCAATAAAGCCCCAGGACCACATAAAATACATCCTTGGATCTTATGGGAGCTTAGTCTAGTTTTATCCAGACCACTGTTCCTTATCTTTTCAGACTTTTGTCTGGTGATGTGCTGCTGGACTGGAAAAAAGCCTATAAAATACCAATATTCAAAAAAGGTAACTAAAGACCTGTAAGCCTAACATCAGTGGTAGGGAAGGTGCTGGAAACTTTGATCCTTGACTTTGTCCTCAGAACTGATCTTAGAAGAAGTCAGCATGGATTTATCTACTATATAAAACAGCAATCTTGTATGTATGTATGTATGTATGTATGTATGTATGTATGTATGTATGTATGTATGTATGTGCTCACCACACAGCCACACCCCTGAATGACTCAACGTAACGGCGATGCTGAAACGGCCGACGCCCATGAAGTCCAACTAGAACAATAAAAATCCTGCATGTCACTTAGAGAGTGTGATTCCCCAATTCAACAACTCAGATGAAGGGCCTGGGCTCTGTATGCTGCCCGACTTCAACAACAAAGACACAGAGTCCACTTCAGTGACACAACAACAGTGTAATGCATGGCTACACAACTACAACTCAGAGAGCTGTACACACAGAACAACAGCTTCTATAACAGAGGGAACGAGACATTTGCCTTAACGTCTGTAACAAATTAGAATTTGCTCCTGGAAGGTTTCAAATATAAACCCTGTTTATATGTTACTGTTTAAATAGCATGCAACAGTATTTCCCCCCCACAAAACGTTGTGATATGATGTTTGGTGACTAATAAATATATTATTATTTGGAGTGCGACCCTCTACATTGTTTTCTTCTGATAAATTCTATCCACCAAGGGTTGGATTGTTGAGGAGTAAGCACCCACAATTGGACAGAGGACTGTATACCTTTTGAATGGAGGGGCTTGACTATGCAGACAGATTAGACAAGTTAGGGCTGATTACATTAGAGAAGCAACATTTGCGTGGGGATATGATAACTTTATACAAATATATTAATGGGCTATACAGTAAACTCTCTGGTGCATTGTTTACTTATCAGCAGGGCCGGATTTACCATTAAGCACAGTAGGCACGCGCCTAGGGGCACCTGAGGCTAGAGGGGCGGCTGCCAACCTCCTCCCACCAATCCCATCCCTTTATAGTCTACTTTCTTTCCCAAAAAAGAGAAAATGGGTGTGGTTTTGGGGTGTGGTTTGTGTTTAGGGGGTGGGGTGCCAAAGAATCTGATTGGTATACTAAGTTATCAGTTTCTTTTCCAATCCAAATCGGTTACAATTAGATTTTTTCAGAAAGAATCTGATTATAACCAATTCTGGTTAGTTACAATCAGATTCTTCCATAAAGCATACCAATCAGATTCTTTCTAACCAATTCATATTGGATAGAATTAGATTCTTTCAGAAAGAATCTGACTGGTATACTAACCAATCAGTTTCTTTTCCAATCAGAATTGGTTACAATCAAATTCTTTCAGAAAAGAATCTGATTGGTTAGTATAACAATCAGATTATTTTAGAAAGAATTTGATTGAAAACTATTCTGATCGGTTCCAATCAGATTCTTCCAGAAAGCATACCAATAAGATTCTTTTTGAAAGAATCTGATTGGTATACTAACCAATCAGATTCTTTTCCAATCAGAATTGGTTACAATCAGATTCTTTCAGAAATAATCTGATTGGTATACTAACCTACTAATTAATTCCCTACTAAGTAATTTTGGATATAATAACCCTAGTATCTTGGGATACAATAACCCTAGTAATTTTGGATAAAATAACCCTAGTACAGTATCTTGGGATATAATAACATGTACAATGCTGTTTTGACACCTTGCCCTGGGCGTTCCTATAACACCTCTTAGCCACTATCCAATCACGCCCTTAACACTTAGCTGTGATATGCTAACTGGGATTTTCCAGGGTACATAATTGCCACAGATTCTTGTACAAGTCATTCTGAATTAAGAAAGCCAGTCGGATGACTAGCGAAACGTCTTCAAGAACTAAACTTCAAGTCCAGTTGATCTAATTGAATACAACAGATATACCATGACCTGGATGAATGAGAACCATCACAAGCACGAATAACCCTACTATTTTTGGATGTAATTACCCTAGTAATTTTGGATATAATAACCCTATTGGGATATAATTACCGTAGTATCTTGGGATATTATAACCCCAGTATCTTGGGATATAATAACCCTACTATATGGCATATAATAACCATACTCTATGGTATATATAACCATACTGTATTGGTATATAGTATGGGGATAATATAACCCCAGTATCTTGGGATATAATAACCCCAGTATCTTGGGATATAATACCTACTATATGGCATATAATAACCATACTCTATGGTATATAATAACCATACTGTATTGGTATATAGTTTGGGATATATAACCCCAGTATCTGTGGGATATAATAACCCCAGTATCTTGAGATATAATTACCCTAGTATCTTGGATAATATACCCTATTACTTGGTATATAATAACCCTAGTAATTTTAAATATCAACCTTAGTGTATTGGGATATAATTGTCCTTGTATCTTGGGATATAACCCTACTATATTGGTATATAATAACCTTAGTATCTGCAGCTAAAAGGTTTTTATATTTATAATGAATTAAGATGTGCAAAAAAAATTCTATTAGTAGTTAGTAAGCCAAAATGTTTTAAAAAAATGTTGCTTGCCTTATCAGTGCAAAAAAAGGAATAAATCCCTGTCAAAGTCTGATATGTGAACGAGCTATATGTGTCAGAGCCCAGTCTGGTTCATACACTTTGATGGGGCCCAGGCAAGTTATTGAATGAAATGAAGATAAGGATTAAAAATGGCTGCATAAAAAACTCCTACTCAGCTAGGTGGGGGGGTGGATGGTTTAAACCATTACACCCATTTCACATCATTTGAATGTAATTCCATAGCGATTGCACTGCCAGGGCGAGTTTATGTTTGTCATGTAGCTGCTTTCTCATAAATTCAAAAGCATTTTAATTGCAACAGTCTGATGGAAGTAATGTCTGCCAAGCACTTGGTGTGGAAGGATGATGTAGGAAATAAAAGGAACTGTTTCATTTGTGTCCAGCGGGGCAGCACACATTGTTTCTTACAGTTTGGCATTGAAGTTGCACGTTGATCTGTGTACAATTGATTCAGTACCAAAGAACCAGAAAATGAATGATGTTTTATGTATTTATGGTTGAAGATTCTGAGATAGGGGGTCTCTATTTAACTATATTGTGTAATTTCCAACCCCCATTTACCATTTGTTCCCCCTGCCTTCTCCTATCTTCCAACTGTCTCAATTTTAGGAACTCTCTCGCTCTCTGACACTCTTAAGGGGCGTGTCCCACTATCCCAGACCCATTTCCCTGTCCCACTAATCCCAGACCCAGTTTACCTGTCCCACTCTCCAACCCAGTTTTACCTGTCCCACTCTCCCAGACCCGTTTACCTGTCCACAATCCCAGACCCATTTTACCTGTCCTTTTATCCCAGACCCATTTTAACCTGTCCACTATCCCAGACCCAGTTTAACTGTGTCCCACTCTCCCAGACCCATTTACATGTCCCACTCTCCCAGACCCAGTTTACCTGTCCTCTATCCCAGACCCATTTTACCTTTCTCTCTATCCCAGACCATTTTACCTGTCCCACTACCCAGACCCAGTTACCTGCCCTCTTCCCAGACCCATTTTACCTGTCCCACCAATCCCAGAACCCATTTTACCTGTCCCACTCTCCAGACCCAGTTTACCTGTCCCTCTATCCCAGACCCATTTTACCTGTCCCACAATCCCAGACCCAGTTACCTGTCCCACTATCCCAGACACAGTTTACATGTCCCCTCTCCCAGACCCAGTTTAACTGTCCACTCTCACAGACCTAGTTTACCTTCCCTCTGTCTCAGACCTATTTTACCTGTCCCACTATCCCAGACCCAGTTTACCTTTCCCACTACCCAGAACCATGTTACCTGTCCATCTATCCCAACCCAGTTTACCTGTCCACTATCCCGAACCAAGTTTACCTGTCCCACTATCCCAGACCCAGTTTAACCTGTCCCACTATCACAGACCTGTTTACTTGTCTTCTATCCCGACCTAGTTTTACCTGTCCCACTATCCCCGACCCAGTTTACCTGTCCCACTCTCCCAGACCCTGTTTTACCTGTCCCTCTATCCCAGACCCAGTTTACCTGTCCCACTATCACAGACCCAGTTTTCTCTCTCACTCTATCCCAGACCCCGTTTACGTTGTCCTCTTCCCAGACCCAGTTTACCTGTCCCTATCCCAACCTGTTTACTTGTCCTTCTATCCCAGACCTAGTTTACCTGTCCCACTATCCCCGACCCAGTTTACCTGTCTCACTACCCAGACCCAGTTTACCTGTCACTCTATCCCAGACCCAGTTTATACCTGTCCTCTATCCCAGACCCAGTTAACCTGTCCCTCTAACACCCAGACTAGTTTATCTGTCCGCTCTATCCCAGACCCAGTTACCTGTCCCTCTATCCCAGACCCAGTTTACCTGTCCCATTATCCCAGACCCAGTTTACATGTCCCACTCTCCAAGACCCAGTTTACCTGTCCCTCTATACCAGAGCTAGTTTACCTGTCCCACGATCACAGACCCAGTTTACCTGTCCCACTATCCCAGACCCTGTTTACTTGTCCTTCTATCCCAGGCCCAGTTTATCTGTCGCTCTACTCTCAGACCCAGTTTACCTGTCCCTCTATCCCAGGCCCAGTTTATCTGTCGCTCTATCTCAGACCCTGTTTACCTGCCCCTCTATCCCAGGCCCAGTTTATCTGTCGCTCTATCCTAGACCCAGTTTACCTGTCCCACTATCCCAGACCCAGTTTACCACTATCCCACCTGTCCCACTATCCCAGACCCAGTTTATCTGTCCCAACTATCCCATTCCTAGTTTACCTGTCCCACTATTCCCAGACCCAGTTTACATGTCCCACATCCCGAACCCAGTTTACCTGTCCCACTATCACAGACCCAGTTTTCGTCTCTCACTCTATCCCAGACCCTGTTTACTGTCCTTCATATCCCAGACCCGTTTACCTGTCCCACTATCCTATACCCAGTTTACCTGTCCCACTTCCCACCCAGTTTACCTGTCCCACTATCCCAGAACAGTTTACCTGTCCCTCTATCCTAGACCCAGTTTACCTGTCCCACTATCACAGACCCAGTTTCTCTCTCACTCTATCCCAGACCCAGTTTACCTGTCCCTCTATCCTAGACCCAGTTTACCTGTCCCACTATCACAGACCCAGTTTCTCTCTCACTCTATTCCAGACCCAGTTACACCTGTCCCACTATCCCAGACCCAGTTTACCTGTCCCACTATCCCAGACCCTGTTACTTGTCCTTCTTCCCGGACCCGTTTTACCTGTCCCACTATCCCAGACCCTCTTAACCATTTCCCAAAAAACATACCCAGACCATTTTACCTGTCCCACTATCCCAGCCAGACCCAGTTTAACCTGTCTCACTATCCCAAACCCAGTTTTACCGTCTCACTATCCCAACCCAGTTACCTGTCCCACTATCCAACCCTGTTTCCTTGTCCTTCTATCCAGACCTAGTTTACCTGTCCCACTATCCCGACCCGTTTACCTGTCCCTCTATCCCAGACCCATTTACACTGTCCCACTATCCCAGACCCGAGTTACTTGACCTTCTATCCCAGACCTAGTTTACCTTGTCCCACTATCCCGACCCAGTTACTGTCCCACTATACCAGACCCAGTTTACCTGTCGCTCTATCCCAGACCCATTTTACCTGTCCCTCTATCCCAGACCCAGTGTACCTCTCCCACTATCCCAGACCCAGTTTACCTGTCCCTCTATCCCAGGCCCAGTTTATCTGTCGCTCTATCCCAGACCCAGTTTACCTTTCCCACTACTGGGTCTGGGATAAGAGACATGTAAACTGGTTCGGATAGAGGACAGGTAAACTGGTCTGGGAGAGAGAGACAGGTAAACTGGGTCTGGGATAGAGAGACAGGTAAACTGGGTCTGGGATAGAGAGACAGGTAAACTGGGTCTGGGATAGAGCGACAGGTAAACTGGGTCTGGGATAGAGAGACAGGTAAACTGGGCCTAGATAGAGAGACAGGTAAACTGGGTCTGGGATAGAGAGACAGGTAAACTGGGTCTGGGATAGAGAGACAGGTAAACTGGGTCTGGGATAGAGCAGACAGTAAACTGGGTCTGGGATAGAGAGAACAGTAAACTGGGTCTGGGATAGAGAGACGGTAAAACTGGGTCTGGATAGAGAAGACAGGTAAACTGGGCCTAGGATAGAGAGACCAGGTAAACTGGTCTGGGATAGAGACAGTAAACTGGGTCTGGGATAGAGCGACAGGGTAAACTGGGTCTAGGATAGAAGACAGGTAACTGGGTCTGGGATAAGATACAGGTAAACTGGGTCTGGGATAGAGAGACATGTAAACTGGGTCTGGGATAGAGAGACAGGTAAACTGGGTCTAGGATAGAGAGACAGGTAAACTGGGTCTGGGATAGAGAGACAGGTAAACTGGGTCTGGGATAGAGAGAAAGGTAAACTGGGCCTAGGATAAGAGCCAGGTAACGGGTCTGGAATAGAGCGACAGGTAAACTGGTCTGGGATAGAGAACAGGTAAACTGGGTCTGGGATAGGAGAGACAGGTAAACTGGTCTAGGATAGAGAGACAGGTAAACTGGGTCTGGGATAGAGAGACAGGAAACTGGTCGAGGTAGGAGAGACAGGTAAACTGGGTCTGGGATATGAGACAGTAAACTGGGTCTGGGATAGAGAGACAGGTAAACTGGGTCTAGGATAGAGACAGGTAAACTGGTCTGGGATAGAGAGACAGGTACCTGGGTCTGGGATAGAGAGACAGGTAAACTGGGTCTGGGATAGAGAGACAGGTAAACTGGGCCTAGGATAGAGAGACAGTAACTGGGTCTGGGATAAGTGACAGGTAAACTGGGTCTGGGATAGAGAGACAGGTAACTGGGTCTGGGATAGAGAGACAGGTAAACTGGGTCTGGGATAGAGAGACAGGTAACTGGGTCTGGGATAGAGCGACAGGTAAACTGGGTCTGGGTAGAGAACAGGTAACTGGGCGGATAAGAGACAGGTAAACTGGGTCTGTGGATAGAGAGACAGGTAAACTGGGCTAGGATAGAGAGACAGGTAAACTGGCCTAGGATAGAGAGCAGGTAAACTGGGTCTGGATAGGAGACAGGTAAACTGGGTCTGGGATAGAGACAGTAACTGGTCTAGGCAGAGAGACAGGTAAACTGGGTCTTGGATAGAGAGCAGTAAACTGGGTCTGGGATAGAGACAGGTAAACTGGGTCTGGATAAGAGGACAGTAACTGGGTCTGGGATAGAGCGACAGATAAACTGGGTCTGGGATAGAGAGACAGATAAAAAGGGTCTGGGATAGAGAGACAGGTAAACTGGGTCTGGGATAGAGCGACAGATAAACTGGGTCTGGGATAGAGAGACAGGTAAACTGGGTCTGGGATAGAGAGACAGGTAACTGGGCCTAGTGATAGACCGGTAACTGGCATGGATAGAGAGACAGTAAACTGGGTCTGGGATAGAGAGACAGGTAAACGTGGTCTGGGATAGGGACAGGTAACTGAGACTGGGATAGAGATACAGGTACCTGGGGTCTGGGTGACGGGAACACGGTAAACTGGGTCTAGGATGAACAGGTAATTGGTCTGGGATAGAAGCGCAGGTAAACTGGGTCTGGGATAGAGCGACAGGTAAACTGGGTCTGGGATAGAGGACAGGTAAACTGGGTCTAGGATAGAGAGACAGGTAAACTGGGTCTGGGATAGTGGGACAGGTAAACTGGGTCTAGGATAGTGGGACAGGTAAACTGGGTCTTGGGATGAGGGGGACAGGTAACTGGGGTTTAGGATAGGAGAGAGGACAGGTAAACTGGGTCTGGGATAGTGGGACGTAAACTGGGGTCTAGGATAGAGAGACAGGTAACTGGGTCTGGATAGAGAGACAGGTAAACTGGTCTGGGATAGAGAGACAGGTAAACGGGTCTCTAAATAGGAGAGCAGGTAAACGGGGGCTGATGAGCGACAGGTAAACTGGGTCTAGGATAGAGAGACAGGTAAACTGGGTCTGGGATAGAGGGACAGGTAAACTGGGTCTAGGATGAGAGACAGGTAAACTGGGTCTGGGATAGTGGGACAGGTAAACTGGGTCTAGGATAGAGAGACAGGTAAACTGGGTCTAGGATAGAGAGACAGGTAAACTGGGTCTGGGATAGTGGGACAGGTAAACTGGGTCTAGGATAGTGGGACAGGTAAACTGGGTATGGGATAAAGGGACAGGTAAATTAGGTCTAGGATAGAGGGACAGGTAAACTGGGTCTGGGATAGAGAGACAGGTAAACTGGGTCTGGGATAGAGAGACAGGTAAACTGGGTCTGGGATAGAGAGACAGGTAAACTGGGTCTGGGATAGAGCGACAGGTAAACTGGGTCTGGGATAGAGAGACAGGTAAACTGGGTCTGGGGATAGAGAGACAGGTAACTGGGTCTGGGATAGAGAGACAGGTAAACTGGGCCTAGGATAGAGAGACAGGTAAACTGGGTCTAGGATAGAGAGACAGGTAAACTGGGTCTGGATAGAGCGACAGGTAAACTGGGTCTGGGATAGAGCGACAGGTAAACTGGGTCTAGGATAGAGAGAACGTGTAAACTGGGTCTGGGATAGAGGAGAGCCGGAAGGAGGGCAGGGAGGGTGGGATGAGGAAGACGAGAGGGACAGGTAAACTGGGTCTAGGATAGAGAGACAGGTAACTGGGTCTGGGATACGGAAAACGGAGGGTTAATGAGTGGTCTAGATATGAAGAGACGGTTAAACTGGGTGGATAGGCGTCCTGGGTCTAGATAGCAGAGACGGTTAAACTGGGTCTTGGGATAGATTGAGACAGTGTAATAGTAACTGGTAGGGATTGAGGACAGGGGTAACTGGGCTGGTGATAAGAAGGACAGGAAAGGTGTGAAGAACGGTACGGCCTAGGATAAAGACAGGGGGTAACTGGTCCTGGATAGAGCGACAGGTAAAACTCGGGCGTAGTCTGCAGGTACTCCTTAGAGCGAGACAGGGTAAACGGGGTCGGATGGCATAAACTGGCTAGATAGAGGAAACCAGGTAAACTGGGTCTGGGATCGTGGGACAGGTAACGTGGTCTAGGATAGTGAGACAGGTAAACTGGGTCTGGGATAGTGGACTAAATGGTTATAGTGGAAGGAACTTGGGTACTGGGATAGCGGGTCACAGGGCTAAATTGGCGTATGGATAGTGGGACAGTGTAAATAGGTTAGATTGTGGAAGGTAGAATGACGGGAATGAGACAGGGTATAAAACTGGTGGTTTCTGGTGTAGTGGGACAGGTAAACTGGGTTCTAGGATAGATAGACAGGTAAACTGGGTCTGGGATATGTGGAAGGTAAATGTAGGTCTAGGATAGTGGGGACAGGTAAACTGGTCTGGGATTAAGAGGGACAGGTAAACTGGGTCGGGGAGAGTAGTGGACAGGTAAACTAGGTTCCTGGGTATAGAAGGACAAGTAAACAGGGTCCCTGGGATAGTGAGACAGGTAAACCGGGTCTGGGATAGTGGACAGGTAAAACTGGGTTGGATAGTGGGACAGTGTAAATGTGGTCTGGGATCTGGGACAGGAACAACTGGGGTCTGGGCTAGGGGAAGGTATAAAGTGGGTCTGGGAGTAGAAGACAAGTAAAGGTCTGGGAAAGTGGGCACCAGGTAAACTGGGTATGGGATGGACGGTGTGGAAGGACAAATTAGAGTCTAGGATAGTGGGGGACCGTAAACGGGGTCTGGGATAGGAGACAGGTAAACGGGGTCTGGGATAGTGGGACAGTGTAAACTGGGGTCTAGGATTAGAGAGACAGAAACGGGGTCTGGATAGTTGGGAACAGGTAAAAGTTAGGTTAGGATGTGGGACAGGTAAACGGGTTTGTTGGGATAGATAGACGGGAAACTGGGTCTGTGGGTTGGGCAGGTAACTGGGTATGGATATAGTGGACAGGAAATTAGGTACTAGATAGAGTGGACAGTAAACGGGGTCTGGGATAGTGGAGACAAGGTAAAAGGATTGGACAGAGCTGGTTGTGGATATTGGGACAGGTAACGTCGGGTGGGTCAGGACTGGGGTCTGGATAGTGAACAGGAAAATGGGTCGGGATAGATGTGACATAAACTGGGTCTGGGGAATAAGGGACAGGTAAATTGGGTCTACGGAAGGGGGGACAGGTAAACCTGGGTTCTGGGGATCTGGTCTTGGATAGTGGGAACAGGTGGGAGGGAGTGGATAAATACTGGGATCGTGGTATACGTGTGGGGAAAGGTAAACGGGTCTGGGGATAGAGCGACAGATAAACTGGGCCTGGGATAGAGGGACAGGTAAACTGGGTCTGGGATAGTGGGAGAGGTACACTGGGTCTGGGATAGAGGGACAGGTAAACTGGGTCTGGGATAGAGCGACAGGTAAACTGGGTCTGGGATAGTGGGACAGGTAAACTGGGTCGGGGATAGTGGGACAGTTAAACTAGGTCTGGGATAGAAGGTCAAGTAAACAGGGTCTGGGATAGTGGGACAGGTAAATGGGTCTGGGAAGAGGGACAGGTACGGGTGGGTCGGGGATAGTGGGACAGGTAAACTAGGTCTGGATAGAAGGACAAGTAACAGGTTGGGATAGTGGGACAGGTAAACTGGGTCTGGGATAGTGACGACAGGTAAACTGGGTCTGGGATGAGTGGTAACAGTAACTGGGTCTGGGATGTGGGACAGGGAAAACTGGGTCTGGGATAGTGGGACGGTAAACTGGGTCTGGGATGTGGGACAGGTAAAACTGGGTCGGGATAGAAGGACAAGTAAACAGGGTCTGGGATAGTGGGACAGGTAAACTGGGTCTGGATAGTGGGACAGGTAAACTTGGTCTGGAATAGAGTGAGAGAGAAAACTGGGTCTGTGGATGGGACAGGTAAAACTGGGTCTAGGATAGAGAGACAGGTAAAACTGGGTCTGGGAAGAGTGAGAGAGAAAAACTGGGTCTGTGATAGTGGGACAGGTAAAACCTGGGTCTAGGATAGAGGGACAGGTAAACTGTTCTGGGATGTGGGACAGGTAAACTGGGGGTTGGATAGTGGACAGGTAAACTGGGTCTAGGATAGTGGGACAGGTAAACGGGTCTGGGATAGAAGGACAAGTAAACAGGGTCTGGGATAGAGTGAGAGAAACTGGGTCTGTGATAGTGGGACAGGTAAACTGGGTCTGGGATAGTGGGACATGTAAACTGGGTCTGGATAGTGGGACAGGTAAACTAGGAATGGGATACGGGACAGATAACTGGGTTGGGATAGTGGGACAGGTGGGATAGTGGTAAACTGGGTCTGGGATAGTGGGACAGGTAAACTGGGTCTAGGATAGAGCGACAGATAAACTGGGCCTGGGATAGAGGGGCAGGTAAACAGGGTCTGAGATAGAGCGACAGATAAACTGGGCCTGGGATAGAGGGACAGGTAAACTGGGTCTGAGATAGAGCGACAGATAAACTGGAGCCTGGGATAGAAGGACAAGAAACAGGGTCTGGGATAGTGGGACAGGTAAAACTGGGTCTGTGATCGTGGGGACAGGTAAACTAGCTCTGGTATAAGGGAAGGTAAACTGGGTCTTGGAGAGTGGGACATGTAAACGGGTCTGGGATAATGGGACAGGTAAACTGGGTCTGGGATAGAGGGACAGGTAAACTGGGTCTGGGATTGAGCGGACAGATAAACTAGTCTGGGATAGAGGGACAGGTAACTGGGTCTGATGGGAAGAAGGACAGGTAAACTGGGTCTGGGATAGAGGGACAGGTAAACTGGGTCTGGGATAGTGGGACAGGTAAACTGGGTCGGGGATAGTGGGACAGGTAAACTAGGTCTGGGATAGAAGGACAAGTAAACAGGGTCTGGGATAGTGGGACAGGTAAACTGGGTCTGGGATAGAGCAGACAAGTAAACGGGTCTGGGATAGAGTGAGAGAGAAAATGGTCTGTGATAGTGGGACAGGTAAACTGGGTCTGGGATAGAGGGACAGGTAAACAGGGTCTGGGAATTGGGACAGTTAAACTGGGTCGGGGATAGTGGGACAGGTAAACTAGGTCTGGGATAGAAGGACAAGTAAACAGGTCTGTGAAGTGGGACAGGTAAACTGGGTCTGGGATGTGGACGGTAAACTGGGTCGTGGGATAGTGGGACAGGTAAACTGGGTCTGGGATAGATGGACAGGTCAACTGGTTCTGGGATAGTGGGAAGGTAAACTGGGTCTGGGATAGTGGGACAGGTAAAAATAGTCTGAGACAGAGGGAGAGGTAAACTAGGTCTGTGAGAGTGGGACAGTTAAACTGGGTCTGGGAGAGTGGGACATGTAAACTGTGTCTGGGATAGTGGGACAGGTAAACTGGGTCTGGGATTGTGGACAGGTAAAATGGGTCTGGGATAGAGGGACAGGTAAACTGGGTCTGGGAGAGTGGGACAGGTAAAATGGGTCTGGGATTGTGGGACAGGTAAAATGGGTCTGGGATAGAGGGACAGGTAAACTGGGTCTGGGAATAAGTGGACAGGTAAAATGGGTCTGGGATAGAGAGACAGGTAAATGGGTCTGGGATAGAGGGACAGGATAAACTGGTCTGGGAGAGTGGGACTGTAAATTGGGTCTGGGAGAGTGGGACATGTAAACTGGGTCTGGGAAGTGGACAGGTAAAATGGGTCTGGGATAAAAGGACAGGTAAACTGGGTCTGGGATTGTGGGACAGGTAAACGGGTCTGGGAGAGTGGGACAGGTAACCTGGGTCTGGGAGAGTGGGACAGGTAAAACTGGGTCTGGGATATGGGACAGGGTAATGGGTCTGGGATAGTGGGACACGCCCTTAGAGTGTCAGAGAGCGAGAGGAGTTCCTAAAATTGGACAGTTGGAAGATATGGAGAAGGCAGGGGGAACAAATGGTAGAATGGGGGTGGAAATTACACAATATAGTTAAATAGAGACCCCCTATCTCACGAATCTTCAACCATAAAATACATAAAACATCATTCATTTTCTGGTTTCTTGGTACTGAATCAATTGTAACACAGATCAACGTGCAACTTCAATGCCAAACTGTAAGAAACATTGTGTGCTGCCCCGCTGGACACAAATGAAACAGTTCCTTTTATTTCCTACATCATCCTTCCACACCAAGTGCTTGGCAGACATTACTCTCATCAGACTGTTGCAATTAAATTGCTTTTGGAATTTAGAGAGCAGCTAACATGACAAACATAAACTCGCCCTGGCAGTGCAATCGCTATGGAATTACATTCAATGATGAAATGGGTGATATATGTTTTTAAAACCATCCACCCTCCCCTTTACCTGTCTCTCTATCCTAGACCCAGTTTACCTGTCTCTCTATCCCAGACCCAGTTTACCTGTCTCTCTATCCCAGACCCAGTTTACCAGTCAGGAATATGAGAATTCTTAAGATTAGAGAACATCTATAGTTAAACATTATTGATAGATTGTTGTTATTCTATCTCTCAGTCGAGTTGCTCTGCACATGAACCCATACATGTTGCCTGCTTGGATCTGAGTTTTTTTGGTAGTGCAGCTGTGCAATATTTGTTTCAGCTAATACTGCACATAGATCTGTACCTGTGCTTCATCTTCATCTGCCACCTATACCTGACATTACGATCCATCTTAACCAAGAAGGGGGAGGTAAAAAAATAAGGAATTAACCTTTGTGTTGCCTTTTCTTAATAAAGTCCCAGTCAATAAAGAGACAGGTTGACATTTTCATTGCTCCCTGCTTTGCACAGTAGAATAGAAAGTGTTGCTATGAGCCAAGAAGATATTACCCTTTCCTGGTATTGTAATCAGATTATCAGCAGTATAGAGGTAGGTACACAGTCACACATATACTACAGGGGGAAGTATACAACATACCGTCTATTGGGATTAGACGTTTAACAGCATCCAAAGCAGAACTTTTACTTGTTTCACCTTCTAAATTATTCTGTTCATTATTTACTTGATGGAATATTAAATGTTTATTATATTAAAGGGCAAGAAACCAAAATATATAAATGTGTGCCTAGCCTTAGGCAACCAGTAAGTAGCCAGATTTAAAAAAAAAACAAAAAAAACTACAACTCCCAACATTCCCTGGATGTTCTCTGAAACAAAGGGGGTCTAGTAAATGGTGGGAGTTGTAGTATTTAAACATATGGAGGACTACTGGGTGCTTATGGCTGATCTAAGGCTTTTTATTTTAAAATATTGCATCAGGGACAGATCTACCAGGGGAGCAGACCCAGCAGCTGCAGGGCCTAACCAGAGCCAGTAGGGGCACCATCATCTTGCTTTCCCTATGGCAGACACAGCCTACCCCCCCAGAGTACCACTTTGGATCAATCATAGTTGTGACGGTGGGGCTCAGTGACTCCTAGGTACCCCACTGTATTGCGGGATATTCATTACACACAGAATTCCTAGCAATGACAGATTACAACATTCTCATTATCTCCTCAGGACCATACTGTGCATAAACAGATGGATTTTTAATCATCTCAGGTTAACCACATGTTTATACAAGGATAATCCAATTGCTCCTCTTTTGTACAGTAAAATTCATCATACTAACGGAGGGCAATGACATAAACGCTAGAATTAAAGTAACAGTAAACCAACGGGTGCCAATAAGTGCAGTATAAATACATTTTGGGTTCATATTGAGTAACATGGAGCATCACCGATTCACACAGATTGTAATTTCAACCAATCCCATTTTGCCTAGGACAGCCCTGGTATGAATGGTCTGTCCTGAAATAGTTGGGGCTTAAGGTGCTCATACATACATTCCCGCAAAGTTCTTCCAGCATTCGTATGCCGTCCAAAGAACCTGACCCAGTATGGGTAGTTTAAGGAAGCAATTCAGCAACCAAGATTACCTTTGTTGTGGCAGGGTAGTGACATCATGCAGTCCTATGCTCCTCCACCTGGCAGCCTATCCCAATCCCGGGAACTTCTGGTGACATCACTTCTCCCCTTTTACAGAATATATTACAATAGTGTTATATTTTCATGTTACATTATTTATTCAGTTTAATATATTCCTTATTATGTTCAAAACTGGCGAGTACCATTCCACTTTCGGAATCTGAATTTCTGACATTTCAAGAAAATTTGAAATTCAAATTCAATGGGGCAGAGTAATGATTCTGAAATCATTCCCCATTCTGAAATGGTCTGGGGAACATGTACAAATCACAAATCACGTTTTTTTTAAGACCATGGGCTAAATTGCTATTTCCAATCTTTACTGTGGATGGTATTTTATATATTGCAGGAATCATAAAATACCAATCGTAATGAACCCGTGATATTGGAAATTGCTAGTGCCACAGGTTTATAAACACAGACACCATAAAATCACGATAATATTGCGTTAATATCATGCTACTATCACATTAATATCATGCTAATATCACATTAATATTACACTACTATCACGCTAATATCACATTAATATCATGCTAATATCACATTAATATTACACTACTATCACGCTACTATCACATTAATATCATGCTAATATCACATTAATATTACACTACTATCACGCTAATTTCACATTAATATCATGCTAATATCACATTAATATTACACTACTATCACACTAATATCACGTTAACATCATATTAATATGTTAATATCGAACATTTTTATCTAAAACTTTGGCACATTGCTTCCCTTACACAGACATGCTAAATAACAAGTCTAGTCAAAGATCATGAATTACGTTTCACTGAATCTCTGTCAATGCAATAATATGTGATCTCTCGTCTCTCAGTACCAGTCGCCCATACTGTGTTGTGAGATGAGTGCGAGTTGTACTCTCAGATCAATGCCCCCCAGTTATAACCAAATTGCTGTATTGGAATTGGAATTCTTGATTAAAATGAATTTGTAATCATGTGTTGCAATCATTAATGAACTAAATTGGAATAACTTTGCTCAGATAAATGTCATACTGAATCTTTAAGCGTTTTAAAAACATATTTTTGGCTAGTAATGGTATTTCTTCTCATTCCACATCATTACCAATTATGCAATGTGTTCTGGTAACCAATTGGTTAATAGCACATCACTATAAGGGGCCTAGGGGGGGTAGCTCACTAAGGGCGGAGCCCGAAAAAGCATCAGGTGGTCAATAGGCTTTGTGTATGCCGGTTGATGTTTTTACCATTGTTCCAAAATAAAGTTTGCTGAATTTTGAAGGAGGAGAGGTGCGGCTTCTTCCTTGTTCCTTTGATGTTTTGGCGCGACGGAGAGCGTCTCTTTGCCTGCACTCCCCAACTGAGGTCTTTGTAGCGACTCCTTTGTTTTTTGGAATGTCAGAAAAGCCATGTGAACTTTTACACCCTGTGATAAAGCCATGTGGCCCATTACATCCACGAAGAAACAATAGTGTCCTCTGCACTCGTACCAAGTGTGGGTGCTCACTCCTCCAAACAATCCAACCCTTAATGGATATTCACTTCAGGAATCACAAATAGGCATGGGTGGCACTCCAAATAGTAAATTTTATTTAATACAGACCACACATCTCACAACGTTTCGGGGGGTACATACCCCCTTCCTCACCTGAGGAAGGGGGTATGTACCCCCGAAACGTTGTGAGATGTGTGGTCTGTATTAAATAAAATTTACTATTTGGAGTGCCACCCATGCCTATTTGTGATTCCATGTGGCCCATTACACCTTATGCTAAAGCCATGGGACCCTTTACACCCTGTGCTAAATCCATGTGACCCTTTACACCCTGTGCTAAATCCATGTGACCCGTTACACCCTGTGCTAAAGCCATGTGACCCTTTACACCCTGTGCTAAATCCATGTGACCCTTTACACTCTGTGCTAAAGCCATGTGACCCTTTTCACCTTGTGCTAAAGCCATTTGTCCCTTTATGACCTGTGCAAAAGCCATGTGACCCTTTACACCCAGTGCTAAAGCCATGTGACATGTTACACCCCGTGCTAAAGCTATGTTATCCATTATACCCCCATGCTAAAGCCATGTTACCCTCTTACACACCCATGCTAAAGCCATGTGACCTGTTACACCCCTTGCTAAAGCCATGTGACCGTTATACCCATGCTAAAGCCATGTGATCCATTATACCCCATGCTAAAGCCATGTGACCCTTTACACCCCTTGCTAAAGCTATGTGACCCATTACAACCCTTGCTAAAGCCATGTGACCCATTAAACCCTGTGCTTAAGCTGTGTAACCCTTTATACCCCTTGCTAAAGCCATGTGACCCATTATACCCTGAGCTAAAGCCATGTGACCTTTACCCCCTTGCTAAAGCTATGTGACCCATATACCTATGCTAAAGCATGTGACCCATATACGCCCTTGCTAAAAGACCATGTGACCATTATACCCTGTGCTAAAGCCATGTGACCCATTACACCCCTTGCTAAAGCCATGTGACCCATTATACCCCGTGCTAAAGCCATGTGACCCGTTAAACCCTGTGCTTAAGCTGTGTAACCCTTTATACCCCTTGCTAAAGCCATGTGACCCATTTACCCTGGGCTAAAGCCATGTGACCCTTTACACCCCTTGCTAAAGCTATGTGACCCATTATACCCCTTGCTAAAGCTATGTGACCCATTATACCCCATGCTAAAACCACGTGACTCTTTATACCCTGTTCTAAAGCCATATGACCCATTACACCCTGTGCTAAAGCCATGTGACCCTTTCCACCCTGTGCTGGACTGTCTCATAGCTCATTATACAAGTTTGCAAATAGGCAGATAAACATTTAACACCCACATGCCCACAGCCACAAGGAAACAGAACGGGTGCATCTTGAAGTAAAGTCATCCATCTCCATCACTGTAATGAGCATTCCCATTAATCTGCAATAAACTAATAAAGCAATGCATTTTGCCCATCCCCCAGAACTTCATTAAGTCTTTAGTACATTAATATGTCTTACTTAGTGTCTGTTAAAGTCATTTTGCACGTGTGGCCCAGAATTACCTGGCAAGCGATTCCCCAAAGCATGGCTGAATGCATGTGTCCTGACAGGCCAGGTCCTTCTGATCCACGCCATATCCCTGCCTGTCTACTAAGAGCAACATAGAAGGCCCAGCCTCAAACTCCAAATTAATTCGAAAATCTAAAGCATCAGATGGTCCCACAGCCAGAGATTAATTTGACTGATCTAGTTATAAGAGCGCCGTATCCTGGTAATCAATCTTACACATGTCACCCAGAGAGGGAGCAACAATTACCTGGCAGGACAGAACATACACAGATCTTTTTAATTTATTTCAATTTGAATCCTTTCAATCCTTGTTTGGTTTTTATTTAGGTAATAATTCCTTTTATTATAATATTATTCCCATTAGGGAATTCCACGTCTCTATCTAGTGAAGCAATGCCATCAGCCTGGTAAGGATTAGCCCTTCTCTTTCTCGTGCGCTAGCGTACTGAGCTGTTCTGTGGGGATTTTCTGTGCATACTGTACATGTATGTTGGGCTTTTTTGCATTTTTTGGAGTAATAATGTATTAAAGTCAAATGGGGTTTATTTTTGGACTAAAATTATTTTAATTAAATATTTGAAAACTCTCATTTTAATTTTTGCTTTTAGATCTTGTGGAACCTGCAGTAGAGAACATAGACACTTGTGTTGAAAGTGGTGAAAGTCCTTATTATGTAACATCAGAAGACCTGTTGGTCATGAGAACCGACTAATGTTGATTGATTATGTCTATGCAGTTCAGTGTTATAAATCCAACTCACTGAAACACAATTTAAACTGGACAGTTTGCTCGTCTTAAGTGACAGACTGACATTGTGGGAGCCCATCAGACATTACAAGCATAGGGGTACATCGATATACACAATGTGATCCTATTAACCAAACGTTTTCCTCCTGTCTTTCCCCCATTTCTACCGTACTTTACATCTACCACCATGTTTATATATTGACCTATAGGTCTCTATGGGCCCTATTTATAAAAGATCGGTATCGTTATCGTAAAATACCGATCGTTATCGTAAAATAACGACCGGGTTTTACCGATAACGACCGTTATTTGCCAATAACAACCGTTATTTACCGATACCAGTAAATAACGGTCGTTATCGGTAAAAACCCGGTCGTTATTTTACGATAACGATCGATATTTTACAATAACGATACCGATCTTTTATAAATAGGGCCCTATATTATTTGTGGGTGACTGGAGGACCCATCAATGTCAAGGCCCTGAAAAGTTTCCCTGCTATCCCTGTAGGGCTGCTGTCCCATCTTATAGTAAGAGCGGCTGTATTTTAATTGTAGAACCCAGAGGGTGATAAACAACAATTAAACATCAATTGCAAAAGAAATATCCTACACGCACAGACCTACACTAATACATTGAATATGTAGATATATATGAAAGACAGACTCCCTTTTAAATTATGATTCTCATTTTTTATAGTCTTATTCTACAGTGATTTACAATGAAGGTACACACCAAGAGGGTTATTCAATAAAAGTTCTTAAAAATGATGCTAATTTTGCCCCAACCAATCAGATATTATTTAACATTTGATAGGTAACATCTGATTGGTTGGGGCAAAATTAGCACCATTTTTAACAATAAGAACTTTTATTGAATAACCCTGCAAGTCAGGTATACTTTAACAGAGTCCTCACCTTCTGATCGCTCCAAGGTATCTATCTATAAGGTATCAAAGCAAATCTACTGATACATGGTTTACACAGCAGAGACTGCTAAATTGAATCCAATCAACACTACACAAAGCTTTTCGCCACCTTAGATGTACCTACCATTTCCACACTGCCTTACTCAGAACAAAGACAAACGGATATATCCAACAAACCAGTAAGGAAATACATTTAATATGGAATCACAGTATAGAAGGTCATTTCTGGGAAACATCTTGTTTCTTGTATGACAAAAGTATATACTTCAAAGTCAAATTTACCATTTCCGTTAGTGGGAACCCAGAATAAACCATGAACCTTCAATTAAGATATGTCAAACAGCAGAGATAAGGGAGATAACTACACTTTACTTTCTGCCTTTCACAACTGTTCCTTACAAAACCCTTGTAAAATCTCATGTAAGATTATGGTAAACAATGATTATTTATAGTTGCGCTAGGAAAAATCCTTAAAAACTTGTAACCCACCACATAAATCACCCGCCATAATGCTCCAACTCTCCTCTCTCTGTTCCCTTTTTACCTCCCTTGCTCCTCTCAGCCAGACACACATTTTAATGGATGTGAAAGTGATATTACAGGAATCAGTGGGCAACTTTTTAGCACTCCTATAGACAGGACATTGAGTCCATGAGGCAGGCTGAATATTCTGCTTAGGACACCAGCACCCTTGTTAGTATAAGTGAGTGGTGGTGCACTCCAATTCCTGAGCTCATTCACCAATAGGGAACATTGTGCCCTGGCTAGTCCCTCTTGCAGAGTCTATATAGACTTGTAATTCAGCACTAATCATGTGCACAAACGTTTCTGAACTGGACTGAATCATATCACACAAAGTGGGCTTAGTTTCTGCAATTTCTTTTATAAAAGGAAAGTTGTTATAGACCACAAAATGCATATGGTACAAGAAATAGAGCAAAACACATGCAGTGGGATCCTGTGTTTTTAACAGCACTGTCCTTTACTACTCGGAACAGCTTTCTAAGCACACAATGGAATATTTCTTTTCTAAAAATGTTGCTTTCTAGTTAATAGCACCAAAAGCTTCTAGATATTGTACCTGAACTCAAAACTGTGCGAGTATTGTTTACATTTAGCAGGGAGGCCACACATTACAGAGTAGGGGTGGAAAAGCTATTTTATGAGGATTCTATAGCACAAGTCCACATTGTTTGTGTTTGTGTATGTCTTGCAGATTAAAAGGGCTTTAGTTAAGGTTAAAGGTTAATGCTGATTGTGGTGCTATAACACAGCAAGCAAAACAAACATGCTTTCAGCAACAGATTAACCAATAACAGAAAAGGCAGATAAAAAGGAGATCACTGAGTGTTTGGGTGAATTAAGGAAGGCAAATGCAGCAGAACTGCACTGCAACCATGTATCAGGTGACCCACATGGTGACACACTTACTCTATACCCACCACCATCATACAAACACTGAATAAGGCATTCTTAAAGGGGCATTGAGCTGGTATTTAAAGATATACTTATATAACACAGTTTAAGAATAAGCATTGCTTATATAAAAGTGGTCAAGTTCAAATGCAATTTTCTTTTTGTATATTGATTATAACAAGTAATTCCTAAAGTGTTGATAGATAGATAGATAGATAGATAGAAGATAGATAGATAGATGATAGATAGATAGAAGATAGATAGATAGATAGATGATAGATAGATAGAAGATAGATAGATAGATGATAGATAGATGATAGATGATAGACAGGTGATAGATAGGTAGGTAGATAGATAGATAGATAGATGATAGATAGATGATAGATAGATAGATAGAAGATAGATAGATAGATGATAGATAGAAGATAGATAGATAGATGATAGATAGATGATAGATAGATAGATAGATAGATAGATAGAAGATAGATAGATAGATAGATAGATAGATAGATAGATAGATAGATAGACGATAGATAGATGATAGATGATAGACAGGTGATAGATAGGTAGATAGATAGATAGATAGATAGATAGATAGATAGAAGATAGATAGATAGATGATAGATAGATGATAGACAGGTGATAGATAGGTAGATAGATAGATAGGTAGATAGATAGATGATAGATAGATAGAAGATAGATAGATAGATAGATAGATGATAGATAGATAGATAGAAGATAGATAGATAGATGATAGATAGATGATAGATGATAGACAGGTGATAGATAGGTAGATAGATAGATAGATAGATAGATGATAGATAGATGATAGATAGATAGATAGATAGATAGATAGATAGATAGATAGATGATAGATAGATAGATAGATAGATAGATGATAGATAGAAGATAGATAGATAGATAGATAGATGATGATATAGATGATAGACAGGTGATAGATAGGTAGATAGATAGATAGAGATGATAGATGTGAGATAGGATAGATAGATATAGATAGATAGATAGATAGATAGATAGATGATGGATAGATGATAGGATAAGATAGATAGATGAGAGATAGATAGAATAGATAGATGATAGATAGATAGATAGATAGATAGATAGATAGATAGATAGATAGATAGATAGATAGATAATAGACAGATAGATAGATAGAGATAGATAGATAGATAGATAGATAGATAGATAGATAGATAGATAGATAGATAGATAGATAGATAGCTAGATAGATAGAGATAGATAGATAGAGATAGATAGATAGAGATAGATAGATAGATAGTAGATAGATAGATAGATAGATAGATAGATAGATGATAGATAGATAGATAGATAGATAGATAGATAGATAGATAGATAGATAGATAGATAGATAGATAGATATAGATAGATAGCAGAGATAGATAGATGATAGAGAGATAGATAAGATAGATAGATAGATAGTAGATAGATAGATAGATAGATAGATAGATAGATAGTAGATCGATAGATTAGTAGATAGATAGATAGAGAGATGATAGATAGCAGAGATAGATAGAGATAGATAGATAAATAGATAGATGATAGATAGATAGATAGATAGATAGATATTCATAGATATTTATCTATAAATAGATAACCTTTTTGGGCAACAATCTAGCATGAAAAAAATATCACGCTAGGTGTTTTTTCTGATGTCATGCAAACATAGGGAGAACATTGTGGGACCTTCGAAAGGTAAGTTCCTAGAGTATAGGCACCTTAAGGATAAATCTAAACGAGTTATATCTAATGTTTGTACAAAGCTTAAGACATTAAACTCTTTAGAATTATATTCAAAAAGAATTGGGGAGGAGTGGAGAGCAGCACATGATCTTTTTATAGGTATAAACCTGCGATTAGGTTAGAATTGGAGGTAGGTTTCCCTGGAAAATTTTCTTTGCTATTAGAATAAAGTTTTTTCAATCTCCATGTTCCGATGCACAATGATTACTCATAATGCTCTAGGAATTTGGTGTTTTTTTCTACGGAGATCATTCATATGAGATCATTCATTACCCTCATTTGTAACTACTTAAAGAAAATAAAACAATATCTGTTCGATAGGAGGATACTTTCTCTTCAATTGCTTTGCAAAGTTTACAAAAAATCTTACACAAAGTCCTTGCCAAGTTAAAAGAAACGTATCATTCATCTGGCTTGATGCAGAGATCACCAACCTGTTTAAACTCATGTGACAGCTCCATGTGACCTTAGGCTAATCAGTTGATCTACCTGCAAAACAGACACAAAAAGTGAATCTGGAAAATCCTAATAAGCAGGAACTTGCTCTAAAGATAGAAATCAAAAATGTCTTAGGTGTTGTATTTGTTTCCAATGCTAACAGAACGCCCCTGAGATTTTACAGACTGCATCTGGGGTCTGTTAAGACATTTTACAGCACAATAGACAAGGCAGCTATATAGCACATGAAGAGCAACATTGGGTTCACATTTCGAACACTAACATTTTTTTTCTGCCCAGATGGGCTTGCAAGCCACTCTCTCAACTGGAGCACTTCACGCACAGGACAATGGGTTTTTTGATTGTTTCGATCGATTTGATGAAATGGGTCAAACCCCATCGCTTGAAGGTGGCCAGACCAGCCAGAATTTCTTTCAACAATCCCATTCACATCAGCACATTTTGGTTTGAAATCTGCTTAAGATCGAATGATCAATGGTGCAAGATGGTGCATTTCGATTGGTAAAAATCGATTAATTGCTCTATTCTGCAGCTGATGACTAGTGTATAAGCACATTTAGTGATGATACACATATTAAGTGGAGACATTGCCAACTCCAAAGTCCATTAGGCAGGGTTAACACTAGGGTCGGGTAACGCTGGAGGAACATCACACTGTGATGTTGTGCGAAGTTCCCCTACATTATCGCATAGCGGTGTCTATTGATTTCAATGGTACTACTATGCGATAACGCAGCAAACTGCTGCAAACAGTTGGTTGCCTGCAAGGCACTGTATCGCAGGTCGTAGGTGTGAACAATACTGATAATTCCTACGAGCAAAAGGTTTTGGTGTGATGTCAACGCTTGACATCACACCAAACGTTCCCTAGTGTGAATGAGCCCTTACATTTTATATTAACATACAAACATAGTAAAGATAATCAATGCTCATTCCTAGGCACAATATCATATTATCTGCACACTGGCATACATGGGCTAATACGAGTCAATAACAGACACAATAATTTACCACACACATATGAGTTGGAGGGAAAGGCCGCAGCTTATTTTATTAATTATATACTTATTACATTCGTCAACTTAACTTTGGGCTTAATCCGTAGCCCTGTAACATATACATTTTCAGCCATCTTGTTTTTGAGCCAGATCATAGCCTTGACTTTTTTAAAGGGGAAGGAGAGATAATAATGCTGCGTCTCTCAAGAGCGCGCAGCCCTTTTCTTAAACCTTCAAGCTGCGAATGGTCCTAGGACCGTGATAAACCCTTTACTGCACAATTTTATTTATTTATTTTTTTATACTTAGATTTTATACTTAATAAGTAGATTTAGTTGAAGGAGGAGCTTCATCCACCGGATAAGCTTGAAGTGTACCAGGAATTCTGGGGTGGGTGGGAGACCCTTTCCTTGTCGGCTCCGGCGGAGAGGCCGAATTCCCCTGCAGCTGCCTCAGTTTGATCCACCCGGCTGGCCAGGTATGTCCCCTGCTGGAAGAAGAGAAACGGAGAAACGGGGGGGGGGGGGGGGGATAGCCCGTTCTTCCCGGCTAGACCCGATATGGCCCATGGATCAGGCCGGTGATTCGGGCCTGATTGCATTATAAACAAAGGGGTTTTAGTATACATTATGGTGATCACATGAATGAAAAGCCTTCCAACCAATATTAACATACAATAAATGTTTATTGTGAAAAAATGAAACATCCCTACAGCTAATAACCAATAAGAATGATCACTATTGCTCGCCCTTTGCAGTAACCACCCCTTGTCCTTACCCTTCACCAACATAGAAGCAGGAGAGGTTGCTCAGTAGTAGTTGGTAAGCAATTATTGAGCACCAGTGTGTAGCTTTATTCCCCTGATAAGACTGATATAGCCTCTTGCACATGGCTTCTGCATTACAGAACAGACATCACAGGTAGTTTGAAAGGTTGACGTCCCCAAGTTATAACTGGTAAACTGGAGATGTCCAACCTTCAATGATCAATGTGCAAAACTGAGCACTTTCAGGTACCACAGGGAAGATCCTGCACACAACATAAATGTTTAATAATAATCCCTAAAATGAACCACAGAACTTTAAAACTTGTTTCCTGTTTGATGTAGGATCTGCCTTTCACTTGAAAATCTCTAGCGAGACACATGGTTCACTGTGATTCTTTTAGGCTTTGCAAAGGCATGAAAAGGGAACTGACCTGCATTCCTCTTGGGAAAGAAACACTTTAAAGCATTCCATGACTTCACATGAAAAATCCTTTTTACAAAGTTCTGCTCCATGAGTTTTAACACTATTTGTCGATCCCTTTGTATTTTGAACTTAATTACAGAAGGATCCTGGTAGAGGGAAATGGGCAATGAAGGAGGTAATCTACCTTCTGTATTTAAGGTCAAAGGTTTTCCTAATAGGGCTTAAACTCTACCTATCTATTCGCAAAAACAAATGGTTAGAATGGGCACACGCTCCTTTTTTTTCTTATACATTTAGTTGCCCTTCTTTTAACCCTCTCTACTCCCCAGATTTTTGTGTATGGGAATTCAAACTGAAAATGAGGCCTAGCCAGTGCTTTGTTAAGGGGGAGAATGATTGATTTTCTCCCTTGAATCTATACCCCTCTATATACAAGACAATACCTTGCAGGCTCTAAGTGTTGCTATCTGGCACTGTATAATACAACTAGTAATATCTTAAATATACTGATGGTATTCGGAATTGCTTCCAATGTCCCCATGACACCCCCACCACATTCATTTTGCGGTTGAATATTGATCATAAAAAATTGATTGGTCCAGGCACCTAATGTATGGCCAGCAGTATTCTGTTATCTACTGAAATTCCTTGACTATTTTCTAACATAGCATACAAAATAATAAACAAATATTGTACTCATCTTTTTAATTATATAATTAGATTCCTATAAAAAATACTATATATCTTTTAAACATATTTTTATATTGCATATCTCATACTGGGACCAACTTAAAAGTCCTTGTGCACATTAGGTCTAATGAAGGGTCATAACCACAAAACCATTGTTGAATTACAAGCAGTACCAAGCTTTCAGGGTTACAGTAGTTTGGGGGAAGAATTTTAGGAATCTGCAAACAAATGTGTCATTTTTATGTTATTCTATTTGTAAGGCAATATCAGATATTCTATATTTTGTTGGATTTTACTGATTCAACTCACAATGACAAAATTCCAGTATACAAATATTCATACCTATGTGCAGCTGCAGAAATGTTCCTAAAGCCTTGTGATCTATTACTGGAGATACAACTTGTCATATTAAAAAAGGGAAGACATGAAAGGAGTGTTATTGCTTTGCATCTAGATGACTTGTGAATGATCCCCTGAGCTCCTGTAGGCTATCGACTAGGGTTTTCCTCTTTGAGTCATTGAACGTTTTACTGATAACTGCTCTTTTCTAGAGATTTTTGTTTAACCATTTCAGCAGGTGGTGGAAGAACAGCTTTTGTAATATATAGGACATTTACCTGGTAATCCAATTGTTCATCCCACTGCGGGATCAAATAGATTATATTAAATATGCCTCTTCCTCTGCATCTGAAGGTCTGGATGTTGAGCAGATTTTCTGTTACTTCTTTCCTGTTGGCCTCTCTTGTTAAAGAATTAGTTTACAGAAAGGGGCGTATGGAAGCAAAGAGCAACATATATCCCTATATTGTTGCGTAGGGTTTAGATTATTTTTAAATATAAAGCAGATGGCATGAACACTTCTTACTTGTAACTTGAATGCTTAGCCCTAGCAACAGAAATATATAAAAATCTCCTTTGAATCTATTTATGTTTGTAGAGCTGTGTAATCAGCATCTTGCCCCAAGAGAGAGAGGGGTTTGTAGAGTAGTTGTAGCTTTGTAGTTTGACTGATGAAAAGGGAAGAACAGAACAAGCGAAATGAGGGTGCGTTTCAATGACTTGCCTTGAAAGCAGATACTTCAGTTGTGTTGACTCATTTAAGTCAATGATCGGTGGAGAAGTAAAGATTGCAAGTCAACTATAGACAGGCAGGGAAAACTGTTTATGTTTGAAGTGTCAATCTGCTAACAGGTTTTTAAAGAAGAACTACATGATGTTATGCACCACAGGGAAATGCCAATGTAATAGGGATATACCATTGGAATAAAAATACCGTAGTAATAGGAAGATAACATTGGGGAAAAAATACCATTGTAATAGGAATATACCATTGTAATAGAAAAATATCATTGTAATTGGAATATACCATTGTAATAAAAAATACCATTATAATAGGAAAATACCATTGTAATAGAATAATAGGGCAGCACTGTGGCTGTGTTCTTCCTGTGCTTGCGTGGGTTTCCTCCGGGCACTCTGGTTTCCCTCACAATCATAAAGACATACTGATAGGTTGTTTGTGTCAAATAAATGTGCTTAGATTGTAAGCTCTTCGGGGCAGGGCCTGATGTGAATGTATACGTGTAATTGTAAAGCACTACGGAAGATGTTGGTGCTATATAAATCCACAATAATAATAACGATACCATTGTAATTATAATATACCATTGTAATAGAAAAATGCCATTGTAATTGTAATATACCATTATAATAGAATAATACCACTGTAATTGGAAAATACCATTGTAATATAATAATACCATTGTAATAGGAATATCATTGAAATACAAAAATACCATTGCAATTGGAATAAACCATTGTAATAGAATAATACCATTGTAATTTGAATATACCATTGTAATAGAATAATACCATTGTAATAGGAATATACCATCGAAATACAAAAAATACCATTGCAATTGGAATATACCATTATAATAGAATAATACCATTGTAATTTGAATATACCATTGTAATAGAATAATCCATTGTAATAGGAAATACCATCGAAATACAAAAATACCATTGCAATTGGAATATACCAGGTATTTAGAATAATACCATTGTAATAGAAATATACCATTGTAATACAAAAATACCATTGCAATTGGAATATACCATTGTAATAGAATAATAGCATTGTAATTGGAAAATACCATTGTAATAGAAATATACCATTGTAATAGAAATATACCATTGTAATACAAAAATACCATTGCAATTGGAATATACCATTGTAATAGAAAAATACCATTGTAATAGAATAATACCATAGTAATAGAAATACCATTGTAATTGTAATAGAATACCATTGTAATAGGAATATACCATTGTAATAGAATAATACCAATTCAGTGTAGTTTCCATTATGTTAGACATCACTAACCAGTAGCCAGGGTGGTGCTGCTAAAGCTGAGGGGGGGGGCACACTTAAAGATGGCATCCAGGATTACCCTTTATTGACAGTGCTCCAAGCCTCCATGTTGAGCAGTTGAGCATGGTCTTTTGCAAACAAGAAGGCGTTGGGGTACAGTTCCTACAGACCAGGTTATTCTATAGGCAGACAGGGAGCGAGGACAAAAATATTTTAAAAAATGTAATGGCAATGCTATAAAATGAATATAACCCTTTATATGGAAAGTAAAAACACAGTGTATTCTTTTTGCTAAACTTGTTTCCCCTTTATCACTCTCCCTTATTTTAAATGGTATATAAATAAAGAGCTCCTATTTTTTTACTAGTTCCATAGTCTTAATCTCATTGGAGGGCTGTGTCGCCAGCATGTGCTGAGATTGGGACGTGGTAGCAAAAGTTCCCACCTCACTAGGAATTACAAATTTCATTTAAATAAAGGTAACTCAGTGATGACACTGAGGCAGAGCAGGATTATCCACAAGGCAACCCTAGGCAACCGCCTAGGGACCAGGAAACTTCTGGGGGCCCAGCTTCAAAAGCAGTAACAATTATAGTCTATACAATATATTTAATAAAAAAGGGGCCCTAAATTATGGCCCTGCCTAGGGCCCCACATGATATTAATCCATCTCTGCACTGAGGGGCAACAGTGGAAAGTCAACTAAATCTTTACTTTGAGCCCTAAAGAAGGGGCATCGCCAGGTGTTTAACGTAGCATTCCAGTAATAGTATGTCATTGTTTTGAGGTGAATTGTTTAATGTTACCAAACACAAAGTGATTTTGGAACAATATGGTACACAGTATCAGATTGTAGGCAAGATACAGTATATATTGTATTGTAGGCAAGATACAGTATATATTGTATTGTAGCAAGATACATTGACACACATGAGGGAGAGAGAAATCAGTTGTAGTGGTAGCAAGATACAGCATAGGTATTTATGGGGTGTAGGCAATAAGTATAGTATGATAGTTGTCTTGGCACAGGGGACAATACAATCGCGTGGCTCTCTGGTGGATGGGTTTACTGTAGGGCAAGATCGTATATCTTGTACTGTATGGCAAGAGACAGCCAAAATATTGTTTGTAGGCCAAGAGACCGTAATATATTGTATTTAAGCAAGAGACGACACAGAGATTTTATATGTAGGCAAGAATCACAACATATATCAAAAAAAATTTAGTATGAGCGGGTGTAGCAAGAGTCAGGGGAAAAAAAAAAAAAAAAGTATACATATCTATGTGGTGCAGGATACATCATATATCATTTATTGTAGCAAAGACACGAAGGGTGATTGGGGTTTAAGGGAGGGGGGGGGAGGTAGGCAAGAGACAGCATATATGTAATTGTAGCAAGATACAGTATATATTGTTAGTGTAGGCAAGATAACCGTATATATTGTATTGTAGGCACGATACAGTATCATCTTGTATTGTAGGGCAATACAGCATATATTGTATTTAGGCCACGATACAGCACCTTGGTACTGCTAGGCCAAACAGATACAGCATATATTGTATTGTGGCAAGATCAGCATATATTGTATTGTAGCAGATACAGCACATGTGGACTGTAGGCAAGATACAGCATATATTGTATTGTAGCAAGATACAGCACAGTGGTACTGTAGGCAAGCTATAGCACTTGTGGTACTGTAGTCAAGAAACAGTATATTTGTATTGTAGCCAAAGACAGCATATATTGTATTGTAGGCAAATGACAAGCACATTGGTCCGTAGGCAAGATACAGTATATTTGTAATGTTTCATGCAAATCCAGTATATATTGTATTTTAGGCACGATCAGTAATCTATTGTATTGTAGCAAGGACAGCATATATTTGATTGTAGCAGGGAAGATACAGTATTATTTGTATTGTATCAAAGATACGTATATATCGTATGGTGGGCAGGATCCCCATATATAGTATTAGTATGCAAGAGACGCATATATTGTATTGTAGGCCAGAGCCAGCATATATTGTCTTGTAGGCAGATACAGTATATTTGTAATTGTAGGCAAATATACAGTAATATATTGTATTGGTAGGCCGATACAGTTTTGTATATATTGTATTGTCGGCAAGATACAGCAGGGAACTTGTGGGTCATTGTAGGCAGGATACAGTATATAATTCATTGTAGGCAAGATACAGCATATATGTATTGTAGCAAGATACATTATAAATATTGTAGTGTAGGCAAGATACATTATATATTGTAATTGTATGCTAGATACAGCATATATGTATTGTAGCCAGGATACAGTATATAGTGTATTGTAGTGGCAAGAGACAGCATATATTTTATTGTAGGCAGAGACAGCCTATATTGTTCTTGTGGCAAACACATATATTGTATTGTAGCCGATACATTATATATTGTTTGTAGGCAAGATACAGCCTATATTGTATTGTAGGCAGGATACAATATACTTGTAATTGTAGGCAAGAACAGCCATATATTGGTATTGTAGGCATAGAGAAGCATATATTGTATTGTAAGGCAAGAAGACAGCATATATTGTATTGTTGGCAGGATACCGTAATCTATGTATTGTAGCCAAGATACAGTATATATTGTATTGTAGGCACTAGAGACAGCAATATTGGATGTATGCCAGAGACAGCATATATTGTATTGTAGTCAAGATCCATCTATATTGGTAGTTGTCAGGCAAGAGACACAGGATATTGTATTGTAGGCAGAGACAGCATATATTGTATTGTAGGCAAGATACAGTATATATTGTATTGTAGGCAGGATCAGTTAGATTGTATTGTAGGCGATATACAGTATATATTGTATGTAGGACAAGAGACACCTATTATTTGTATTGTAGGCAAATAGACAGCATATATTGTCTTGTAGGCACGAGACAGCATATATTGTAATTGTAGGCAAGATACCGCATATATTGTATTTAGCACGAGACAGCATATATTGTATTCTAGGCAAGAACCGCATATTTGTATTGTAAGGGGCAAAGATACAGTATATATTGTATTGTAGGCAGGATACCGTATATTGTATTGTGCAAGATACATATATATTGTATTGGTAGGCAGCGACAGCATCTATTGTATTGTAGGCAGAGACAGCTAAATATTGTAGTGTGGGCAAGAAGCATATAGATTGTATTGTGGGCGAGGATAACAGTTATATTGTAATTGAGCAAAGATACAGATATATTGTATTGTAGGCAAGAAACAGCATATATTGTATTGAGGCCGACACAGCATATATTGTATTTGTAGCCAGATACAGTATATTAGTTAAAATTGTTCTGTTGGTGTAGAAGTAATAACAGATCAAATCATATACATTTCCCTTTTCTTCAAGGCAAAATTTCAACATGCCAAGTTTGTATTCCTGCTAGATTGAATAATCGGGACAGTTTATATTTTGCTCCGAAAAGTGGTAATGTGCATAACATTTTCCCAAGCCTAATTATTTATCCCAGTCAAAATGATTTGTCATTCTGATTGCTTAGCTTTGAAGAACAGTTGTTGGGTGGGTTTTTTTGCCGTAAGTGACCTCCCACTCCGTACAAGTGGATAGTGCAAAATTTATAACGTTCTAATATGGAGCGGGTTCATAGGACACCATCTGAATAACCTCTTTAACTGAATGTCTTGGTAAAATAAAAGATCACCAAGCAAACATAGAAAATGCATAGATCCAAATACCATAGAGCGGCTCCAGAGGGGCTTTGGTTTTTTAACTATTCGCAACAGTCAGTAAAAGTCGATTCTGAAAGTGGGCATGTTTTAATCCAGAAAGTATTGGAGGCATACCAAATACTGTGGTTTTAAATACTGCCCATTTACTTTAAAACCAAGGCTTAAGCATGTCCACCCTGAAACAAAAATCTATACTTACTTCCCCACAGAACCTCATCCCATCATCATTGATTCATATTTTTCCATTCCTCGATCTCTCTGTAACTCAGAGAGCTTGCAGGACAGAGCCCTACAAGCCGCCCCAGCTCGTCTTCTCCCGGCGTGTCTTCGTATCCCACTCTCCGACCCCGGAGGCCATCACGAGCCTGTCGTCGCTCTCGTCACATACTTTCCTCGCGACTTTCTCCGCATCGTGTTGAGGAATCGTCAGAGTGACCGATCCTATCCTCGCCATCAGACAAGTAGGGACTGGATGTTTATGCAGAAAGAGAAAGGGTAGGCTGTTCACCCTGGCAAGCAGAGAACAATTCTCGCGAGGAGCACCTCAATACGGGATCTGTCTCGCTGCTGGAGCTATACTTGGAACTGCTTCACATCCTGCCCGGCAGCGGGTAGACACAAGAACGCCGTGCTGACGCGAATGACATAGCCTCGAAGAGAAAACGAATATACACAAGATCTCTTTCAAGTTTGCTGGCCTCCTTCTAACTTAATTTATTTGCTCTTGGTGAAAAGGTCACATTGACAGAGCGCAGACTTCAACCAGTAATGTGAGTGGGGGAGCTGAATCGGCTACGAGGGACTGGGTCGCAGCGCTCCAATGGTCGAAGTATCTAAATATAGCAGTGGCAGAACACGACACCGGCAACCGTGTTAAACTACCACGTTCCTTCATATGTGGGGGGGGTGGTCGGGGCCTCCAGTCTCGTGCCCTGAGAAACTTCAAATTGACTGCCATGTAAATAACCGCATTTTTTCTCATTGTTCTATTTGACTCATAGATATTCTGCCAGTGGATCAGCAATGAGTCCTAGTCGAACAGCCACTTTGGGGTCAAGTGCCCATACACAGCACATGGTCAGCAAAGGGTGTGCTCATCACAGTGCATCATGGGCCGGCCCCTGTGATCGCAGGTGTGTAGAGCCTGTATATGCTTGGTGCCTGTTTAGCCTCTAGAACACAAAGTATCAGGGAACCGTTTTTTCTCTTTAATAGTCAAATAATATCTAGATTTAGGAATGTACCCTTATATCATTTACACATTTTAAAAAAATCTTATGAATCCCAGATTTTTTTCTGTCCTAATACTACCCTCCTTCCTTTCAAAGGACCCATGTCGAGACCTAAACTTCTATTTTATACTCAATTTATTCAAGAACAAACATCTGTGGAAGGAAAAGTCTAAAGATATTATACTACAATGGAGTGGCCCTTTAAATAGTTGGATGGTGGAAAAATGGGGTTGTGATATGATCAACAACGCACGATGCTCATGATACCCTTTTTAAAATGGCAGGATCGGTCTACTGTTGTGGGATCATTCAGTCCGGTAATTAATCTTCGCAATTATGACCACCTTCACTCTTGACTTACCTCTTAAAACACTCGCCCCAGGGCACCCTATACCTCCACTTTGTCAGCTTGCCTCACAGAAGTAGAAAGTGAAGAAGAGGCGAGCCATGATCGCAGTGGCATACTTTTCTACAGTTAACCCAGGGTGGCAAACATCAAATACAGTGAAGCAGATTTAAAGGGCACGCCCCCCCTAAAACCAACTAGTTAAAGCAGCAACATCAGTCACTGGTGCATAAATCGGGTAATAAAAATACATACTAACTCGAAAAAAAGGGGAGGGGGAGGGAAATAAAGACCCCGATTCAGCTTGAGACCCAAAGTCCACAAGGCACTCAACGCTGTCATACACAGAGGCAAAATTAATTAATCCGTTAGGCAAGTAACACCTAATTAATAACCGACCATCAACAGATAGTGGGACCACCTCAATACATTTTAAAACATACATTTTATGGATACTATTGAGGCTGGGTACACATGGAGGTACTTTTGTCCGACCGAGCACTCGCTCGAGTATAACCTATAAACACTAAAAACTAAAAACACCCTCACTGCGCAATGTTTTCCCCTCAATAATACAAAAATATATTATTAAAATGGCTTGTACACTCCTTTTATAATGACCCCATGTATAATCAAACACTAATCAACATGAATAATTCATCTGATCTAGGATGGAACATGGGGGACATCCATGATGAGGTTGCACGGTAGGAACAATTAGTTTTGATCTCAACCCCGTGTAACCACGCGAGTCCTGCACGATTCTACTCCCAAAGGGAGGACATTGGGTCCTCTGGATCAGTCCCTGATCCATATACTAGTTCTCTACCCAAGCACTGGATGTCAACATCTGTTAGAAGATGGGTTCCATACCATAAGAGGCCATGTATATGACACTAACCAGAACAACGTAGTTTGAATCTGAATCTATCTTCTTCTTCCATGTCATGGCCCCGAAAGTACCAATCCGATATCGAACGTACGTCTGTTCCGAATTCGGAAGGAATAGTTTCGAAAAGTCAGGATCATTTACAGCTAAACTCACACTGGGTGACTACTGGTAAATGGCTGTGGCACCTGGGAATGTCTGGGGAACATGTCAACTTCACCAAAACTTTGTTTAAAACAACTTCTTAACAAACGAGCATGCAACTACATTCGAGGGTTACGGTCAATTTGAGGGTTACTGAAACGGACAATACTGTCAAGGGGTTAAACGAAACATCTTTCGATGGTTTGGCGAAAAACGATCCAACATTCGAGGGTTTACCGAAACTGAACAACTTTTTCGAGGGTTACCGAAAAGGAATGATACATTTGAGGGTAGCAAATGAGACAGCTAGGGTTAGCGACGTCCTGTAAAAATACAGCCGCGAGTCCTGAAAAAGAACTAGTTTTTGGAATATTCATAAATTAATATATTCATAAAGTCTTTCGAACTCGGGTTTGAGTCGGGTTTTGTTCCATCTCTATTACCCCCCACCAACCACCACAATATTTCTTTAATAAAGTCCCCCGATTTCCTACTTACAACAGCCTTCCGTCCTGCGGCGATCCAGCTAATCGCAAACGAAGCTGAACGTCAGTAGAAACGCCACACTGGAATAAGGCTCCGTAAGTTACAGATCGGGGATTTTTTAAAATATTGAGGCGGTTGGGGTAGCATGGTTAAAATTACCTACTCCAAATGATTTCACCTAGTTGCAAACGATGGCTGATTATGGATCCGATGTGTGGGAGGGGGGTACTGCGCATCTTGAGGCCTCAGACTTGATGAGGAAAGATACGCATGAACAGATGCACACAGACAGCTTTGAGTCCTTCAGTTTCCTGGAACTTTGAAAATGAATACTGGAGAACCATAAGGAGCAGTGCTGTCAGTACGGTTTATTTTAACTACAAAGTGGAACATATGGGTTAAATTATAGTTTTGGGTTGACTGCCCTTTCATCGACCCCTATACAGTGAGAGCAGAGTTAATAAGACCCTATACAGTGAGAGCAGAGTTAATAGACGCCCTATACAGTAGAGCAGAGTTTTAATAGACCCTTACTTGAGAGCAGAGTTAATAGACCCCTTAACAGTCAGAGCAGAGTTAATATACCCCTATTTAGGGAGAGCATAGTTAATAGACCCCTATACAGGGAGAGTCGATTAACTAGACCCTTATACTCAAGAGCAGAGTTAATAGCCCCTATACAGGTGAGAGCAGAGTTAATAGACCCATACATGAGAAATAGATTTCTGGTTCCCTTACCCTTACAGGCTCTTTTATCCAGACCGCTATCTCTTTGGGTAAATGTTCAGATCGCTATTTCATATCACTTTTGCAATCTGGGTAAATCCCTGCAAGGCTTTACACACTGCAGGATTTTTAACACCCCATCTATTGAATAGCGAGCGTCATATGGTGCAGCCAGGTGAACCACGCATCTTCACCTAATATGGATATAAAGTCGTGGCTAACCAGTAGGCGAACCTCGTTAGCGCGACATTAACTCCATATATTTTGCCCAGCGAGTCTATACAGTTAGATTTAGTTAATAAGACCCCTATACCGTGATAGTAGAGTTAATAGACCCCTATACAGTGCGAGCAGAGTTAATAACGCCTATACCTGAAGTAGATTTATATACCCCTCTCCCGTGAATTAGAGTAATAGACCTAACAGTGGAGAGTAAGAGTTAATAGACCCCTATACGTGTGACAGAGTTTATAAGAACCCTATACAGTGTGAGTAGAGTTAATAGACCCTATACATTGAGAGTAAGTTAATAGAACCCTATACAGGAGAGTAAGTTAATAGACCCCCTATACAGTGAGAGCATAGTTACTAACCCCGATACAGTGGAGCAGAGTTTTTAAATAGGACCCCCCTATCAGTGCGAGTAGATCTTAATAGAACCCCTATAATAACATGAGAGCAGAGTAATAGACCCCTATACAGTGGGAGAGAGTTAATAGACCCCTATACAGATGATCAGAGTTAATAACCCCCTATAACAGTAGAGAGTAAAAGAGTTAATAACCCCTATACAGTGAGAGTAGAGTTAATAGCCCCTATACAGTGAGAGTAGATTTAATAGACCCCTATAACAGTGAAAGCCGAGTAATAGAGACCCCCTAATAATGGAGAGCAGAATTATAGCCCCTATACGTGAAGTAGATTTAATAGACCCCGAATAACAGTGAGAGTAGAGTTAATAGACCCTAAGACAGGGAGAACAGAGTTTATAGACCCCGATACAGAGAGCAGAGTTAATAGACCCTATACTTGAGAGCAGAGTTACTAGACCCCTATACAGTGAGAGCAGAGTTAATGACCCTATACAGTGAGAAGCAGATTTATAGAACCCTAGACAGTGAGAGCAGAGTTAATATACCTCCTATAACATGAGAGCGAGTTTAATAGACCCCTAATTTAGTGAGAGCAGGTTAAGAGAACCCCTATACAGTGAGAGTAGAGTCATAGACCCTATACAGTGGAGAGTAGAAGTTAATAGACCCCTATAAACAGTGAGAGTAAAGAGTTAATAGACCCCCCTATGACAGTGGAAAGCAGAGTTAATAGACCCTATATAGTGAAGCAGAGTTAATAGACCCTATCCAGTGAGAGTAATTTAATAGTACCCCTATACAGTGAGAGTAGAGTTAATAGACCCCTATACAGTAGAGCAGGTTAATAGACCCCTATAACAGTGAGAGCATAGTTAATAGACCCCTATACAGTGAGTCAGAGTTAATAACACCCTATACAGTGAGAGCAGATTTCAATAGCCCCCTATAATAACCGTGAGAGCAGAGGTCATAGACCCCGATACAGTGAGAGCAGAGTTAATAACCCCTACAGTGGAGCAGAGTTATATACCCTATTTAGTGAAGCAAGTTAAATAGACCCCCTATACAGTGACGTAGAGGTAATAGACCCCTATAACAGGGAGAGTAGAGGTTACATAGACCCCTTACATGAGAGTAGAGTTAATAGACCCCTATACAGTGGAGCAGAGTTAATAGACCCGCTATACAGTGAGAGTATAGTAATAGACCCCTATACAGTAGAGTAGAGTTAATATACCCCCTATACATGAGAGTAGAGTAGATAGACCCCTAACAGTGGTAGAGTTAATAGACCCCTATTAACAGTGAGAGTAGAGTTATAGACCCCTATAATACCAGTGAGACAAGAGATAGTGGCACCTATTTAATCTTTAATAATAGAAACACATACAAAAGAATGCATCAATTCTAGTCTGAATCTGGCCAGCAAATAACCTATTACGCCAACGGAACTAGGACCGCCATGCACAGAGAGAAATGAAGAATATCTCAATGCCCTGCATAGTGCCTAGAGGAACACTTCTATAAATGAATGCGCTGTAAGCATTTCCCATTAGATGATCTAGCTCGGTACAAGTGATGAGTGAGGGGACAGGATGACATTTCACAGAACATTTTCACCTGTCACTGAAAGTGTCACAAAAGTATTTGTTAAATGCGAGTGTGTGTATATATTGTGTGTATGTAGACTGTGGTGTATCCTGTTTACATGTGTATAGTTGTTTGGTTTATTCTGTAATATATTATTTAATGTGTGCTGTTTGTTAGTGTGTGTTGTATCGAGTGTCAAAAGCGGGCAAAAGTGTGATGTGAATCATGAACTAGTATCAAGATCCTTTAGTATTATCACACTGACTTTCTAGGGATTCTAGGAATTCAAATCTCGATTTTTCCACCAATAGCCATCAGTAATAGCTTGGGGAACAATTAATTCCATTTTGTGGTGTACGATATATTGTTATAATTGTGTCACAGTTTGCAAATCATAGAACAATATCATATTTAATTCCATAAATAATCAGTAAATACAGTGTTCTAACGCTTATTGCTAGTATTGCGTAGGTGCTGCACACTACTTCTTCTCATCGATTAATTTCAGTAAACACGCCAGGGAGAATGTTTGCTTAGTTTGCAAATGATTGATTGTATCATCAAAGACAAACATGCTTGTTTTCTCCCTTGATAAAGATACCTGTATAAAAATGTTACTCATATATACTAGGAATGTAATTACACACGTATGGACATGTTTATACCTGTTAAAATTTACAATAACATTCCGCTGAATGGAGGGGAAATAAAACAATTTGACACACCACAAACTTTAGAGTAAACCTTTCAAAGCTGTATACTTGGCTAATAGGTGGTATCATAGGCAAACAGGCTGTATCAAGGCTATAGACTCTATAATAGACAAACAGTTGTATAAAGGCTTTATAGACTGTATAATAGACTAACAGGCTGTTTAATGACTAACAGGCTGTATAATTGGGCTACTAGGTGGTATCATAGAAAAAGTCTGTATCAAGCCTAGATATACTCTATATATCAACGTTGTATAAAAGGCTTATAGACTGTATATCGACTAACAGCGTGTCTATTAGGCTTAACCGGCTGTTAAATAGACTAACAGGCTTTATCATAGGCTCATAGTTGGTATCATGGAAAACAGTCTGTATCAAAGCTTAATACTCTAGAAAACAAACAGTTGTATAAAAAGGCTTATAGACTGTATAATAACTACCAGCTGTATATAGGCTAAACGGCTGTTATTAGACAACAGGCTGTAATAATAGGCTAATAGGTGGTATATAGCAAACAGGCTGGTATAAGGCTGATAGACGGTATAATAGACTACCAGCTGTATAAAAAAGACTTTAGACTGTATAATAACTACTGAGTATTAGGCTACAGGCTGTTTAATCAGCACTAACAGTCTTTATAAATATGCTAATGGTGGTAATCACTATGCCAACGGCTGCATAAAGGCTATAGACTGTATAAATAGACTAACAGGCTGTATAAAAGGCTTATAGACTGTATAAAGACTAACAGGCTGTATATTAGTAACAGGCTGTTTAATAGACTAACAGGCTGATAATAGGCCAATGTGTGGTATCATAGGCAACATGCTGCATAAAAAGGCTTATCGACTGTATAATAACTAACATGCTGTACATTAGGTTAACAGCTGTTTAATAACACGAACCAGGCTTTAATAGCTAATAGGTGGTATCATATTCAACAGGCTGTATAAAAGGCTATAGACTGTATAATAGACTAACATGCCTGTAAAAAGACTTATATACTGTATAATAAGACTACAGGATGTAAATTAGGCTAACAGGCTGTTTATGAATATGCTATAGGTGGAATCATAGGCAAACGGCGTATAAAAGGCGATAGACTGTATAATAGACTAACAGGCTGTATAATAGGCTAACAGGCTGTTTAATATACTAACGGAGAGGGCTGTATAACCACAGGGTCCGTATAATAGGCCTAAAAGTTGGTATTTGGCAAATAAGGCGGTAAAAAGCTAATAGACGTATAGTAAGCTAACATTCTGTATAATAGGCCAACAGGCTGTTTTAAATAGACTAACAAGGCTGTATAATAAGTTAATAGTGGTATTATAGCAAACAGGCCTGTAGAAAGGCGTATAGACTGTATATAGACTAACAGGCTGTATAATAACTAACAGGCTGTATAATAGGCTAAGAGGTGGTATCCTAGGCAACAGGCTGCATAAAAGGCTTATAGACTGTAAATAGACTAACAGGTTGTATAAAATGCTTATAGACTGTATCATAGACTAACAGGCTGTATTAGGCTAACAGCTGTTTAATAGACTAACAGGCTGTTATAAAAAAAGCTATAGACTGTTTAATATACTAACAGGTATGTATATTAGCTACAAATGCTTGTTAAAATAATAGACTAAACCAGGCTGTATAATAGGCTTAATAGTTGGTATCATAGGCAAACAGCTGTAATAAAAGGCGTATAGACGTGTATAATAGACTAACAGGCTGTAATAATAGCTAACAGTACGGTTAATAGACTAACAGCTGTTAACAGGCTGTTTAATAGACTCAACAAGGCTGTTTAATAGACTAGACAGGCGGTTAATAGGCTAAGGTTGTATCATAGGCAAACAACAAGGCTTGTATAAAAGCGTATAGACTGGTATAATAGACGTAACAGGCTGTATAATAGGCTACAGTCTGTTTAATAGACATAAAGGCTGTTTAATAGACACAGTCTGTTTAATTAATAGACTACAGGGCCGTATAATAGGCAAAAGGTGTATTATAGGCAATAGCTGTATAAAAGGCTAATAGACTGTATAATAGCTTACAGGCTGTAAATAGGCCACATAGGCTGTTTAATAGACTAACATGCTTTATAATAGTTAATAGGTGATATTAGAGGCAAACAGGCTGTAGAAAAGGCTATAGCCTGTATAATCGACTAACAGCTTTATACCTTATATCTCGAGTATCACCAGACCTTTGAGGGTGAGGGTGGCATTTCAAGATGTTTTGGAAAACTACTACTCCCGCATGCGGTTATTAGTGGAGTTGTAAGTTTCCCAACATCTTGAATGGCCACCCTCACTTGGCACTCAAGATGGTTGAAACTACCACTCCCACTAATAAAGCATGCGGGAGTTGTAGTTTCCAAACTCTTTGATGCCAACACCCTCACCTCCCACCCAGTTCAGTTTTCCTGTGGGCTCTTCTTCCATCCGGAACTGTTGGGCTCTCCTCATCCAGGGCTTCCTGTTAGGAATGGTGGGTGCCATTAAAGGTACGCGTCCTCTCCATTCCGGCATCCGCCGCGCTCATTCCTGTACTGGCGCGCGGCTGACGTCACTAATTGGCGCCGGGCTTGGTATAAACCGACCGAGTATAAACCGAGGTACCCAATTTTACCTAAAATCCTAATTAAAGTTGTGACTCGAGTATAACCTGGGTAGAACTTGGCATCAGATGTTTTGGAAACTTCAACTCCAGCATGCTTATTAGCTGGGATTGTAGTTCGCAAACATCTTGAATGCCAGTGAGGGTGGGCATTCAAGATGGTTTGGAACTACACGCCCAGCATGCTTTATTAGCTGGGGTTGTATTTTCCAAGCATCTTGAATGCCACACTCACTTGCACCAATTTGGAAACAACTCTCACTAATAAAGCATGCTTGTAGTTGTAGTTTCCAAACATCTTGTATGCCACCCTCACCCCCCCCCAGTTCAGTTGTACCGTGGGCTCTTTCGCCATCCATGAACTGTGTGCTCTCCTCCATCCCAGGGCGCCTGTTGGACTGTGTGCCATTTAAGGTAAGCGTCCTCTCCTTCCGGCATCTGCGCGCGCACGCTCATTCCCGACTGGCGCTCACCGGCTGACGTCACTAATTGCACCGGGCCTTGGCGCCGGGCAGTGGACGTCCGGCCGGCTCGCCAGTACAGGGTAATGATCGTGCAGCTGCAGGAGTGCTAAGGTAAGTTAGTGACTCTAGTATAAACCGAGTCCCAATTTTCAGGCTGATTTTTACATGCCGGGGGGGGGGGGGGGGGGGGGGGTAGGGAACAACAGGGGGGGGTAAACAACTTCCAAACTCGTTCCTTATACTCGAGTATATACAGTAATATACAACATAGGCAGTTTATCTAGGCTCAAACAGGCTGTATCATATCTAACAGGCTGTATAATTGTCTATAGTAATATATATATATATATATACTATATATATCGATATATCCACCACATACCAACAATCCAAGACTTGGTTGGAAGCACTCAAATTGGTCCTAATTTACAACTACATTAGTGGAAGTGCTACGGAGCTGGTCAAACATTTATCCAAACAAATAGAGAAGAATACAATGCACATTCCTAAGCCCCATACAATATCATTATCTGCACACCTGGCATACTTTATAACAAAGGGGTTTAGGATACATTACTTGCTCACATGATAAAAAGCCTTTCCACGACCACGTCAAGGTAACCCCAGTCCTGAATTTTTCCTAACATCTAACCTTTTCAATTTCTTTTAACTTCAATTTACGATTATCAAGTTTTTTTTTTTTTTTGCATTTCTCATTTCTACACACTGGAATCCCAGATACAGGCTCTCTCCCTTCCCCCTCATCACTTTAGCTTTTTCAAATGAGGGAAAGGCCATCCGTGCTTTCATAGTAAAGGCAAAGGACCTCCTATAAAACGTTAGGACCTTCCAGCTGGGTTACCTTGACGTGGTTGGAAGGCTTTTCATTCATGTGATCACAGTAATGTATACTAAAACCCCCTTTGTTTTGATAAAGTATGCCAGTGTTGTCAGATAGCTTATAATTGTGTGGGGCCTGGATGTGCATTATTATCTTCTCTATTTTTGTATATATATATATATATATATATATATATATATATATATATATATATATATTGGATCCTATGTATATAATAGGCTGTACCTGAACTACCAGGCTGTATAATAGGCTAATTGGCTCATAGGTTGTATAAAGGCTAACAGGCTGTATAAAACAGATTATATAATAGTCTAACAGTTGCTATAATAGACTAACATGCCTGATAATAAGGCCAATGGGCTGTATAATCCGCTCCTGGGCTTATAACAGGCTAACAGGTATTGTAATATGTCAACTGTATATAGACTGTATACTCAGCTTCATTGGCTGTATAAATATGCTAACAGGCTCTATAATCGGCTAATAGGCCATACCGCTAATAGCTAACAGGTGGTTATATAGGCTACATGCGGTATAATAGTTCATAGGCGGCATAATAGGCAATAGGCTGTATAATAGACAGAACTAACAGGCAGAATATAACTACGACTGTATAATAGGCTAACAGACCGTAGTGTATAATAGTTTAATAGTGTATAATAGGTTAATAGGTGGTATATAGGGCTTATAGGTTGTATGATAATTTAACTCTTTATATGTTTTTTTAAATAATGATCTAATAAGAAATCTATCTTATTTTGACATTTCACTTGAAATATTGATTGAATGGGGCTGCGATCTTTACAGTCACAAACATATTTTTCATTATAGTTAACATACTGGTATATTGGTAGAAAATAAATTGGGGCGTCAACACTGGAACGTCCCAGAAGGCATAGCTATGGCCTGCTTTACTTTCCATGTCTCCTTTCAGATCAAATTCAATCTCTGCTTTTTCCATTAATCAATGGAATGAATAAAGTTCAGTCAGAAAGGACGTTCCAACACCAGAAACCAAATGCTTTTCCAAGATTTATTTAAAAAATTTTCTATAACTACCATATATCTGTTGTATTCAATTAGATCAACTGGACTTGAAATGTAGTTCTGGAAACGTTTCGCTCGTCATATCCGCCTGCTGTCTCAATTCAGAAAGACTTGTACAAGAATCTGTGGCACTTATGTCCTGGAAAATCCCAATTAGCCATATCACAGCCAGGTGTTAAGGTGTGATTGATAGTGGCTAAGAGGTGTTATAGGAAGGCCACAGGGAAGGTGTAAAACATCATTGTAAATGGCAGACAGATGGTGTCGAACCCCCCACCTGCTAATTTAGGCTTGGTTTTTCTTTATTTCACATAAAGTGCCCTCCTTAACACCTCTCTTGAACCAGTCACGTTCCTTCGCCAGTATGTTACATACAAGCTTCAAGGTATGTCCCTTTATCCTTAAGATGTCGATCCACGGCTTGATCCTTACCGATGAATTGGCTCTTCGTGCTGGGCCATACTTGATGCAGTTGCTGTTTTGGTCTCCCTCACCCTACAAATCCGAGCATGCTCACATGCACTGCCTGCTATAGATGTCCCGCTTTTTTCTTGTGTTTTGGTATTGGGTCTTTCGATGGCCAATTGCTGCCTCAGTGTGTTTGTTCAGTTTAGAAAGCAAACAGGGATACGATGTGTTTGTGAAAATTCTTCTTATTTCTCGGAGACCCTGCTACATTGGGATGACCCCTGTTCTTCCTCCTGTCTTGCTTTTCCTTTCCTTCCCGTCACTGTTGGTATTCGTGTTCTTTTCTTTTCCTTCTACTACGTCTGTTGACAAAGGCCCAGTCTGATATCCACAAGTTTTAAGGGCTCCTCTGAGATGTTTCATTTCTTTAGCCTCGCCTCTGTTGCTATGGGGATGTTTCTGCCATGTCTGCCATGTACAATGCTGTTTTTAAAACACTTACTCTGTTCGTTCCATAACACCTCTTGCCACTACTAAGCACACAAACAACGTCCCTTACACCTACTGTGATATGCAATTGGGATTTTTCCAGGGTAACATACTTGCCCAATTCTTGTACAAGTCCTTCTGAATGAGAAGCCCAGTCCCGGATGAACTATCGAAACGTCTTCAATAACTACATTTTCAAGTCCCTTTGATCTAATTGAATACAACAGATCTAAACCATGACTCTGGATGAATGAGAACCTTCACAAGCATATAACTAACTACATAAATTTTATGTTAATGCCTACCATCTAGCAATATAAGTCGCAAAATGCAAGTTAGCATAATGCTGGGTCCACACAGGGCTATTATTTGTCCTGACCAGTGTTTACTCTGCAATGCGAGCGCTCGGCCTGGACAAAATGACTGTCCAGTAGTGGCAATAGTGTGATCCTGTGGTATCTCTGTGATTTACAACACCCGACTAGCCAGTTTGTCCTAACTCAGTCGAGGCCATCCACCCCCCCACTAATCAGATATTTCCGGCCGATCTATTGCGCTATCGTTCTGGTCGGACGAAATATCGCTGGTAGGTACCCACCTTAGAACCCATTCTAAACCCAGATATATAATGTGTTATTGTCGTTTCAGCTCTGTTAACTATGATCTGTCTTGGGAGCTCGTCATGATCTGCCTGGCTGCAAGTACATGGAGAACCAAAAGTCACTCAAATGTCCGTTTTGTCTTCTTGTCGTCTGCCGCCACTTATCATCGGCCTGTGTAAATGAGGCAGGACCACCCAATGCAAATACTTTAATTTAAGTTTGGGCTTTTCTATGTAAGCATGAAATGTAATATTTTAGATTGTTCCCATGAGCGTTGCTTACCTTCAACCTGCCCTAGCGATGCAGTAACCCTCACAGAGTGATTAGGGTAGGGTGGTACGGTTATGAGCATTGGGTTATTGCATTTCCTGGCCAGTGCCTTTTATTTTACCTAATTAAAATTGCCATAACCTACTTCCTACGATTAAACGGCAGGTTCTCAACTGATCACAAGACCACCCTACAAGATACAAAGAATTTAAGGTAGATTTAAGGTAAAGTAAAGCTTTGGCTTCATCAGTAAATATAAAAATGCTATGTACTCTGCATATCCCATTATTGATGTTTATCCCGAAGCACCAACTAGACCTGCATTGTGGGTCCATGCAGTAAATAGACTTCTTACCTTTCCTAACATCCTGCTTCGCATGCTGTTGTTTGATATTATCCCGGAGCAAGAATTGCGCCTTAACCCACTTCAGCGTCATTGGGGGATCCTTGCAATAACTCCCAGGAATCTTCTTCACTTTGGCTACATAATGTGTCTATCTAGCACCATTTTGCTTTTTTGTTTTTCTCACTGATTAGCTTAGACCAAAACAAACCGTTACAGAGTCCAAACTTCAGCTTTGGCTCAGACTGCTGGTGCCAGGAAAGGCCTTAGGGGCTTATAAAACGTCTATATTACCTCCCTATAAGAGGGTCTGACTTACAAGAATGTGACAGACGCTTTTCTTACATTAATAATCACTGGGGAGAGGGGCATCTTATTAATAAAATACTCGTTTTAGAGCTGCTTGGCTGGAAATGGGCGCTACGAACATTGTGAACTCTGGAGTTTTAAGTTGGCTTTAGTGGAACTCCAAAGTGACACAGTTGGCAGCAGGTGACACGATCATTGTGTTGGTTTTAAAATTGACATTAAATGACAGTGGCTGGATTTCTAATATTCTCTTTATTTTTAATGAGAAACACATGAAACCTACTGCAAATAGTGACAGTGAAAGCTCTGCGTGATTGTGGGTAGATTTGTACAATGTGTGTATTTCCCAGTTTTATTCTTATCCCAATATAATATGAGGCATGGGTTTTTTCATTTGTTCTCAGTGTTTTCTAGATCTAAGGCTGGTCACAAAAGCAGATTTTTTTGGTCTGACGACTGATAATTCTGGTGTCTCAAGGTCGGCTCAATCTGCAGTGTTTTGCCGGGTGAGTAGTGCAACTCGCCATGCTGGTAAATCCATCATGTCTCTCTATAGGTGGCTGCAGCTGACCGGTTGCCACTAGTGAGAAGAATCCTCTTGTAAAACATCTCGTGTCCACTTCTCCTCCTGGCTGTGTCCAGGGCCTGGGCTATAGGAGGAATTCTGCAAGAGATGGATCTCTTTATGGCTGGTACATGCAGGTCACTTATTTGGTTTTACTGTAAATTTAAAAAAAGATAAGGGCATACATTAGTTGCTAAATTCATTATAATAGATTTCTTAAAATTATGCTCCATTGCATTAAAAATGAAATGCCATGAAACTGACCGTGAAATAACCAACAGACCATCAACTTTATATGGGAGAATCTATTATCTGCTCTCGCACAGTATCACAAACAAACCCCCCCCCAAACACCCCCACACCAAAAAAAAAACCCAAAAAAAAAAAAAAAAAAACACCCCAAAAAAAACCCCCCCAAACCAAACAAAAAACCCCCCCCCCCCCCCCCCCCCCACACCAAACCCAAAAAAAAAAAAAAAAAAAAAAAAAAAAAAAAAAAAAAAAATAAAAAAAAAAAAAAACAAAACCCCAACCCCCCCCACAACAACACCAAAAACCCACAAAAAAAAAAAAAAAAAAAAAAAAAAAAAAAAAAAAAAAAAAAAAAAAAAAAAAAAAAAAGAAGAAAAAAAAAGGGAGAGGAGAGAGATTGACGGGGAGAGCAGATATAGATTCTCCCATATAAGTTGATGGTCTGTTGGTTTATTTCACGGTCAGTTCATGGCATTCATTTTTTAAATAGCAATGGACGCATATATTTAAGAAATCCTATTATAATGAATTTAGCAACTATCTGATGCCCTTATCTTTTTTAATTTCAGTAAAACCAAATAAGTGACGCTGCATGTACCAGCCATAAGATCCATCTCTGCAGATCCTCCTATAGCCCAGGCCCGGACACAGCCAGAGGAGAATGGACAGAGCTTCATGTTTTACAAGAGGATTCTTCTCACTAGTGGCAACCGGTCAGCTGCAGCCACCTATAGAGAGACATGCTGTGATTTACCAGCATGGCCGATTGCCTACATCACCCGCAGAAACACTGCAGATTTGAGCCGACCTGATACACAGAAATATCAGTCGCTCAGACCAAAAAAATCTGCTTTTGTGAATCCAGCCTTAGATCTAGAAAACACTGAGAACAAATGAAAAAACCCATGTCCCCTCAATATATATTGTGGATAAAGAATATAAACTGGGAAATACACACATTGTACAATCTACCCACAATCAGCGCAGAGCTTCACCTGTTCACTATTGCAGTAGGTCATGTGTTTCTCATTAAAAATAAAGAGAATATTAGAACTCACAGCCACTGTCATTTAATGTCAATTTAAAACCAACACAATGATCGTGGTCACCTGCTGCCAACTGTTCACTTTGGAGTTCACACTGAAGCTCACTTAAACCTCCAGTTCACAATGTTCATTAGCGCCAATTCCAGCCAAGAGCTCTAAAATCGAGTATTTTTAATTAATTATATGACCCTCTCCCCAGTGATTAATTGTAAGAAAAGCTCTGTCACATTCTTGTAAGCTCAGACCCTCTTATAGGGAGGTCATCTAGACGTTTTATCAGCCCCTAAGGCCTTTCCTGGCCCAGTCATCCTTGAGCCAAAGCTGTAAGTTTGGACTCTGTAACGTGTTTGTTTTGGTCTAAGACTCATCAGTGAGAAAAACAAAAAAGCAAATGGTGCTCAGATAGACACATCTATGTAGCCAAAGTGAAGAAAGATCCTGGGAGTTACTTGCAAGGATCCCAACTGAAGTGGGTTAAGGCGCAATTCTTGCTCAGGATAATATAAAACAACAGCATGCGAACAGGATGTTAATGGAGAAGGTAAGAAGTCTATTTACTGCATGGACCACACTGCAGGTCTAGTTGGTGCTTCTGGATAAAATCAATAATGTGGATCTGCAGAGGTACAATAGGCATTTTTATTAATTTACTGATTGAGCCAAGCTTTACTTTCCTAAACTACCTAATTCTTTGTATGTAGTGTGGTCTTGTGATCAGTTGAGAACCTGCCGTTTAATCTGTAGGAAAGTATGTTATGGCAATTTTAATTAGGTAAAATAAAAGGCACTGGCCAGGAAATGCAATAACCCAATGCTCATAACCGTACCACCCTACCCTAATCACTCTGTGAGGGTTACTGCATCGCTAGGGCAGGTTAAGGTAAGCACCGCTCATGGGGGACTACAATCTAATAAATATTACATTTCATGCTACATAGAAGCCCAAACTTAAATTAAAGTATTTTGCATTGGGTGTCCTGCCTCATTTACACAGGCCCCGCATGATAAGTGGCGGCAGACGACAAGAAGACAAACGGACATTTTGAGTGACTTTTGGTTCTTCCATGTACTTTCGGCCAGGCAGATCCTGACCGAGCTCCCATAGACAGATCAATAGTTAACAGAGCTTGAAACCGACACTAACACATTATTATATCTGGTAGAATGGGTTTTAGGCTGGGTACATACCAGCAGATATTTCCGTCCGACAGACCGATAGCGCAATAGATCGGCCGGAAATATCTGATAGTGTGGGGTGGCTGGCCTCGACTGAGTTCGGACAAACTGGCTATCGGGTCTGTTGGTAAATCACAGACGATCCCACAGGGATCCCACTATTGCCACTACTGACAGTCATTTTTCCAGGCCGAGCGCTCGCTTGCAGTAAACACTTGGTCAGGACAAATAATAGCCCTGTGTGTACCCAGCCTTATGCTAACTTGCATTGCGCCTTATATTGTAGATGGGGCATTAACATAAAATGTATGTAGTTATATGCTTGTGAAGGTTCTCATTCATCCAGGTCATGGTATATCCTTGTTGTGATTCAATTAGATCAACTGGACTTAATGTAGTTCTTGAAGACGTTTCGCTAGTCATCCGACTGGCTTTCTCAATTCAGAATGACTTGTACACGATCTGTGGCAATTATGTACCTGGAAAATCCCAATTAGCATATCCCACCGGGTGTTAAGGGTGTGTTAGATATTGCAAGAGGTTTTTATAGGAACGCCCAGAGTAGGTGTGTAAAACAGCATTGTAATGGCAGACATGGCAGAACATCCCACTTAGCACCGAGGCGCAGGCTCAAGAAATGAAACATCTCGCAGGAGCCCTTAAAAACTTGTGATATCCAGACTGGGCCTTGTCAAAAGAAGTAGAAGAAGAAAGAAACACGAATACCACAGTGAAGGAACAAGCAAGACGGAGTAAGAACATGGTCATCCCATATGTAGCAGGGTCTCCGAGAAATTAATAAGAATTTTCAAAAAACATCGTATCCCTGTCTGCTTTAAACTGAACAACACAACGAGCACATTGGTACATCCAAAGACCCAATACCAAACACAAGAAAAGCGACATCATATTGCAGTGCAGTGGCATGTAAGAATGCTCTGATTGTCTGTGAGGAGACCAAACAGCAACTGCATCAAACGTATGGCCCAGCACAGAAGAGACCAATTCCTCGGTCAGGACTCAGCCGTGTATCTGCATCTTAAGATAAAGGACATACCTTGAAGATTGTAATGTTAACATACTGGCGAAGGAACGTGCACTGGTTCAAGAGAGTGTTAAGGAGGCCATTTTATGTGCAAATAAAGAACACCAAGCCTAAATAGAGTGTGGGGGGGTTCGACACCATCTGTCTCCCCATGTACATGCTGTTTTAAACACCTTACCCTGGGCGTTCCTATAACACCTCTTAGCCACTATCCAATCACACCCTTAACACCTGGCTGTGATATGCTAATTGGGATTTTCCAGGGTACATAATGCCAGATTCTTGTACAAGTCATTCTGAATTGAGAAGCCAGTCGGATGACTAGCGAACGTCTTCAGAACTACATTTCAAGTCCATTGATCTAATTGAAATCAACAAGATATATGTAGTTATAGAAATATTTAAATAATCTTGTAAACAGCATGTGGTTTTCCTGGTGTTTGGAACGTTTCTTGCGGTAAACTTTATCATTCCATTGATAATTTAAAAGCAGATTGTAATTTGGCTAAAGGAGACATGAAAGTAGCAGGCCATAAGCTATGCCTTCTGGGACGTTCCAGTGTGACGCCCAATTAATTTTCTACCAATATACCAGTATGTTAATATCAATGAAAAATAATGGTTTGGGACTGTAAATATCGACCCATTCACAATATTTTCAATTGCAATATCAATAAATAATTTTCTTATTAGATCATTATTTTTTAAAAACACATAATATTAAGAGTTAAATCTATCATACAACCTTAAGCCTATTATACCACCTATTAACTATTATACCACCTATTACCTATTTACAATAGGCTGTTGCCTATTATACAGTCGTTTAGTCTATATTCTGCTGTAGTCTATTATCAGCCTATTGGCCATTATGCCGCGCTATTAACCTATTAACCATGTGCCTATTATACCCCTGTTAGCCTATTAAGCTGTATGCCTATTAGCCTATATAGAGCCTGTTATCCTATTATACAGCCAATAAGCTGATTATACAGTCTATTATATAACTGTTGACTATTACACTACCTGTTAGCCTGTTTATATGCCCATTAGCGTATTCACAGCATTAGCCTATTATACGCCTGTAGTCTATTATAGCAACTGTTTACCTTAATTATATAACTGTTATAACAGCCTGTTAGCCTTTTATACAACCTATTAGCCAATTACCTATTATACAGCTGTTTATTTCATTGTACAGCCTATTATAAACATAGGATCAATATATAATATATATATATAATATAGTATTATATATATAATATATATACAAACATAGAGAAGATAATACAATGCACATTCCCAGGCCCCACACAATATAATATTATCTGCACACTGGCATACTTTTATAAACAAAGGGTTTAGTATACATTCCTGTGATCACAGAGATGAAAAGCCTCAACCACGTCAAGTAACCCCAGTTGAAGGTTCCTAACGTCTTTTATAGAGGTCCTTTGCCTTTAATCAGCACTGGATGGCCTCTTCCTCATTTTAAAAAGCTAAAGTTGCTGAGGGGAAGGGAGAGCCCTGTTATATGGATCCAGTGTGTAAGAATGAGAAATGCAAAAGCTTGCTAATCGTAATTGGAAGAAAGAATTGAAAAGGTTAGATGTTAGGAACTTCCAGACTGGGTTTACCTTGACGTGGTTGGAAGGCTTTTATTCATGTGATCACAGTAATGTATACTAAACCCCTTGTTATAAAGTATGCCGTGTGCAGATAATGATTTGTATGGGCCTAGGAATGTGCATTGATTATCTTCTCTATGTTTGTATAAATGTTGACCAGATCAGTAGCACTTCCACTAAATGTAGTTGTAATTAGACCAATTTGGAGGCTTCCACAATTCTTGTATTGTTGTATTGTGTGTATATATATATATATATATATATATATATATAATATTATAACCAATTATACAGCCTGTTAGCCTATTATACAGCTGTTAGCCTTTAAACTGCCTGTTAGTCTATTACTGTAATATACTCGAGGTAAAACCGAGTTTTTCAGCTGTAAAATCAGCCTGAAACTTGGACTCGGTTTATACTCGAGTCACTACTTACCTTAGCCTCCTCAGCTGCACGATCATCCCTGTACTGGCGCGCCGGCCGGCTGACGTCACTGCCCGGCGCCAGCCCGGTGCAAATTAGTGACGTCACGCCGTGCGCCAGTACGGACATGAGCGTGCGCCGCCAGATGCGGAATGGAGAGGACGCTTACCTTCAATGGCACACAGTCCCAACAGAAGCCCTTGATGGAAGGAGAGCCCACAGTTTCCTGATGGAGAAGAGCCCCCAGGTACAAACTGAACTGGTGGAGGGTGGAGGTGGTCATTCAGATGTTTGGAAACACTACAACTCCCAGCATGCTTTATAGCTGAGAGTTGTAGTTTTCCAAACATCTTGGAGTGCCAATTGAGTGGTGGCATTCAAGATGCTGGGAAACACAACCCCAGCTAATAAAGCATGCTGGAGTTGTAGTTTTCCAAACATCTTGAATCCACCCTCACTTGCTCAAGATGTTGGAAACTACAACTCCCACAATAAAGCATGCTGGGAGTTGAAGTTTCCAAACATCTTGAATGCCAAGTTTCTACCCTCGGTTTTATCTCGAGTCAACAACTTTAATTAGGATTTTTAGGTAAATTGGGTACCTCGGTTTTATACTCGGCGGTTTATACCAAGCCCGCGCCATTAGTGACGTCCCGCGCGCCGCAGTACAGAATGACGCGCGGATGGCCGAATGGAGACGGTTACTTTAATGGCCACAGTCCTAACAGGAAGCCCTTGGATGGAGGAGAGCCCACAGTTCCTGGATGGAGAAGAGCCCACAGGTAAAACTGAACTGGGTGGGAGGGTAGGTTGGCATCAGATGTTTGGAAACTACAACTCCCAGCTGCTTTAGAGCTGGGTGTTGTAGTTTCCAACATCTTGAGTGCCAAGTGGGGGTGGCATTCAAGATGTTTGGAAACTACAACTCCGCTAATAAAGCATGCTGGGAGTAGTAGTTTCAACATCTTGAATGCCACCCTCACCCTCCAGGTCGGTTTATACCGAGTAATATACGGTATACGCCTGTTAGTCTATTATACAGTCATTAGCCTTGTTATACACGCCTGTTTGCCTATATATCACCTATTAACTTATTATACAGCATGTATCTTATTAACAGCCTGTTGGCCTATTATACATGCCTGTAAGTCTATTATACAGTCTATTAGCCTTTTATACAGCCTATTTGCCTATAATACCACCTTTTAGCCTCTTATACGGCCTGTTAGTCTATTAAACAGCCTGTTAGTCATTAAACAGCCTGTTAGTCTATTAACAGCCTTTAGCCTATATACAGCCTGTTAGTTATTATACAGTCTATACGCCTTTTATACAGCCTGTTTGCCTATGATACCACCTTTAGCCATTTATCCGCCTGTTAGTCTATTAAACAGCCTGTTTAGTCTATTAAACAGTCCTGTTAACAGCCTGTAGTCTATTAAACAGACTGTTAGCCTATTATACAGCCTGTTAGTCTAGTATCAGTCTATACGCCGTTTATACAGCCTGTTTGCCTATGATACCACCTATAGCTATTATACAGCCTGTTAGTCTATTTAACAGCCGTTAGCCTAATACATACTGTAGTATATTAACAGTCTATAAGTTTCTTTTATACAGCCTGTTAGTCTATTAAACAGCCTGTTAGCCTATATACTAGCCTTTGTCTTTATACAGTCTATAAGCCTTTTACAACTGTTAGTCTATTATACAGTCTATAAGCCTTTTTATGCAGCCTGTTTGCCTATGATACCACCTATTAGCCTATTATACAGCCTGTTAGTCTATTATAACAGGCCTGTAGTCTATTATCAGTCTATACGCCTTTTATACAGCGTTTGCCTATAATACCACCTATTACTTATTTATAACAGCTGTTAGTCTATTAAACGCCGTTGGCCTATTATACAGCCTGTTAGTCTACTATACAGTCTATTAGCCTTTTATACAGCCTATTTGCCTATAATACCACCTTTTAGCCTATTATACGCCTGTTCTTCTATTAAACAGCCTGTTAGTCTATTAAACAGCCTGTTAGCCTATTATACAGCCTGTTGTCTATTATACAGTTATACGCCTTTTAATACAGCCGTGTTTGCCTATGATCCCACCTATTAGCCTATTATAAACCCTGTTTAGCCTAATATACATCCTGTTAGTCTATTATACAGTCTATAGTCTTTATACAGCCTGTTAGTCTATTATACGTCTATAAGCCTTTTACGCCTGTTTGCCTATGATTACCACCTAGTAGCCTATTTACAGCCTGTTAGTCTATTATAACAGCCTGTTCACCCTAATATACAGCCTGTAGTCTATTATACAGTCTATAAGCCTTTTATGCAGCCTGTTTGCCTATGATTACCACCCATTAGTCCTATTATTACAGCCTGTAGTCTATTAAACAGCCTGTTAACCTAATATACAGCGTGTATCGATTATACGTCTTAAGCCTTTTATACAGCCTGTTAGTCTATTATACAGTCTATAAGCCTTTGCAGCCTGTTTGCCTATGATACCACCATTACCTATATACAGCTGTTAGTCTATTAAACACTGTTAGCCTAATATACATCCTGTTAGTCTATTAACAGTCTATATAGTCTTTTTATACAGCCTGTTGTCTATTATACAGTCTATAGCCTTTTATACGCTGTTGCCTATAATACCACCTATTAGCCTATTATCCAGCCTGTTAGTCATTAAACAGCCTGTTAGCCTAAATTACAGCCTGTTATTCTATTATACCAGTCTATAAGCCTTTATACAACCTGTTTGTCTAGTATAGAGTCTATTAGCCTTTGATACAGGCCTGTTTTCCTATGATACCACCTATTAGCCTATTATACAGCCTGTTAGTCTATTAAACCAGCCTGTTAGCCTAATATACAGCCGTTAGTCTAATCCAGTCTATAAGCCCTTTTATACAACCCTGTTTGTCTATTATAGAGTCATTAGCTTTGATACAGACTGTTTTCCTATGATACCACCTATTAGCCAATTATACAGCCTGTTAGTCTATTAAACAGCACTGTTATCTATTATACAGTCTATAAGCCTTTTATACAACCTGTTTGTTCTATTATAGAGTCTATTGCCTTTGATACAGCCTGTTTGCCTTGATACCACCTATTAGCCAATTATACAGCCTTTGAAAGGTTTTCTCTAAATTTGTTGGTGGTGTCAATTGTTCTTTATTAATCCCTCCATTCAGAGGAATGGTTATTGTATTTAACAGGTTATAAACATGTCTACAGTGTGGTAATTACATTCAATAGTACATATGATTAACATTTATACAGTATATTTTAATCAAAGGGAAAAAAAGCATGTTTTGTCTTTATTACAATCATCATTTGGCAAACTAAGCAAACATTCCTCGTGCGTGTTTACTGAAATTAATAGATGAGAGAAGTATGTGGCAGCACCTACTGAACAATACTAGCAATAAGCGTAGAACAATGTAATTTTACTGATTATTTATGGAATTAAATAATTATATTGTTCTAGATTTCAAAAACTGTGACACAATTATAACAACTATATCTACACACAATGGAATATTGTCCAAGCTATTATGTTGGCTATTGGTGGGAAAATCGAGGATTTATAATTCCTAGAATCCCCTAGAACAGTCAGTGTGATAATACTAAAGGATCTTGTACTAGTGCATTATTCACATCACAACATTTTCCCGCTTTTTTACATCTCGATACACACACACACTAACAAACATGCACACATACTACATATATATACATACATACACACACACACATATACACATGTAAACATTCATACACACATTCATACATACACACACATATATACACACACTCGCATACACACATACTTTGGTGAAACTTCAGTGAAGAGTGAAAATGTTTCTGTGAAATGTATCTGTCCCCCTCACTCATCACTGTACCGGAGCTAGAATCCTTCTAATGGGAAATGCTCTACAGCGCATATTTCTAGAAGTGTTCCCTAGGCAATATTCAGGGCATTGAGAATATTCTTCATTTCTTCTTGCTTTGCATGGCGGTTACTAGTTCCTTTGGCTAATAGGTTATTTGCCTGGCCAGATTCAGACTAGAATTGATGCATCTTTTGTATGTGTTTCTATTATTAAATGATTAATAGGTGCCACTATCTCTTGTCTCACTGTATAGGGGTCTATTAACTCTACTCTCACTGTATAGGGGTCTATTAACTCTACTCTCACTGTATAGGGGTCTATTAACTCTGCTCTCACTGTATAGGGGTCTATTAACTCTACTCTCACTGTATAGGGGTCTATTAACTCTGCTCTCACTGTATAGGGGTCTATTAACTCTACTCTCACTGTATAGGGGTCTATTAACTCTACTCTCACTGTATAGGGGTCTATTAACTCTACTCTCACTGTATAGGGTCTATTAACTCTGCTCCACTAAATAGGGTTCATAACTCTGCCTCTCACTGTATGGGGTCTATTAACTCTGCTCCACTGTATAGGGGTCTATTAACTCTGCTCTCACGGTTATAGGGGTCTATTAACTCTGCTCTCACTGTATAGGGGTCTATTAACTCTGCTCTCACTGTATAGGGGTCTATTAACTCTGCTCTCACTGTATAGGGGTCTTTAACTCTGCTCCACTGTATAGGGTCATTAACTCTACTCTCACTTATAGGGTCTATTAAATCTACTCTCACTGTATAGGGTCTATTAACTCTGCTCTCACTATATGGGTCTATACCTCGCTTTCACTGTATAGGGGTCTATTAACTCTACTCTCACTGTATAGGGGTCTATTAACTCTACTCTCACTGTATAGGGGTCTATTAACTCTACTCTCACTGTATAGGGGTCTATTAACTCTGCTCTCACTAAATAGGGGTCTATTAACTCTGCTCTCACTGTATAGGGTCTTCCTCGCTCTCACTGTAAGGGGTCTATTAACTCTGCTCTCACTGTATAGGGTCTATTAACTCTGCTCTCACTGTATAGGGGTCTATTAACTCTGCTCTCACTGTATAGGGGTCTATTAACTCTGCTCTCACTGTATAGGGGTCTATTAACTCTGTTCTCCACTGTATAGGGTCTATTAACTCTCTCACGTTATAGGGTCTATTAATCACTCTCACTGTATAGGGGTCTATTAATTCTGCTCTCACTATATAGGGGTCTATTAACTCGCTTTCACTGTATAGGGGTCTATTAACTCTACCTCACTGTATAGTTCTATTACTCACTCTCATGTATAGGGGTCTATTAACTCTACTCTCACTGTATAGGGGTCTATTAACTCTGCTCATCTATAGGGGTCTATTAACTCTACTCTCCCTGTATAGTCTATTAACTCTGTCTCACTGTATGGGTCTATTAAATCTACTCTCACTGTATAGGGGTCTATTAACTCTGCTCTCACTGTATAGGGGTCTATTAAACTCTGCTCTCACTGTATAGGGGTCTATATAACTCTACTCTCACTGTATAGGGGTCTATTAACTCTACGCTTACTTGTTAATAGGGGTCTATTAACTCTACTCACACTGTATAGGGCTATTAACTCTGCTCACACTTATAGGGTCTATTAACTCTACTCTCACTGTATAGGGGTCTTTAACTCTAACTCACTGTATAGGGGTCTATTAATCTACTCTCACTGTATAGGGGTCTATTAACTCTGTTTTTTCTCTCACTGTATAGGGGTCTATTAACTCTACTCTCACTGTAAGAGGGTCTATTACTCTAATCCACTGTATAGACTCGCTGGGCAAATATATGGAGTTAATGTCGCGCTAACCGGTTCGCTACTGGTTAGCACGACTTTATATCCATATTAGTGTGAGATGCGTGTTCACCTGCACATCTGACGCTCGCTATTCAATAGCTGGGTTTAAATCCTGCAGTGGGTAAATCCCTTGCCGGGATTTACCCAGATTTGCAAACGTGATATGAATCGCGATCTGAACATTTACCCAAAGAGATAGCGCTCTGGAAAATGAGCCTGTAGTGTGTATAGGGACCAGAAATCTCTGTTCTCACTGTATAGGGGTCTATTAACTCTGCTCTCACTGTATAGGGGTCTATTAACTCTGCTCTGACTGTATAAGGGTCTATTAACTCTACTCTCCCTGTATAGGGGTCTATTAACTCTGCTCTCACTAAATAGGGGTCTATTAACTCTGCTCTGACTGTATAAGGGTCTATTAACTCTGCTCTCACTGTATAGGGGTCTATTAACTCTGCTCTCACTGTATAGGGGTCTATTAACTCTGCTCTCACTGTATAGGGGTCTATTAACTCTGCTCTCACTGTATAGGGCGATTAAGGGCAGTCCACCCCAAACTATAATTAACCCCATACTGTTCCCACTTTGTATTTTAAATAAACCTTACCTTACATCTCTGCTCCTTATGGTTCTCCAGATATCCTTTTCAAAGTCCAGGAAACTGAAGACTCCAAGCTGTCTGTGTGCCATCTGTTCCATGCGTATCCCTTGTCCTCATCAATGTCTGAGGCAGCGCAGTACCCCCCCTCCCACCATCCGGATCCTCCTCAGCCATCGTTGCACCTATGTGAAATCCTTTTGGAGGTAAGGTAATTAACCCTTGCTACCCCCAACCGCCTCAATTTTTAAAAAATCCCCCGATCTGTACTTACGGAGCCTTATCTCCAGTGGCGTTTCTACTGACGTCAGCTTCGTTTGCGATTAGCTGGATCGCCGCAGGAGAGAAGGCTGTGTAAGTAGAAATCGGGGGACTTTATAAAGAAATATGGTGGTGGTTGGTGGTGGGTAATAGAATGGACACAAAACCGAACTCAAACCCGAGTTCGAGAAGAACTTTATGAATATATGAACTTTATGAATATTCAAACTAGTTCTTTTTTCAGACGTCGCGGCGTATTTTTACAGACCGTTCGCTACCCTAGACTGTATCATTTGCTAACCCTCAAATGTATCATTCCTTTTCGGTAACCCTCGAAATATTGTTCAGTTTCGGTAACCCTCGAAATGTATGGATCGTTTTCGCAAACCCTCGAAAGTATCGTTCGTTAACCCTTGACAGTATTGTCCGTTTTCAGTAACCCTCAAATTGACCGTAACCCTCGAATGTAGTATGCATGCTCGTGTTTAAGAAGTGTTTTAAACAGTTTTGGTGATAGTGACATGTTCCCCCAGACCATTTCCCAGGTGCCACAGCCATTTACAGTAAGTCACCATTTTTAGTTAGCTGTAAATGATCCTGACTTTTCGAACTATCACTTCCGAATTCGACCGACGTACGTTTCGATATCTGAGGTACTTTCGGGAGACACGGTGACATGGAAGAAGATCGATCAGATCTCAAAACGTACGTTGTTCTGTTAGTGTCATATACATGGCCTCTTATGGTATGGACATCTTCTAAACACTGTTGATCATCCAGTGCTTGGGTAGAGAACCTAGTTAATGGATCAGGACTATCCAGAGACCCACTGTCCTCCCTTTGGGAGTAAGAATCGTGCAGGACTCGCGCTGGTTAGCACGTGGGTGAGATCAAACCTATTTTCCTACCTGTTGCAGCCTCACATGGATCCCATGTTCCAGTCCTAGATCCAGACTGAATTATTCATGTTGATTAGTGTTTGATTATCCTGGGTCATTATAAAGAGTGTACAGCCATTTAATATATATTATATTGAGGAAGACATTGCGCAGTGAGGGTTTTTAGTTTTAGTGTTTATAGGTATACTCGTAGCGAGGCTCGGTCGGGACAAAAAGTCCCTCCATGTGTACCCAGCCTAAAGTATCCAATAAAATGTATGTTTTAAACTGTATTGAGGTGTCCACATCGGTTTGATGGTCTGTTAGTTAATAGGTGTTTCTTTGCCAACGATTAATTATTTTGCCTCTGTGTATGCAGCGTGAGTGCCTTGTGGACTTTGGGTCTCAAGCTGAATCCGGGTCTTTATTTCCCTCCCCCTCCCCCTTTTTTGTCGAGTTAGTATGTATTTTTATTACCCGGATTATGCACCCATTGAATGATGTTGCTGCTTTAACTAGTTGGTTTTAGGGGGTGGAGATGCCCTTTAAATCTGCTCTCACTGTATTTGCATGGTTGCCACCCTGGGTTAACTGTCTAACGTATGCACTTGCGATCAATGGCTCGCTCTTCTCACTTTCTACTTCTGTGAGCAGCTGACAAATTGGAGGTATAGGTGTCGACCTGGGCAAGGTGTTTTAAGAGTAAGTCCAGAGTTAAGTGGTCATACATTGCGAAGTTTTAATTACCTGACTGAATGATCCCACAACATTAGACCGATCCTGCCATTTCTAAAGGGTTATCATGAGCATCGTTGATATATACACAACCCCTTTTTCCACCCATCCAACTATTTAAAGGCCACTCCATTGTTCAAGTATAAATCTTTAGAATTTCCTTCCCCTAGATGTTTGCTTCTTGAATAATTGAGTAAAATAGCAGTTTAGGTCCTCGCCCTGGGTCCTTTGAAATGGAGGGGAGGCTATAGACAGAAAAAAATCTGGGTTATAAGATTTTTTAAAATGTTTAAATTACTAATGGGTAACATTCCTATAATCTAGATATTTATTTTGAATATATAAAGAAAACGTTTCCCTGATACTGTGTTCTAAGAGGCTAACAGCACCAAGCATATAAAGCTCCTACACACCTGCGATCACAGGGGCCGGCCCATGATGCACTGTGTATGAGCACACCTTTTGGCTGACAATTGTGCTGTGTATGGGCACTTGACCGCCAAAGTGGCTGTTCGACTAGGACTCATTGGCTGATCCAACTGGCAGAATATCTATGAGTCAATAGAACAAACTGAGAAAAATTGCTGTTATTTTACATTGCAGTCACTTTGAAGTTTATCAGGGGCACGAGACTGGGGCCCCCGACCCACCCCCTCCACATATGAAGGACTGTGGTAGTTACACGGTTTGCAGGTGTAGTAGTTTATGCCACTGCATATTTAGATAATTTAGCAAATTGGAGAGCTGAGAAAAAGTCAACTAGTAGCAGATCAGATCAAAGACTCAAATTACTGGTCTGAAGTCTGAGCTCTGTCAATGTGTGTACATTTTTCATGCTATATATTTACCAAATTAGAGATATTTCTTAATGGGTATCTCCCCAGAGATATTGAGTTTTGGGGATTCAGTTTTATTTAAGAGCTATGTCTTACCTCCCGTTCTTGTATAAAAGCTGCAGGAGCCAGGAGTGAAGATACTTATCTAAAAACGGTCTTGTGATCCTCCGCTGTTCTTCTGACAGGTCCAGATACACTTTCTACTTTATGCATCCGTCACTACTGTATGGCGAGTCATGGCCAATGAGTGACTCATTCTGGGTGCATCCTCTGTCCTGCACAGCTCTCTGAGCTTACAGAGGAGTCAGGACTGGAAATATGAAATCAATGAATTATGGGCAGGAGGTCTGTGGGAAGTAAGTATAGATTTTTGTTCCAGGGTGGACATGCCCTTTAAGCCTTGGTTTTAAAGTAAATGGGCATTATTTAACACATATTTGGTATTGCCTCCAATACTTTTTCTGGATTTAAATGCCCTTTCAGATCGACTTTTGACTGACTTTTGATAATAGTAAAAACAAAGCCCTCTGGAGCCAGATCTATGGTATTTAGATCTATCCATTTTCTATGTTTTTGCTGAGTGATCTTTATTTTCCCAAGACATTCATGTTCAAAGAGTTTATTCAGAGTGGTTTCCATGAACCCTCTCCATATTAGAACTTATAAATTTTGCACTATCCACTTGTACTGAGTGGGAGGTTACTTCCGGCAAAAAACACCCCAACAAATGTTCAAAGCTAAGAAATCAGAAATGAACAAATCATTTTGCTGGATAAATAATTATGGCTTGGGAAAATGTTATGACACATTACACTTTTCAGAGCAATAAATATAACACTGTCCCGATTATTCCATCTAGCAGGAATACAAACTTTGCATGTTGAATATTTTGCCTTGAAGAAAGGAATGTATATGATGTATATGATTATTACTTCTACACCAACAAACAAATTTTAACTATATATCTGTATCTTGCCTACAATACAATTAGCTGTGTCTTGCCTACATACAATATGCTGTTCTTGCCTACAATCACATATATACTGTATCTTGCCTACAATACAATATAACTATCCTGCCCACAATACAATATATACTGTATCTTGCCCACAACAATATATGCTGTCTCTTGCCTACAATACAATAGATGCTGTCTCTTGCCTACAATACAATATATACTGTATCTTGCCTACATACAATATATCTGTATCGCTACATAATATATCTGTCTCTTGCTACATACATATATTCGTCTGCTAAACAATATTGCTGTCTCTTGCCTACAATACAATATATGCTGTATCTTGCCTACAATACATATATATGCTGTCTCTTGCCTACATACAATATATGCTGTCTCTTGCCTACAATACAATATAGGCTGTCTCTTGCCTACAATACAATATTACTGTATCTTGCCTACAATACATATATACTGTATCTGCCTTACAATATATACTGTATCTTGCCTACAATACAATATATGCTTCTCTTGCCTACAATACAATATATGCTGTCTCTTGCCTACAATCAATATATGCTGTATCTTGCCTACAATACATATATGCTGTCTCTTGCCTCAATACATATATGCTTCTCTTGCCTACAATACAATATATACTGTATCTTGCCTACAATACATATATACTGTATCCTGCCAACAATACAATATATGCTGTCTCTTGCCTACAATACAATTATGCTGTCTCTTGCCTACAATACAATATATGCTGTCTCTTGCCTACAATACAATATATACTGTATCCTGCCTACAATACAATATATGCTGTATCTTGCCTACAATACAATATATACTGTATCTTGCCTACAATACAATATATGCTGTATCTTGCCTACAATACAATATAGCTGTCTCTTCCCTACATACAATATCTGTCTCTTGCCTACATACAATATATACTGTATCCTGCCTACAATACATATATGCTGTATCCTGCTCAATACAATATACTGTATCTTGCCTACAATACAATATATACTGTATCTTGCCTACAATACAATATATGCTGTCTCTTGCCTACAATGCAATATAACTGTATCCTGCCTACAATACAATATATGCTGTATCTTGCCTACAATACATATATCTGTATCTGCCTACAATACAATATACTGTAATCTTGCCTACAATACAATATATACTGTATCTTGCCTACAATACAATATATGCTGTCTCTTGCCTACAATACAATATATGCTGTCTCTTGCCTACAATACAATATATGATGTATCCTGCCCACAATACGATATATACTGTATCTTGCCTACAATACAATATATACTGTATCTTGCCTACAATACAATATATGCTGTCTCTTGCCTACAATACAATATATACTGTATCTTGCCTACAATACAATATATACTGTATCTTGCATACAATACAATATATACTGTATCTTGCCTACAGTACCACATGTGCTGTATCTTGCCTACAATACAATATATGCTGTCTCTTGCCTACAATACAATATATACTGTATCTTGCCTACAGTACCACAAGTGCTATATCTTGCCTACAGTACCACATGTGCTGTATCTTGCCTACAATACAATATATGCTGTATCTTGCCTACAGTACCACATGTGCTGTATCTTGCCTACAATACAATATATGCTGTATCTTGCCTACAATACAATATATGCTGTATCTTGCCTACAGTACCACATGTGCTGTATCTTGCCTACAATACAATATATGCTGTATCTTGCCTACAATACAATATATACTGTATCTTGCCTACAATACAATATATACTGTATCTTGCTCAATACATATACTGATCTCCTAATACAATATTTCGTCTCTTGCCTACAATACAATAATGCTGTCTCTTGCCTACAATACAATATATGATGTATCCTGCCCACAATACGATATATACTGTATCTTGCCTACAATACAATATACTGTATCTGCCTACAATACAATTATCTGTCTCTTGCCTACAATAAAATATATACTGTATCTTGCCTACATACAATTATGCTGTCTCTTGCATACATACAATATTACTGTATCTTGCCTACAGTACAACATGTGCTGTATCTTGCCTACAATACAATATATACTGTATCTTGCCTACAATACAATATATGCTTACTTGCCTACATACATATATACTGATCTTGCCTACAACAATAATACTTACTTGCTATCAATATATACGTCTTGCCTACAATCGGATACTGTGTACCATATTGTTCCAAATCACTTTGTGTTTGTAACATTAAACAATTCACCTCAAAACATGACATACTATACTGGAATGCTACGTTAAACACCTGGCGATGCCCTTCTTTAGGGCTCAAAGTAAAGATTTGTTGACTTTCCACTGTTGCCCCTCAGTGCAGAGATGGATTAATATCATGTGGGGCCCTAGGCAGGGCCATAATTTAGGGCCCCTTTTTTATTAATATATTGTATAGACTATAATTGTTACTGCTTTTGAAGCTGGGCCCCAGAAGTTTCCTGGTCCCTAGGCGGTTGCCTAGGGTTGCCTTGTGGATAATCCGCTCTGCCTCAGTGTCATCACTGAGTTACCTTTATTTAAATGAAATTTGTAATTCCTAGTGAGGGTGGGAACTTTTGCTACCACGTCCCAATCTCAGCACATGCTGGCGACACAGCCCTCCAATGAGATTAAGACTATGGAACTAGTAAAAAAATAGGAGCTCTTTATTTATTACCATTTAAAATAAGGGAGAGTGATAAAGGGAAACAAGTTTAGCAAAAAGAATACACTGTGTTTTTACTTTCCATATAAAGGGTTATATTCATTTTATAGCATTGCCATTACATTTTTTAAAATATTTTTGTCCTCGCTCCCTGTCTGCCTATAGATAACCTGGTCTGTAGGAACTGTACCCCACGCCTTCTTGTTTGCAAAAGACCATGCTCACTGCTCAACATGGAGGCTTGGAGCACTGTCAATAAAGGGTAATCCTGGATGCCATCTTTAAGTGTGCCCCCCCCCTCAGCTTTAGCAGCACCACCCTGGCTACTGGTTAGTGATGTCTAACATAATGGAAACTACACGAATTGGTATTATTCTATTACAATGGTATATCCTATTACAATGTGTCTATTACAATTACAATGGTATTTCTATACTATGGTATTATTCTATTACAATGGTATTTTGCTATTCAATGGTAATTCCATTGCATGGTATTTTTGTATACAATGGTATATTTTCATTACAATGGTATATTTCTATTACAATGGTATTTTCCATTACAATGCTATTCTATTACAATGGTATTCCAATTGCAATGGTATTTTTTATTACAATGGTTAATTTCTATTACAATGGTATTTTCCAATTACAATGCTATTATTCATTACAATGGTATATTCCAATTGCAATGGTATTTTTGTATTTCGATGGTATATTCCTATTACAATGGTATTATTCTATTACAATGGTATATTCAAATTACAATGGTATTATTCTATATAATGGTATATTCCAATTGCAATGGTATTTTTGTATTTCGATGGTATATTCCTATCACAATGGTATTATTCTATACAAGGGTATATTCAAATTACAATGGTATTATTCTATTACATGGTATATTCAAATTACATGGTATTATTCTATTACAATGGTTTATTCCAATTGCAATGGTATTTTTGTATTTCAATGATATTCCTATTACAATGGTATTATTATATTCACAATGGTATTTTCCAATTACAGTGGTATTAATCTATTATAATGGTATATTACAATTACAATGGCTTTTTTCTATTACAATGGTATTTATAATTACAATGGTATCGTTATTATTATTGTGGATTTATATAGCACCAACATCTTCCGTAGTGCTTTACAATTACACGTATACTTCACATCAGGCCCTGCCCCGAGAGCTTACATCAAGCACATTTATTTGACACAAACAACCTATCAGTATGTCTTTATGATTGGAGGAAACCAGAGTGCCCGGAGGAAAACCCACGCAAGCACAGAAGAACACAGCCACAGTGCTGCCCTATTATTCATTACATGGTATTTTCCTATTATAATGTATTTTTTATTACAATGGTATATCCAATTACAAGTGTATTTTTCTATTACAATGGTATATTCCTATTACAATGGTATTTTTTCCCCAATGTTATCTTCCATTACTACGTATTTTTATTCAATGGTATATCCCTATTACATTGGCATTTCCCTGTGGTGCATAACATCATGTAGTTCTTCTTTAACCTTTTGCAGATTGACACTTCAAACAAAACAGTTTTCCCTGCCTGTCTATAGTTGACTTGCAATCTTTCCTTCTCCCCCGATCATTGACTTAAATGAGTCAACACAACTGAAGTATCTGCTTCAAGGCAAGTCATTGAAACGCACCCTCATTTCGCTTGTCTGTTTCTTCCTTTTCATCAGTCAAACTACAAAGCTACACACTACTCTACAAACCCCTCTCTCTCTTGGGGCAAGATGCTGATTACACAGCTCTACAAACATAAATAGATTCAAAGGAGATTTTTATATTTCTGTTGCTAGGGCTAAGCATTCAAGTTACAAGTAAGAAGTGTTCATCCATCTGCTTTATATTTAAAAATAATCTAAACCCTACGCAACAATATAGGGATATATTTGCTCTTTGCTTCCATACGCCCCTTTCTGTAAACTAATTCTTTACAAGAGACCAACAGGAAAGAAGTAACAGAAAATCTGCTCAATCCAGACCTTCAGATGCAAGGAAGAGGCATATTTATATAATCTATTTGATCCCGCAGTGGGATGAACAATTGGATTACCAGGTAAATGTCCTATATATTACAAAAGCTGTTCTTCCCACCTGCTGAAATGGTTAAACAAAATCTCTAGAAAAGAGCAGTTATCATAAAACGTTCAATGACTCAAGAGGAAAACCCTAGTCGATAGCCTACAGGACTCAGGGGATCATTCACAAGTCATCTAGATGCAAAGCATAACCTCCTTTCATGTCTTCCCTTTTTAATATGACAAGTTGTATCTCCAGTAATAGATCACAGGCTTTAGAACATTTCTGCAGCTGCACATAGGTATGAATATTTGTATACTGGAATTTTGTCATTGTGAGTTGAATCAGTAAATCCAACAAAATATAGAATATCGATATTGCCTTACAAATGAAATAACATAAAAATGACACATTGTTTTGCAGATTCCTAAAATTCCCCCCAAACTACTGTAACCCTGAAAGCTTGGTACTGCTTGTAATTCAACAATGGTTTTTGGTTATGACCCTTCATTAGACCTAATGTGCACAAGGACTTTTAAGTTTGGTCCCAGTATGAGATTGCATATAAATAGTTTTAAAAATATATAGTATTTTTTATAGGAATCTAATTATATAATTAAAAAGATAGTACAATATTTGTTTTTTATTTGTATGCTATGTTGAAAATAGTCAAGGAATTTCAGTAGTAACCAGAATACTGCTGGCCATACATTAGTGCCTGGACCAATCAATTTTTTATGATCAATATTCAACCGCAAAATGAATGTGGTGGGGGTGTCATGGGGACATTGGAAGCAATTCCGAATACCATCAGTTATTTAAGATTACTAGTTGTATATACAGTGCCAATAGCAACACTTAGAGCCTGCAAGGTATTGTCTTGTATATAGAGGGGTATAGATTCAAGGGAGAAAATCAATCATTCTCCCCCTTACACAAAGCACTGGCTAGGCCTCATTTTCAGTTTGAATTCCCATACACAAAAATCTGGGGAGTAGAGAGGGTTAAAAGAAGCAACAAATGTATAAGAAAAAGGGAGCGTGTGCCCATTCTAACCATTTGTTTTTGCGAATAGATAGGTAGAGTTTAGCCCTATTAGGAAAACCTTTGACCTTAAATACAGAAGGAGATTACCTCCTTCATTGCCCATTTCCCTCTACCAGGATCCTTCTGTAATTAAGTTCAAAATACAAAGGGATCGACAAATAGTGTTAAAACTCATGGAGCAGAACTTTGTAAAAAGGATTTTTCATGTGAAGTCATGGAATGCTTTAAAGTGTTTCTTCTCCAAGAGGAATGCAGGTCAGTTCCCTTTTCATGCCTTTGCACCTAAAAGAATCACAGTGAACCATGTGTCTCGCTAGAGATTTTCAAGTGAAAGGCAGATCCTCATCAAACAGGAACAAGTTTTAAGTTCTGTGGTTCATTTTAGGGATTATTATAACTTTATGTTGTTGCAGGATCTTCCCTGTGGTACCTGAAAGTGCTCAGTTTTGCACATTGATCATTGAAGTTGGACATCTCCAGTTTACCAGTTATAACTTGGGGACGTCAACCTTTCAACTACCTGTGATGTCTGTTCTGTAATGCAGAAGCCATGTGCAAGAGGCTATATCATCATCTTATCAGGGAAATAAGCTACACACTGGTGCTCAATAATGCTTACCAACTACTCGACAACCTCTCATCTCTGCTTCTATGTTTGTGAAGGGTAAGGACAAGGGGTGGTTACTGCAAAGGGCGAGCAATAGTGATCATTCTTATTGGTTATTAGCTGTAGGGATGTTTCATTTTTTCACAATAAACATTTATTGTATGTTAATATTGGTTGGAAGGCTTTTCATTCATGTGTCACCATAATGTATACTAAAACCCTTTGTTTATAATGCAATCAGGCCCGAATCACCGGCCTGATCCATGGGCCATATCGGGTCTAGCCGGGAAGAACGGGCTATCCCCTCCCCCCCCCCCCGTTTCTCCGTTTCTCTTCTTCCAGCAGGGGACTACCTGCAGCCGGTGGACAAACTGAGCAGCTGCAGGGGAATTCGGCCTCTCCGCCGAGCCGACAAGGAAAGGGTCTCCCACCACCCCAGAATTCCTGGTACACTTCAAGCTTATCCGGTGGATGAAGCTCCTCCTTCAACTAAATCTACTTATTAAGTATAAAATCTAAGTAAAAAAATAAATAAATAAATTTTGCAGTAAAGGTTTATCACGGTCCTAGGACCATTCGCAGCTTGAAGTTTAAGAAAAGGGCTGCGCGCTCTTGAGAGACGCAGCATTATTATCTCTCCTTCCCCTTTAAAAAGTCAAGGCTATGATCTGGCTCAAAAACAAGATGGCTGAAAATGTTATGTTACAGGGCTAACGGATTAAGCCCAAAGTTAAGTTGACGAATGTAATAAGTATATAATAAATAAATAAGCTGCGGCCTTTCCCTCCAACTCATATGTGTGTGGTAAATTATTGTGTCTGTTATTGACTCTATTTAGCCCATGTATGCCAGTGTGCAGTAATATGATATTGGTCCTAGGAATGAGCATTGATTATCTTTACTATGTTTGTATGTTAATATAAAATGTAAGGGCTCATTCACACTAGGGAACTTTTGGTGTGATGTCAAGCGTTGACATCACACCAAACCTTTTGCTCGTAGAATTATCATTATTGTTCACACCTACGACCTGCGATACAGTGCCTTGCAGGCACCACTGTTTGCAGCAGTTTGCTGCGTTATCGCATAGTAGTACCATTGAAATCAATAGACACCGCTATGCGATAATGTAGGGGAACTTCGCACAACATCACAGTGTGATGTTCCTCCAGCGTTACCCGACCCTAGTGTTAACCCTGCCTAATGGACTTTGGAGTTGGCATGTCTCCACTTAATATGTGTATATCACTAATTTGCTTATACACAGTCATCAGCTGCAGAATAGAGAAATTAATCGATTTTTACCAATCGAAATGCACCATCTTGCACCATTGATCATTCGATCTTAAGCAGATTTCAAACCAAAATGTGCTGATGTGAATGGATTGTTGAAAGAAATTCTGGCTGGTCTGGCCACCTTCAAGCGATGGGGTTTGACCCATTTCATCAAATCGATCGAAACAATCAAAAACCCATTGTCCTGTGCGTGAATGCTCCATTTGAGAGAGTGGCTTGCAAGCCCATCTGGGCAGAAAAAAAATGTTAGTGTTCGAAATGTGAACCCAATGTTCTCTTCATGTGCTATATAGCTGCCTTGTCTATTGTGCTGTAAAATGTCTTAACAGACCCCAGATGCTTCTGTAAATCTCAGGGGCGTTCTGTTAGCATTGGAAACAAATACAACACCTAAGACATTTTTGATTTCTATCTTTAGAGCAAGTTCCTGCTTATTAGGATTTTCCAGATTCACTTTTTGTGTCTGTTTTGCAGGTAGATCAACTGATTAGCCTAAGGTCCCAGGAGCTGTCACATGATTTAAAAGGTTGGTGATCTCTGCATCAAGCCAGATGAATGATACGTTTCTTTTAACTTGGCAAGGACTTTGTGTAAGATTTTTGTAACTTTGCAAAGCAATTGAAGAGAAGTATCCTCCTATCGAACAGATATTGTTTTATTTTCTTTAAGTAGTTACAAATGAGGGTAATGAAGATCTCATATGAATGATCTCCGTAGAAAAAAACACCAAATTCCTAGAGCATTATGATTATCATTGTGCATCGGAACATGGAGATTGAAAAAACTTTATTCTAATAGCAAAGAAAATTTTCCAGGGAAACCTACCTCCAATTCTAACCTAATCGCAGGTTTATACCTATAAAAAGATCATGTGCTGCTCTCCACTCCTCCCCAATTCTTTTGAATATAATTCTAAAGATTTTAATGTCTTAAGCTTTGTACAACATTAGATATAACTCGTTTAGATTTATCCTTAAGGTGCCTATACTCTAGGAACTTACCTTTCGAAGGTCCCACAATGTTCTCCCATGTTTGCATGACATCAGAAAAAACACCTAGCGTGATATTTTTTTTCATGCTAGATTGTTGCCCAAAAAGGTTATCATTTATAGATAAATATCTATGAATATCTATCTATCTATCTATCTCTCTCATCTATCTATCTATCTATCTATCTATCTATCATCTATCTATTTATCTATCTATCATCTATCTATCTCTGCTATCTATCTATCTATCTATCTATCTATCTATCTATCATCTCTATCTTCTATCTATCTTCTATCTATCTATCTATCTATCTATCATCTATCTATTTATCTATCTATCTATCATCTATCTATCTCTGCTATCTATCTATCTATCTTCTATCTATCTATCTATCTTCTATCTACTATCTATCTACTATCTATCTATCTAACATCTATCTATCTATCTATCTATCTATCACACATCTATCTATCTATCTATCTATCTATCTATCTATCTATCTATCTATCATCTATCTATCTATCTATCTATCATCTACTATCTATCTATCTATCATCTATCTATCTATCTATCTATCTATCTATCTATCTATCTATCTATCTATCTATCTATCTATCTATCTATCATCTATCTATCTATCTATCATCTATCTATCTATCTATCTATCATCTATCTATTTCTATCTCTATCCATCTATCTATCTATCTATCTATCTATCTATCTATCTATCTATAATCATCTACATCTATCTATCTACTACCTACTATCACGTCTATCATCTATCATCTATCTATCATCTATCTATCTATCTCTATCATCTATCATCTATCTATCTATCTATCTATCTATCTCTATCTATCTATCTATCTATCTATCTATCATCTATCTATCTACTCTATCTACATCTATCTATCTATCTATCTATACTATCACCTGTCTATCATCTATCATTATCTATCATCTATCTCTATCTATCTATCTATCTATCATCATCTATCTATCTATCTATCTTCTATCTATCTATCATCTATCTATCTACCTATCTATCTATCTACCTATTCACCTGTCTTCATCTATCTATCATCTATCTATCTATCTTCTATCTATCTATCTATCTATCTATCTAGCCTACTATCACTTCTATCATCTATCATCTATCTATCGTCTATCTATCTATCTATCTATCTATCTATCTATCTATCTATCTATCTTCTATCTACTATCTATCTATCTATCTATCATCTATCTATCCTCTATCTATACTTCTCTCTATCATCTATCTATCTATCTTCTATCTATCTATCTACATCTATCTATCATTCTATCATCTATCTACCTACCTATCTACACCTGTCTATCATCTATCATCTATCTATCATCTATCTATCTATCTTCTATCTATCTATCATCTATCTATCTATCTATCTTCTATCTATCATCATCTATCTATCTATCTTATCTATCTATCTATCTATCTATCAACACTTTAGGAATTACTTGTTATAATCATATACAAAAAGAAAATTGCATTTGAACTTGACCACTTTATATAAGCAATGCTTTTCTTAAACTGTGTTATATAAGTAATCTTTAAATACCAGCTCAATGCCTTTAAGAATGCCTTATTCATGTTTTGTATGATGGTGTGTGGTATGATTAAGTGTGTCACCATGTGGGTCACCTGATACATGGTTGCAGTGCAGTTCTGCTGCATTTGCCTTCCTTAATTCACCCAAACACTCAGTGATCTCCTTTTTATCTGCCTTTTCTGTTATTGTTTAATCTGTTGTCTGAAAGCATGTTTGTTTTGCTTGCTGTGTTATAGCACCACAATCAGCATTAACCTTTAACCTTAACTAAACCCTTTTAATCTGCAAGACATACACAAACACAAACAATGTGGACTTGTGCTATAGAATCCTCATAAAATAGGCTTTTCCACCCCTACTCTGTAATGTGTGGCCTCCCTGCTAAATGTAAACAATACTCGCACAGTTTTGAGTTCAGGTACAATATCTAACTTTGGTGCTATTAACTAGAAAGCAACATTTTTGTAGAAAGAAATATTCGCATTGTGTGCTTAGAAAGCTTTCCGAGTAGTAAAGGACAGTGCTGTTAAAACACAGGATCCCCCTGCATGTGTTTTGCTCTATTTCTTGTACCATATGCATTTTGTGGTCTATAACAACTTTCCTTTTATAAAAGAAATTGCAGAAACTAACCACTTTGTTGTGATATGATTCATCCAGTTCAGAAACGTTTGTGCACATGATTAGTGCTGAATTACAAGTCTATATAGACTCTGCAAGAGGGACTAGCCAGGGCACAATTTCCCTATTGGTGAATGAGCTCAGGAATTGGAGTGCACCACCACTCACTTATACTAACAAGGGTGCTGGTGTCCTAAGCAGAATATTCAGCCTGCCTCATGGACTCAATGGTCCTGTCTATAGGAGTGCTAAAAGTTCCCACTGATTCCTGTAATATCACTTTCACATCCATTAAAATGTGTGTCTGGCTGAGAGGAGCAAGGGAGGTAAAAGGGAACAGAGAGAGGAGGTTGGAGCATTATGGCGGGTGATTTATGTTGGTGGGTTCCAAGTTTTTAAGGATTTTTCCTAGCGCAACTATAAATAATCATTGTTTACCATAATCTTACATGAGATTTTACAAGGGTTTTGTAAGGAACAGTTGTGAAAGGCAGAAAGTAAAGTGTAGTTATCTCCCTTATCTCTGCTGTTTGACATATCTTAATTGAAGGTTCATGGTTTATTCTGGGTTCCCACTAACGGAAATGGTAATTTGACTTTGAAGTATATACTTTTGTCATACAAGAAACAGATGTTTCCCAAATGACCTCTATACTGTGATTCCATATTAAATGTATCTTACTGGTTTGTTGGATATATCCGTTTGTCTTTGTTTCGAGTAAGGCAGTGTGAAATGTAGGTCCATCTAAGTGTGCGAAAAGCTTTGTGTAGTGTTGATTGGATTCATTTAGCAGTCTCTGCTGTGTAAACCATGTATCAGTAGATTTGCTTTGATACCTTATAGATAGATACCTTGGAGCGATCAGAAGGTGAGGACTCTGTTAAAGTATACCTGACTTGCAGGGTTATTCATAAAAGTTCTTATTGTTAAAATGTGTGCTAATTTTGCCCCAACCAGATGTTACCTATCAAATGTTAAAAATATCTGATTGGTTGGGGCAAAATTAGCATCATTTTTAGAACTTTATTGAATACCCTCTTGGTGTACCTTCATTGTAATCACTGTAGAATAAGACTATAAAATAGAATCATAATTTAAAAGGAGTCTGTCTTCATATATATCTACATATTCATGTATTAGTGTAGGTTGTGCGTGTAGGATATTCTTTTGCAATTATGTTTAATTGTTGTTTATCACCCTCTGGTTCTACAATTAAAATACAGCCGCTCTTACTATAAGATGGACAGCAGCCTACAGGATAGCAGGGAACTTTTCAGGGCCTTGACATTGATGTCCTCCAGTCACCCACAAATAATATAGGGCCCTATTTATAAAAGATCGGTATCGTATTGTAAAATATCGATCGTTATCGTAAAATAACGACCGGTTTTTTACCGATAACGACCGTTATTTACTGGTATCGGTAAATAACGTTTGTTATTGGCAATAACGGTCGTTATCGTTAAAACCCGTCGTTTTATTACGATAACGATCGGTATTTTACGATAACGATACCGATCTTTTATAATAGGGCCCATAGAACCTATAGGTCAATATATAAACATGGTGGTAGATGTAAAGTACGGTAGAATGGGGGAAGACGGATGGAAAACGTTGGTTAATAGGATCACATTGTGTATATCGATGTACCCTTATCTTGTTAATGTCTGATTGGCTCCCACAATGTTCTGTCACTTAAGACGAGCAACTGTCCAGTTTAAATTGTGTTTCAGTGATTGGATTTATACACTGAACTGGCATAGACATAATCAATCAACATTAGTCGGTTCCAGACCAACAGGTCTTCTGATGTTTTACAATAAGGACTTTCATCCACTTTCACACAAGTGTCTATGTTCTCTACTGCAGGTTCCACAAGATCTAAAGCAAAAATTAAAATGAGAGTTTTCAAATATTTAATTAAAATAATTTTAGTCCAAAAATAAACCCCATTTGACTTAATACATTATTACTCCAAAAAATGCAAAAAAGCCCACATACATGTACAGTATGCACAGAAAATCCCCACAGAACAGCTCAGTACGCTAGCGCACGAGAAGAGAGGGCTAATCCTTACCAGGCTGATGTCATTGCTTCACTAGATAGAGACGTGGAATTCCTAATGGAATATATTATAATAAAAGGCTTATTACCTAAATAAAAACCAACAAGGATTGGAAAGGATTCAAATTGAAATAAATTAAAAAGATCTGTGTATGTTCTGTCCTGCCAGTTAATTGTTGCTCCCTCTCTGGGTGACCATTTGTAAGATTGATTACAGAATACGGCGCTCTTATAACTAGATCAGTCAATTAATCTCTGCGCTGTGGGCCATCTATGCTTTTAGATTTTCGAATTAACTTTGGATTTGAGGCTGGGCCTTCTATGTTGCTCTGATTAGACAGGCAGGGATATGGCGTGGATCAGAAGGACCTGGCCTGTCAGGACACATGCATTCAGCCATGCTTTGGGGAATCGCTTGCCGGTAATTCTGGGCCACACGTGCAAAATGACTTTAACAACACTAAGTAAGACATATTAATGTACTAAACTTAATGAGTTTCTGGGGGATGGGCAAATTGCATTGCTTTATTAGTTTATTGCAGATTATGGGAATGCTCCTTACAGTGATGGAGTGGATGACTTTACTTCAAGATGCACCCGTTCTGTTTCCTTGTGGCTGTGGGCATGTGGGTGTTAAATGTTTATCTGCCTATTTGCAAACTTGTATAATGAGCTATGTGACAGTCCACAAACAGGTGGAAGGGTCCACATGGCTTTAGCACAGGGTGTAATGGGTCATATGGCTTTTAGAACAGGGTATAAAGAGTCACTGTGTTTTAGCATGGGGTATAATGGGTCACATACCTTTACAAGGGGTAATAATGGGTCACTAGCTTTAGCAAGGGGTGTACGGGTCACATGGCTTTAGCCCAGGGTAAATGGGTCACATGGCTTTAGCAAGGGGTATAAGGGTTACACAGCTTAAGCACAGGGTTTAATACGGGTCCAGGCTTTAGCACGGGGTATATGGGTCACATGGCTTTAGCAGGGTGTAATGGGTCAACATGGCTTTAGCAACAGGGTATAATGGGTCACATGGCTTTAGCAAGGGGGTATATGGGTCACATGGCTTTAGCTATTATATGGGTCACATAGCTTTAGCAAGGGGTGTAAAGGTCACATGGCTTTAGCTCAGGTATAATGGTCACATGGCTTTAGCAAGGGGTATAAGGGTTACATCTTAAGCCACAGGTTTAATAGGGTCCATGGCTTTAGCAAGGGTTGTAATGGGTCACATCTGTAGCAAGGGGTGTAAAGGGTCACATGGCTTTAGCATGGGTATATGGATCACTGCTTTGCATGGGGTATAACGGGTCACATGGCTTTAGTCAATTGGTGTAACAGGTCACATGGTTTAGCATGGGGGTCGTAAGGGTAACCATGGCTTTAGCATGGGGGTATAATGATACATAGCTTTAGCACGGGGTGTAACATGTCACATGGCTTTAGCACTGGTGTAAAGGGTCACATGGCTTTTGCCCAGGTCCTAAAGGGACAAATGGCTTTAGCACAAGGTGAAAAGGTCACATTGCTTTAGCACGAGTTCAAGGGTCCATGGCTTTAGCACAGGGTGTAAAGGGTCACATGGAATTTAGCACAGGTTGTAGGGTCACATGATTTAGCACAGGGTGTAACGGTTTCCCATGGATTTAGCATAGGGGTAAGGTCCCATGCTTTAGCATAGGGTGTAATGGGCCAACATGGAATCACAAATAGGCATGGGTGGCACTCCAAATAAGTAATTTTTTAATACAGACCACAACATCTCACACGTTCGGGGGTACATACCCCCTTCCTCACCTGAGGAAGGGGGTAGTACCCCCCAAACGTTGAGATGTGTGGTCGGATTAAATAAATTTACTATTTGGAGTGCCACCCATGCCTATTTGTGATTCCTGAAGTGAATATCCATTAAGGGTTGGATTGTTTGGAGGAGTGAGCACCCACCACTTGGTATCGAGTGCAGAGGACACGATTGTTTCTTCGTGGATGTAATGGCCACATGCTTATCACAGGGTGTAAAAGTTCACATGGCTTTTCTGACTTCCAAAAACAAAGGAGTCGCTACAAAGACCTCAGTTGGGAGTGCAGGCAAAGAGACGCTCTCCGTCGCGCAAAACATCAAGGACAAGGAAGAAGCCGCACCCTCTCCTCCTTCAAAATTCAGCAACTTTATTTTGGAACAATGGTAAAACATCAACCGCATCACAAAGCCTATTGACCACCTGATGCTTTTTCGGGCTCCGCCCTTTGTGAGCTACCCCCCCTAGGCCCCTTATATTGATGTGCTATTAACCAATTGGTTACCAAAACACATTGCATAATTGGTAATGATGTGAATGAGAAAAAGAAATACCATTACTACCAAAATATGTTTTTAAAAAACGCTTAAAGATTCATATGACATTTATCTGAGCAAAGTTATTCCAATTTAGTTCATTAATGATTGCCAACACATGATACAAATTCATTTTAATCAAGAATTCCAATTCCAATACAGCAATTTGGTTATAACTGGGGGGCATTGATCTGAGATTACAACTCGCCACTCATCTCACAACACGTATGGCGCCTGGTACTGAAGACGAGAGATCACATAAATTTATTGCAATTGAACAGAGATTCAGTGAAACTATTCATGATCTTTGACTAGACTTGGTTATTTAGCATTCTGTGTTAGGAAGCAATGTGCCAAAGTTTTAGATAAAAATGTTCGATATTAACATATTACTATGATGTTAACGTGAATATTATGTGAAGTAGTGTAATATTAACTGGGAGATTAGCATGAGATTAATGTGAAATTAGCGGATAGTAGTGTAATATTATGTGATATTAAGCATGAACTTAATGTGATAGTACGTTGATACGTAGTGTAATATTAATGTGATATTACTGATATTCAGGTGATATTAGCGTGATAGTGTTGTAATATTAATTGATATTAGCATGATATTAATGTGATAGTAGCATGATATTAACGAGATATTATCGTGATTTTATGTGTCCTGTGTTTATAAACCTGTGGCACTAGTCATTTCCAATATCACGAACAGGTTCATTACGATTGGTATTTTTATGAGTTCCTGCAATTAAAAATACCATCCACAGTAAAGATTGAAAATAGCCAATTAGCCCATGTCCTTACAAAAAAAGTGAAATTTGTGATTTGTCTGTTCCCCAGACAATTTCAGAATGGGGAATGAGTTTCAAGAATCAATTACTCTTCCCCATTGAATTTTATTTCAAATTTCTTGAATTCAGAATTCAGATTCGAAAGTGGAATGGTACTTACTCGCCAGTTTTGAACATAATAAGGAATATATAGGTTGTATAAAAGGCTTATAGACTGTATAATAGACTAACAGGCTGTTTAATAGACTAACAGGCTGTATAATTGGCTAATAGGTGGTATCATAGGAAAACAGTCTGTATCAAAGGCTAATAGACTCTATAATAGACAAACAGGTTGTATAGCTGTTTAATAGACTAACAGGCTGTATAATAGGCTAATAGGTGGTATCATAGGAAAACAGGCTGTATCAAAGGCTAATAGACTCTATAATAGACAAACAGGTTGTATAAAAGGCTTATAGACTGTATAATAGACTAACAGGCTGTATATTAGGCTAACAGGCTGTTTAATAGACTAACAGGCTGTATAATAGGCTAACAGGCTGTTTAATAGACTAACAGGCTGTATAATAGGCTAATGGGTGGTATCATAGGCAAACAGGCTGCATAAAAGGCTTATAGACTGTATAATAGACTAACAGGCTGTATAAAAGGCTTATAGACTGTATAATAGACTAACAGGCTGTATATTAGGTTAACAGGCTGTTTAATAGACTAACAGGCTGTATAATAGGCTAATGGGTGGTATCATAGGCAAACAGGCTGCATAAAAGGCTTATAGACTGTATAATAGACTAACAGGCTGTATATTAGGTTAACAGGCTGTTTAATAGACTAACAGGCTGTATAATAGGCTAATAGGTGGTATCATAGGCAAACAGGCTGTATAAAAGGCTTATAGACTGTATAATAGACTAACAGGCTGTTTAATAGACTAACAGGCTGTTTAATAGACTAACAGGCCGTATAATAGGCTAAAAGGTGGTATTATAGGCAAATAGGCTGTATAAAAGGCTAATAGACTGTATAGTAGACTAACAGGCTGTATAATAGGCCAACAGGCTGTTTAATAGACTAACAGGCTGTATAATAAGTTAATAGGTGGTATTATAGGCAAACAGGCTGTATAAAAGGCGTATAGACTGTATAATAGACTAACAGGCTGTATAATAGACTAACAGGCTGTATAATAGGCTAATAGGTGGTATCATAGGCAAACAGGCTGCATAAAAGGCTTATAGACTGTATAATAGACTAACAGGTTGTATAAAAGGCTTATAGACTGTATAATAGACTAACAGGCAATAGGCTAATAGGTGGTATCATAGGCAAACAGGCTGTATAAAAGGCGTATAGACTGTATAATAGACTAACAGGCTGTATAATAGGCTAACAGGCTGTTTAATAGACTAACAGGCTGTTTAATAGACTAACAGGCGCACATGGATTAATGGTAGCAAAGTGATTAATACATTGCGGAAACAAGTGCACGTAGGTTGCGATTGCGAAAATATATGCATCTCCCCTTTTATACCTCTGTAATTGATACATATACTATAAGATTATGAAAGAAAGGCAACGTATAGCTATATACATGTATAGACACTGCACTTCCTGTGTGTAATAAAAGGATTTTAACAGTATTTGCATCATATTGTCAGTGATGCATTTAAGACTTGTATGTAATATAAAATGTAATAATATTGTAAAATGTACATTTTTATCTATAATGCACTGCAGCATAACGGTTTATCCAGAATCCCAAAATTCTTAATAATGAATCCAGCTTTGCCATTAAAATTAAATAGATATGCAGAGAACATTTGAACTTATGATAACAAAAATTTGAGTTTGAAAAGGAGAATGGAAGTCTAAAAGTAAGTCTAAAATAAATGAAGTTGGGTCATTCTCATATAATAAGGGTCTTATCTTCTGTATTTCATTTTTTAATCCAACAAATCCCAATCATTGATCTCCATTTCTTCCCATTTTCTATGTTCCTCTGCTACTGGTGATGTAAGTCCCATTGAAGTCTATAGGGATGGTACCAAATAAAGATTCTGCAGAAGCAGAGGATCTTGGGAAGAAGGGAAGAGCAGCACCCACAAATACCCTGCCCTGGGGCAGGGACATCTTTCCTTATCTCTTTGGGTCAAGCATTATGTAGTTATGATTGTAAATAATTATTTATATATAAAGTTACTTGCAAAAGTGTGCCCGTTGGTGCACAGTGGAATTATGTGTGTGTGTTTTGCTACGTAATTATTTTATTGAAAGCTCGGGGTCATGTTCAGTGATTCCAACACAAAGTGCACAAATATTCAAGTAGGGATGGCCTGTTCGCGGATCCGAACCGGACATCTCTACATGCAAGTGATTTTGGTTCGTCTGCCTCTTCCTTATGCATATAGTTGTTAAGCTGTAGGGCCAGAGAGAGGCTACATACATTCGTTAAGCTAGTAAGTGTCAGGATCCATAGTGAACTCTGCTCTCCCTTTCCACTCCCAGCAAGTATCCAGGTGGAGGCTCAAATGGAATAAGTCTGAAAGTTCCCAAACAATCCATCATATATTATGATCAACACACACATACTCTCCCATTTCTTTGACCTACCAACTCACAACTACAACTCCTACAACCCAGCATTCCCTGGCTGCACAGAATGCTGGGCAATTTATTTTTCATACATCCTGGAATAAAGCTCTTTTACTGACTTACAGACATTAAAAGCCATGCTTAGTGATTCTACCCAAGGGTTTAAATATGCACATGTTTGAAAACTACAACTCCAGCATTCTTGTTAGCAGTAAATTTCTCCTTAGTCCATTGGCTAATGAATGTACTAAGATTCAATACAATGTAATGATATAGAGCATGGGTATTGAACTTTTCACAAGTTTAAAATTATAACTCCCAGCATTCTCTGGCTGCACAGAATGCTGGAAAATTTATTTTTCATACATCCTGGAATAATGCCCTTTTACTGACTTAAGACATTAAAAGCCCATGCTTTAGCGATTCCTACCCAAGGATTTGAATATGCACATGTTTGAAAACTACAACTCCCACTATCTCTGTTGGCAGTAAGTTTCTTCTTTATGTCCACTTCCTGTCTAGCAAACAGAAACTGGATTGTCTCGTTATTTTCTAGGAGAGGGGGGAGTAAATGTGAGATTCTAAAGAATTTCTAATTGGCTTAGACTGTCACGTTACAAACAGCACATAATGGGTATAATACAGGAAATTCATACACTTCCTGTCTTGTCAAATTTTTTGATTTGCTAACAGTGTAAGATCAGAATCATTGGATGTTAGTAAAATTCCACTTCCTTTTAGTTTCTACATGGAGACCCTGTAAAATTCTTGAGGTGTGGCTAAACCTATCATTTTGAGTTTTCATTTAGTGTCAAGTTAAGTAAGTATACTTTATTAATTGTATATCATTTGTTTTGCAATTCAGTAGTAGGTAGTAGTACTATACTTGTATAGTGTTATTTCTTATGGTGATTTTGATTAAATAGTGATAATTACACACATACATATAGACCTTTCCTATGTGCAATACAGTTATATACGTCCACCTAATTGGTTGCTCCTAAAAACTCCCAAAAAAATGCAATCTCCGTAAAAATATACATTTATTTTTATAATATAAACCGATACACACATACAGTGTGATTGTTATTTCCTGTTAAGGGTTTAAATGCAGGGACATGTTTTACCCCTCAGTTGAACAAGTGAGGCCACATTGAGTTGTAAACATGTTACATTTTCTAGATTACTCAAGTCCAGTTAAAATTGATTCGCTGCCACTAGATGTACCATGGCCTGTCAGAAATATTCACATGTGTGGAAGTGAGCTATGATTATAAAAATGGCTCTAATTATAAAAGAGTTAAGTTTTTAAGAGCTTAGAACAATTTTAAATGGCACGTCCCTCCCGATATCCTGATACAATTTATATTGGGTAGAAGATGCCCAAACTTAGGATTCATTAAACTTACCTGTTCAGTTCCGTAGGACTCCTGATGGGCATAGGGGCATCTTATATTTACCAGTCTTTGTGGGCTGGGCATGGGGCATCTATATTTACAAGTCTTGTGGACGGGCATCTATAATTACCAGTTGTGTGGGCAGGGCATCTTATATTTACCAGTTTGGGCTGTACATGATGGCATCTTATATTTACAAATCTGTGTTGGCTGGGCATGAGAGATCTATATTTACTATTTTGTGTGAGACATCTTATATCTATAAGTCTGTCTGGGCATCTTACGTTTACCAGCCTGTTTGTGAGGCTCTATATTTACCAGTTAACAAGCCAGTTTTAATTACCGTTAACAAGCCTTTCAGTTTACCAGCCAGTGTAAAATCATCCTCCCATCCCCCCAGGCCAGAGTTAGCAGTCCACCCCACTCAATGTTGCCTCACCCCACCTCACATCCACCCCACTCACATCCATAAGCCTCACCCACCTTTCCTGCAAGATTCAGGGTGGTTTTAATTATCTTATTCAGGTGACAAAAGGTTAGGAAAACCAATAGAAAAACGGAAGCTAAGCTGACTATACACAGCGATTCACAGCATTGCAACTATGTCTTGGCACACGCAGCAAGCCAGATATCTGTCGGCACACATGCTGTGGAACGCACAATGGACCAGTACGCAGTATGGGGATTGGTCAGAAGTGCGGCAATACACCACATGATCGGATCGTCTCTCTCTACTTAAATAAAAGGAGCCGATAGACCAATGGACATTTTGTTGTTCCCGATTGATCGTTCATGTGTAGGGGCACTCTGAACGTTCGGGCACAGCCCCACATACGAACGATAATAGGTAAATCCTGGTTCTCCCGCCGGGATTTACCCATTATTGTTCGTATGTGTGGTCGTACCTTTAGCTTTCATTGTGCAATACATTACACATGTTTTCAGCTTAAAAGTGATTAGCAGGTGAAACCCGACTGGTGGAATTACTTTTAATTTAAAGGGCATTTTAACTATGGAACACATTTCCTTGAAATCAATTACTATCCTTATCTAACCAATAGTAAGTGGACACCTGTTAGTAATCGTTTTTCAGATTTTACTTAAGAGGGTAAAATATTGGAAAGGGACCATGTCCAGTCTGATAAAAATGATGTCACACTGTTTGTATACTCAAGTCTGATAAAAATGATGTCACATTGTTTGTATATCAACTGATACAAATTATGCCACACTGTTTGTATACTCAAGAAGATAAAGAATCAGATTTGATTACAAGCAGAATTGCCACAGGGGCTCGATATTTTATCTATTATGGGCCCATAACATGTACTGTTCATTGTTTGTTTAGTATCCAGACTGTGTAACTACAAGAGTTGAAAGCCTATAATTCCCTCCCTATTTCTTATTCTCCCGCAGTGCTAGGACGAAGTCTGTGCTACAAGGGGAACAACTAGCCAATTTACGGTAAAATGATAAATTGTTCAATAATTTGTGCGGGGCTAAAGCTCTAGAAGTCACCTTTACTCTCCCAAAAACGATATAGTACAATTCATCAGTTGTGCTATTGTCTATATTAGACTGTTTCCTCTATGTATCTATTAGCAATTCATAAAGGAATTCACTGGTGTTGGGAGAGAAAGGTCGACAGTTTTTTTTCTATGTTTGCAAATGATCTCTCGTCACCTGGTATTAGGCCATCAGTATTCTCTCATAAGCAATGTAGACATAAAGGTCTCCAAGAACCCAGTAGTTATTTGGTTTAAAAAATGGGGTACTGAGTTATCTCAGCTGCTGCTGGAGGTTCTAGGAAGACCTGTCAATCACGCTCACCACTCCTCAACGAAGGAGGAATATATAAAAGAAATTAGTAACCAGCAACTGTTTTTTTCCCATGAGGTTTTGCAGCAGCTCAGGCTTTATTGTCTGCAGGACAAGCAGCCACCGATTATGACCCAGAATATTACAAAACAAAAGTTCCTCAGGGATTGTCTTTTGCTATTATAGAAGGATAAAAATCTGTATGGTCACAGGGTGAAATGTTCTAAAGAATATTGATCCTGGTGACAACTGTTCTTGTAATTAATTCCTGCAATAAGTAAACATATGGCAAATAAATCAGCTCCATCAGGAGCCATTTAAAATGAACTTACAGAACTCTTCCTACAATTAAAATAACAAACAAGTGAAGCAAAATCATAAATAGTTTTGTGTTGGATATTGTATTTGGGTAGGTTTACATTGAAAATCATGCGTGAGTTTGTGTTGGATATTGTATTGAGGCAGGTTTACATTGATAATCATGAATGGGTTCTAGTTCGATATTGTATTTGGGCAGGTTCAGGTTTAATGAAATAATGAGTGGGTTGTGTGGGATATTGATTTGGGCAGGTTTACATTGAAAATCATGAGTGGGTTTGTGTTGGATATTGTATTTGGGCAGGTTTAATTGAAAATCATGAGTGGGGTTGTGTGGGATATTGTATTTGGGCAGGTTTACATTGATACAGAATGGGTTCATGTTCGATATTGTATTTGGGCAGGTTTACATTGACAATAATGAGTGGGTTTGTGTTGGATATTGTATTTGGGCAGGTTTACATTGACAATAATGAGTGGGTTTGTGTTGGATATTGTATTTGGGCAGGTTTACATTGACAATAATGAGGTGGTTGTGGTTGGATATTGTATTTGGGCAGGTTTACATTGACAATAATGAGTGGGTTTGTGTTGGATATTTTATTTGGGCAGGTTTACATTGACAATAATGAGTGGGTTTGTGTTGGATATTGTATTTGGGCAGGTTTAGATTGAAAATCATGAGTGGGTTTGTGTTGGATATTGTATTTGGGCAGGTTTACATTGATAATCATGAATGGGTTTGGTTTGATATGTATTGGGGGTTTACATTGATAATCATGAATGGGTTTGTGTTGGATATTGTATTTGGGCGGTTTACATTAATAATCATGAAGGTTTGTGTTGGATATTGTATGGGTAGTGTACATTGATAATCATGAATGGGTTTGTGTTGATATGTTTTGGGCAGGTTTACATTGATAATCATGAAGGGTTTGTGTTGGATATTGTATTTGGGCAGGTTTACATTAATAATCATGAATGGGTTTGTGTTGGATATGATTTGGGCAGGTTTACATTGATATCATGAATGGGTTTGTGTTGGATATTGTATTTGGGCAGGTTTACATTAATAATCATGAATGGGTTTGTGTTGGATATTGCATTTGGGCAGGTTTACATTGATTATCATGAATGGGTTTGTGTTGGATATTGTATTTGGGCAGGTTTACATTGATAATCATGAATGGGTTTGTGTTTGATATTGTATTTGGGCAGGTTTACATTGATAATCATGAATGGGTTTGTGTTGGATATTGTATTTGGGCAGGTTTACATTGATAATCATGAATGGGTTTGCAACAAGCAATTTACCCATTTCAATAAGCAATATAATGTGAAGTGACACAGTGCCTGACATCCCTGATTGGCCTCATTATTATTGTATGATTGCTCCACACCCCACTGCTTAGGCCAGTTCATGCTTCATTCATCTGCACACATCTGTTTAATACATCTCCATAAGTACAATGTCAGGGAAAGTCGCTGAAAATCCGGCATAGCTACAGTACCAGGCTCCCACCGAAATGCTCCACTACAGGTGCTGATTACAATGAGACAGACAGTGGCAGGTTTCAGCACTAATTAGGACTTGCAGCTTCCAGGTCTTATTTTGCCATGGTCTGTAAACTGATCTCATAATGAGTTAATGTTGTGCTAACATCAGTTGCCTAGTGGGATTTATCTTGACACTTCAGGAGCTGTCTCTGCTATTCAGCATTCAGCACTTCAGATGAAAACCAACCAACCCTGGTGCATTAGTGTTTGAACATTCAACTTCATTTCATCCTCTATAAACCAGTGCAATCTAACAGAAAATAGTTCCAAACATTAATATAAATCAGATCTGCAAAACACAGACTAATGAGCCACCTAACGGGCTGGATTTCTAACAAATAATGTGAAAATAAACACGTGTGTGTGCGTGTAGGTGTGTGCATGCGTGTGTGCCTGTAGATGTGTGTGTGTGCATGTAGATGTGTGCGTGTGTGTGTGTTTGTGTGTGTGTGCTTGCGTGTGTGTGCATAGAATGATTCACTGGAAAAATATTTTGTCTGGGGTGTGAATGTCTTTTGCTAAATTTCTGATTTGTTAATATCTCATCTGCAGAACGATTGTTCAGTGTTATTATACACACTGGTACTGCTGTCATTCTAATTAATGTTGATATGTGTTTATTTTACTCTAAAGTGTATATGTAAAATCCCATTCATTCACATTAAACATAGCCATCTAGTGGAAAAATTGTCAAAGAGGTTTGTAAAGTTAAATTATTTGAATGGAAATTCTTATTAGCCCGATTGGGGTTGCTAAATCTACAAGGAGATTAAACTACTTGACATACGTGTATAATGGCGGCTCTGATCCTCCTCCGTCAGATACCATGTAACTAGGCCTCCCTTGTGTGGGGATTTGGAACGGTGAGCAGGATCCAGGAACAAAATCTCGACGCCAGGCCCTGCTCCACGGAATTTTTAAAACATAATATTTATTTGCAACAATGTTTAAAAACATCTTATAGTCAGGGCAGACAGATTCTGGAAAAATAAGGGATTAATCTGACACTCTTCAGACTACCATTGTGTCCTTAGGGCTAGGCCACACTGGCAGGCGTTTTAACCTGCGATACGATCGCATGTCAAAAAGCACACAATAGTGTTAAAAATTGTTCTGGCCACACTAGTGCGTTGCGTTTGTTGCGCTGCGAGCTGCTAACCGGAGCGCATGTGATTGCATTTTTTCACACGATATAATGCACTCCGGATTCACAATCACAGTGCACGTGCACTAGCGCACCAGGAATAGTGTAGTGTAGGACGTGATGCAGTGTGACCTCGGCATTAGTCATACAAATCATTATATGGTTGTCTTTATCTAGCTCATCCTTTTTTACACTACCCATAATGCTTAGACCAACCAATATCAGAGTTACTAGAGTTGAAGACAAATTAATAGCCCTAGTCTCACTGCTTTATAAGGTGGTGTTAATTCATACTTCAACTTGTAATCCAACAAACCCAACTTGGAATTTTATGTATTACACCCATAAGTAATATATTGTAGTTTGATTCACCATGGTAAGCTACCTTCTATATAAGGTAAAAGATTATTTTAGAATGATCTTTCCTTTTCATTGGTTTTAAGATTACCTTAAAGATGTAATTAAACATGTTTGGGACCACTTTTCCCTTTTCTGAGGAGCATAATCTATCCTTTATAGATTTTAGCTTCACGCAGGTTTGTTGATTTATCAGCTATGCCATTATCACTGAATAACAGGACAGAGAGGCGTACTGAATAATCTTGATTGGTTGATGGATAAGCTAACATTTTTTGTTTTCTGATTCCCCCTTTGTCTAAAGGTTCATGATTCTCTGTTTTCACTCATCCTGAAAGGTTAGGGGCACTCTAATCAACTTATAGGGTTATTCAATAAAAGTTCTTATCATTTAAAATAGTGCTATTTTTGCCCCAACCAATCAGATGTTAGCTTTCAAATGTTAAATAAGATCTGATTGGTTGGGGCTAAAGCTAGGTACACACCTACCGATTTTTCCTCCTGACCGACCGTTCGATACTTTCGACCGGTCGGCCAGGAGGAAGGACTGTCGGTCGCGGCAGAAGCAGCCGCGTCCGATAGTTACCGCGACCGATCGTGCGGTCCATAGTGGACCACGCGATCGGACGAGGTTTTCCACCATGTCCGATGGTCCTTTCGGACGAACGGTCGATCGGACATGGGCACATTCGGATGCGATAATTTTGGTCCGATCGACCGATACACGGAACTATCGGTCGATCGGACCGAAGTATCTCATCGTGTGTACCCAGCTTTAATTAGCACCATTTTAAACGATAAGAACTTTTATTGAATCTCCCTGATAGTATATGACTGAACTATTGGCAGTACTTTTTCCTCCGCTGGAAGAATTAGAATTTTGGAAATTTCAGCCGATGATGTGGTTTTCTAACAGCAAGACCGACTGCTCTGAAATATCTGCGTAGGTTTTGCTGCAACCGACAATATTTTTGCCTGTCCGACAGGACGATAACAGCAACTGGCCAGGCCAAAATATTAACCCATCTGTACCTAGCCAACAAAGCTCTTGCTAAGGTTGAACTTTAAACTAGACAGAAACTGTATATTGCTTGTTCTTCTTCACATTGGGTAATGCAATAAGTCACCGCAAGGTGTGTCCAAACAGCGTATTACAGCTTTCACTCAGAGTGATCCTTATGAGGGTTCTATTAATTAATTACTTACTGTGGGACTATTGAAGCAGTACTGTTCTAAAATAAATCTATAGCAAATCTGTGTATATATAATAAATACATTAAACATTGTGAATGGCTACTTTCCAATTTTTGGTCATTTTTAAGTTGTAAATTTACAAAGCCCAATACCACTATAGTGTAGAGTTGGGGTAGTTATGGTTGCATGTAACATAACTTTATTTTAATACAAATATTTATTACTAACCTTAATTCCTTAAAAGGTAACTGTGGTCTCCACATAAGTGCCCTCTGTCTCATACCTTTCAAACAAGGCCAGGATGATGTCTATAGCTGTTGTTAATATAAAGTGTTAAGGTTCGTACACACGTATCTTACATGTGTACGTGTCGTGTATGGGTTGATAATCGTGCTGTATATGGGCACTTTTCAACCAAAACAGCCACTTGTTGAACATCCCCCCAGCCGGTGAGGCAATGATACTGTTCAGCTGAGCCCATACACAGCACGATTATTGGCTGAAACGGCTGTTAATACACATCCTGTGTCGAACTTTAGGCTTTTAAATTTTCTCTGAAGAAACAATAGTGTCCTCTGCACTCGTACCAAGTGTGGGTGCTCACTCCTCCAGATAATCCAACCCTCAATGGATATTCAATACAGAAATCACAAATAGGCAAGGGGGCACTCCAAACTGTAATTTTATTCAATACAGACCAAACATCTCACAACGTTTTGGGGGGTACGTGCCCCACCTGAGGTAAATTTTCTCTACCTACTCTGCACTGTCTCTGTGTCTCTGTGATCGTCATATGTTATAAGCTGTGTGTCCCACCCCAAAAGATTGTTCTTTTCTGAAGCTAGTCACAAGTTTTCAATCAATATTTGTGCTTTCCTCTGCCTACAGGCACCTCAGGGAGAGAATAAGAAAAGTTTTGTTTCAGGCTTGTGACTAGCTTTAAAAATTATAAAGAATTTTGGAGCGGGACTTACTGTGCAGCTACAAGTGAGCATGCTCAAGCCAGGGGCTTGCTGGTGCTAGTGATACCACAGCACACTGTGTAAGCAAGAACCTTTTAATCTGCTGAAGTTTTCAAAGGTAAAATTATGCCTTTTTGATAGAGTGCACTTGTATGGAGACCACAAATTCCTTCACTTTGGCATAAAGGCTTTCCATACAGAGATTTATTTTGGTTTACTGTCTCTTGTGTTTTTTTGATACAGAGAATGTGCCTGTTGGAATAAGAAACTACATTTGGGCAACAAAGACTTTCAGTTAACAGTTTGGACAGAAATTAAACATTTCTAGGAAATCCAGTTTCATTCCACCAAACATGGCAGGTTATAATGGGGCTAGTGCCTAATAGGTTTTAATCTGTTAATTAATGGTGCAGAAATGCTCATGGTGGTATCTGAGTGTTTGTGTTACGTTTCTAATTCTAATAAAGCAATTACTCCTGAGTGTTGACTTGCTCTTGTAAATATGTCAGTCTGTTTGATTCTTTTGTTACCAAAAGGACTAATCAAAAGCTTAGTATAATGGAGTTTCCCTGTGTTTTGTTCACAGGGCTTATTTCAACTCAGGGGCTACACTAATGAACACAGAAGGTGAAAGTAGCAACTGCAAGAAAGCTGACAGAGTGAAATAAATGAGGAGCGTGACACTTTAAGTTGTATCTGGCTGAAGGTGACGGTAATTAAATCTTCTTCAACGTAGTGTTTTGCTGTTGTTTTAATAACGAGAGATGGACGAACCTGCCTTGTTTCTTCCCTCTGCGTTAAGGCATATTAAAGGGCACCTGTACTGAAAACATGATTTTTCCTTGTTTTAATAAACAAATAAATACTTTGAAATAGCCCCTTTTCTGCATGTGTGCTTGTGGCACATCTTCATTTCATTCCTTTTTTATCCTACTCTTAACTGACTCCTCCATCCATCGGACATGACTTTTGAGGAAGTCAAGTATACTCAATAATTACTATGGAAGGAAATTTTCCATGCAGTTTCCACATACCAGCTGTCACCATTCCAGTTTCAGCAACTGCCACACAGCTGAAGAGTGTATGTAAATTAGGCATTTAATTGACAGCGTGAAAAAATTCAAGAATTAAAGTTCCCAGTAATGGGTAATTTAAGAAAAATGTTTTTCCAATATAGATGCTCTATAAGGGGTAACTTACAAGGGAACTTACAAGAAGCCAATCCCTTGCCGCATCCTCCTGTCTCTTCTGGTTAATGACAGTCAGTACCATGGTTACATCACAGCCAATAGCTGACAGCAATTGCTGCACGACTGGTTAAGCACACTCGTAACCAGCTCGCAAAACAAAAGCGAGGAGGAGGGACTTCCGATAAGGGACCATGGTTCTTGTAAGTGCTTGTAACTCAGCATGGGAGTGTTCAAGCAAGGTAAGGTTACAACGCAAGTGGGTTTTTGCAGGGTGATACTTCAGAATGTGTATGAGGAATTTGGGGGCTGGGTGTTACCCTTTAAAGGGCAAGTCCAGCCTAAAATGAAAACTTACATACAGGTAAATCACCCCCCAAAACCTAAACGGTAATAGTTTGAAATGTGAAATATATAAGTCTAACCTGAAATCCTGCACATGTCCTGTTTCCCCTGTTTCTGCTTCCTGGTTCATCCAGTTAGTAACTGTCAGTTATGGATTTAACAGTTGACATCACAGCCAATGACTGAATGCTAATCTCCTAGCTGCACCTTCTGAGCATGCTCAGCCTCAGTACAGGTCACTAAATTGCTCAGTTACCAAGAGGCACCCAAAAGCATAGCAAGCATACAGTAATGAATTCATAGGACAAAATAGGATTTATCAACATATTTTAAAGAGGCCATTCTTTCTAAAGGATGTTATTATGAGGGTGGAGTTGTCCTTTAAACATCCAACTATTCTATAGGGTTGTAAAATATAGAATTGCCACAAGTTTAAAGTGCATATGCAACAACCAATATTCCTATTAAAAACACACATGTATTCCCAAGTAGAAATGGACGAACTTTCGAAAGTTCAGTCCGTTTTTGAACTTTCGAACTATATGGAAAGTTTGAAAGTTCGAAAACGGACCCACTAAAGTCAATGGGAGTCAAATAGTTTGAAAAGTTCGAATGAAATAACAACTAAAATATCAATGGTAACTTAATAAATGACTGTGGGACCTGGGAAATGGTCTGTTTGAATATTCAGGACTTTTGAAAACTCGATTTTACTCTTATGCGTGCTACTTTTGAGCTCTCGTGGTTCGAACATTCGATAATTATCCCATGACCGACTCGCGGATTCGGAGAATTTGATATTTACGTATTGGATAATACACATTTACTTGTGATTGGTATAAAGATATTTTACTTGCGTTTGGTATAATAGTCATTTTACTCGTGGATTCGATATTTACTGGTATTAGTATAATAGACATTTTACTTGCAGATTCGATATTTGTTATTTACTCGCATATTGGTATAATAGACATTTTACTCGCATATTCGCACGCCTCAAACGGTGGAACATTTGATAATTATCGAAAGTCTGGAAAATATCGAAAATCCGGGTCCAGGATAGTTCGAGAAGTCCGAGTCCATTCGAACTCAAATAGTTTGGCTCAAACTCGGGTTCGAGTTCTATTCCATCCCTATTCCCCATGTATCAGGCGTCCCTGAACCTTAAATTATCACTTATAATGTCCTCAAGACCTGTAATTGCAATACCAGTCATTGGAATCAACAGAAAGTTTCAGTGTCTCTAATCCGACTTCCAGGACCATGACTCACATCATGGAAACCCTGCACCTGCGGGCCTGAGAAGCCTTGCCTGGCAGTGGGTAGCTACAGACTTATGAGCCCTGATGCAAAATTGGGCATGGGCCCCCGAACACCGCTGCAAACACAAATCGGCACTGCATACCAAATAATCATTGGTAAAATGCTTTGTATATAGTCACTGGTAAAATAGTTAGCACAAAGACTGGTTAAGTGCTTGGCATGCAAACACTGATAAACTGGTTGGGAAACTGGCACTGCAAACAGCCAGGCACTGGTTAAATGCTTGGCACACAGACAATGGTAAAAATGCTTTGTACATAGACCACTGGCAAAACAGTTGGCACACAGACTGGTACTTTTGGAACTTTAGCACAAAATGGGGCCCCATTCTTGGCCAAGGGCCCTGGTGCGGTCGCATCCCCTGCACCCCTGGTAGCTACGCCCCAGTGCCTGGCACAAAGTAAAGATGATAAATTCAATATGCTTGTGAAGGTTCTCATTCATCCAGGTCATGGTATATTGTTGTATTCAATTAGATCAACTGGACTTGAAATGTAGTTCTTGAAGACGTTTCGCTAGTCATCCGACTGGATCTCTCAATTCAGAATGACTTGTACAAGAATCTGTGGCAATTACGTACCCTGGAAAGTCCCAATTAGCATATCACAGCCAAGTGTTAAGGGTGTGATAGTGGCTTAGAGGTGTTATAGGAACGCCTAGAGTAAGGTGTCAAAACAGCATTGTACATGGCAGACGTTCCTATAACACCTCTTAGCCACTATCTAATCACACCCTTAACACCTGGCTGTGATATGCTAATTGGGATTTTCCAGGGTACATAATTGCCACAGATTCTTGTACAAGTCATTCTGAATTGAGAAAGCCAGTCGGATGACTAGTGAAACGTCTTTAAGAACTACATTTCAAGTCCAGTTGATCTAATTGAATACAACAGATATGATAAATTCAATACTTATAGCCGGCGGTCACACTCTTCACCCGGGTGCCCGTTAGCAATCTCTACATACGGGAGCTCAGTTGCTTGTTTCGCAACTGTCATCATCCAGATATCCTCAGGCGGGACCGGCTAACATTCAGACTCCTAAGTGAATGGAAAAAAACAACACCCCCACCTACACATGTCATCCCAGTAATGTCCGCCATCCCGGCTTCGTCACCGTGTATACCGGAAGAGGGTTTATGGCCAATTCGAGGGTTACTGAATGATACATTTGAGGGCTACCTAACAATACTTTGGAGGATTCCCGAAATCGAAGGTGCATTCGAGGGTTACCGAATTCAAAGGATACATTCTAGGATTACCGAATTCAAAGGATACATACCTTCGAGGGTTACCGAATTCAAAGGATACATACATTCGAGGGTTACCGAATTCAAAGGATACATACATTCGAGGGTTACCGAATTCAAAGGATGCTTTTGAGGGTTACCGAATTCAAAAACAATCATCAAGTATAACAAAAACAGATACATTCGAGGGCTACCGAATTCAAGGATACATACATTCGAGGGTTACCAAAATCGAGCACTCCATTCAAGGGTTACTGATTTGAGAATTTGTAATATGAATTTTGAATAATTATCAAAAATAAGTCCACGAGTTTGAAAAACCCAAACTAGTTTGCAATTCTGATGAATCGAATATTTCGAGTTCGTACAACTGATAAAGTTTGACCCGATAAAAGTTTTTTCTTCAAATGTAAGGATGTCCACGAGTCTTCTGATATGACCTATTAGTGAACAATTCACTGGTTCGGTCCAGCCCCTTTTACTTGCTACTGTGCATGGAAAGGCACAGAAGCGAGCAGAAGCACGCCAAGGGAAAGAAGGCTGGTAAGTACTGCTAGCAGCATCTTAGAAATGTAAAAATCTTGCGAGGTCGAGTTTTGTTTTTTTTAACAAGTTTTTTTGGGAGGCGGACAGGAAGCAAGCAGAAGCACATCTAGGAAAATAAGCCTGGTAAATATTGTTTGCACCATCTTAGAAAATTAAAACCTTGCAAGGTCGAGGTTTTCGGGGGTTATTAACAAAATATAAAAAGTTTTTTGGGGGGTGTACATACCCTAAAATATATTGTCTAAAGTATCATATCCCTGCTCAAACATCACTTCTCCAATGTAAACAGCCTAAAGGTGGCCATAATCGTTCAAGTGTATGGGCTTTTCCCGACCGACCGTAGTGCCAACGAACGACCGTAGTTGCCACTATGGTCGGTCGGGAAAGACGGAAATTTTCAGTCGGTGTTATCAGCTCCCTTTACTTTAGCAAAGAGAGCCGATATGACTGTTTACGTGTATGGCCATATGATTACATGTGTGGCGGTTCCCGACGCAATGTGCCGACAGATACCAATGTGATCTGGTCGGCACCTTAACTGTATATCTGCCTGCATAGTCAAGCCCCTCCATTCCCCTTATTATTTTAGTTCTGAACTCTTCCATTTCCAAGATGTCTTTTGTATATTGGATTCCAAAACTGCACCGCACATTCCAAATGAGGCCTTAGCCGTTCACAGTCTGTTTTTCTCACCAGTGGGCTTTTAAGAAGATTGAATAAAGAATTGTTTTACTTACTTTGATAGAGTTACGGGAACCTAGCGAAGGGTTCGGGCACAGCACAACCAGGCCAATGGAGACGAGCGGTGAGTTGCTCTAAATGTATATGTAACTGGAACTGTAACAAGGAGAGGTTTTGGCATTTACGTTTTCAAAGATGGTGAAGGGTTCGGGCTTTGGCACCCAAACCACACATCAGTACAAGTAAGCTCCGGCTACTTAGTTTCATGGTGTCTTATGTTGTACATCGTTTCAATCTCAGCCACCTAGAGAGGCATCTTTGTTTATATCTCTAGTCTTTGACTTTTGGCATTGTTCTACAGACTAGTCCGTTATTTACTAGAACCCCTAAATCTTTTTCAACAGAGATTCATTTTTTTGGACCATTTGGAGTAGGTGGCACAAAGATTGTAAAACCCCAAATGCATCACCTTACATTTATCAACATTGAATCTCATCTGCAATTCTCTGCCCATTTTGATAATTTATCTAGGTTTATCTAGAACTATTGTGTGTATAAAGTTTTCTTAAAAATGGTTTAAAATAAGTACTTAGGACAGGGATATAGGACTGGAAATTTCTACCTCCCAATATTGTTTCTGTAAGAAGCATCAGCCCAAAGAAAACTGACTCTGCCAGTCTTCCTCCTGGCTTCATCACCATCTTGAATACAGGAATAGTCCATAAGTAAACTGGCAAATGAAAACTGTATGTGTTGTAACTCCTTAACAAAACAATATTGTGAGGAATAATCAATCCTACTTCCCTGCCCCAGGTACTTTCCATTTTAAAAGTTAATTTTTACAATATAGTTATCCTTTAAATAGAAGTGGCCCCAGTATAGAACCCTAAGCTGAATGCATACAATGAGATATTTCCGGCTGACCGACCGATAGTGCTTTGATCGGTCGTTGGATGGAAAGGGTGATCAGGCCTATTGTAAATCAACGACGATCGTGCGGTTCCCCATGGGACCGTGCACTCGGTTCACGAACTGTTGGCCGTGGCCATTATTGTTGGGGGAGTTACTGAAAGTCGAAGGCTACATTCAAGGATTACCGAAAGCGCAATACTGGAAAAATTATTTTTTAAAGAAGCAAGTATTTCTATGTCCCATTTGTTAAGCAGTCATCTCTATAGTGGTCCTTCAAGCATTTCAAAATTGTTTATTCTTATTTATCCCTATCATTTACCAAAAATCATTGTATTTAGTGGTAGGAAGAACTGAATATTTACGGTAAACTTGCCCAAATACAATATCCAACCAAACCCACTCATGATTATCAAAGTGAACCTACCCAAATACAATATCCAACAAACCCATTCGTGATTGTCAATGTAAACCTGCCAAATACATATCCAACACAAACCCACTCATGATTATCAAAGTAAACCTACCCAAATACAATATCCAACACAAACCCACTCATGATTATCAAAGTGAACCTACCCAAATACAATATCCAACACAAACCCATTCGTGATTGTCAATGTAAACCTGCCATAATACAATATCCAACACAAACCCACTCATGATTATCAAAGTAAACCTACTCAAATACAATATACAAAACAAAACCCACTCATGATTATCAAAGTAAACCTACCCAATACAATTTCCAACACAAAACCATCGTGATTGTCAATATAAACCTGCCCAAATACAATATCCAACACAAACCCATTCATGATTATCAAAGTAACCAGTCAAATACAATATCCAATACAAACCCATTCGTGAATATCAATGTAAACCTGCCCAAATCAATATCCAACACAAACCATTCATGATTATCAATGTAAACCTGCCCAAAACAAATCCAACACAAACCCATTCATGATTATCAAAGTAAACCTGCCCAAATACAATATCCAAAACAAACCCATTCGTGATTATCAAAGTAAACCTGTCCAAAAACATATCCAACACAAACCCATTCGTGATTATCAAAGTAAACCTGCCCAAATACAATATCCAACACAAACCCATTCATGATTATCAAAGTAAACCTGCCCAAATACATATCCAACAAAACCCATTCGTGATTGTCAAAGTAAACCTGCCCAAATACAATATCCAACACAAACCCATTTATGATTGTCAATGTAAACCTGCCCAAATACAATATCCAACACAACCCATTTGTGATTTTCAATGTAAACTCCCCAAATACATATCCAACACAAACCCATTATGATTGTCAATGTAACCTGCCCAAATACAATATCCAACACAAACCCATTTGTGATTTTCAATGTAAACCTCCCCAAATACAATTTCCAACACAAACCCACTCATGATTATCAATGTAAACCTGCCCAAATGCAATATCCAACACAAACCCACTCATGATTATCAATGTAAACCTACCCAAATACAATATCCAACACAAACCCATTCATGATTATTAATGTAAACCTGCCCAAATACAATATTCAACACAAGCCCATTCATGATTATCAATGTAAACCTACCCAAATACAATATCCAACACAAACCATTCATGATTATTAATGTAACCTGCCCAAATACAATATCCAACACAAACCCACTCATGATTATCAAGTAAACCTGCCCAAATGCAATATCCACACAAACCATTCATGATTATTAATGTAAACCTGACAAATACAATATCCAACACAAACCCATTCATGATTATCAATGTAAACCTGCCCAAATACAATATCCAACACAAACCCATTCATGATTATCAATGAAACCTGCCCAAATACAATATCAAACACAAACCCATTCATGATTATCAATGTAACCTGCCCAATACAATATCCAACCAAACAAACCCATTCATGATTATTAATGAAACCTGCCCAAATACAATATCAAACACAAACCCATTCATGATATTAATTAAACCTGCCCAAATACAATATCCAACACAAAACCCATTCATGATAATCAATGTAAACCTGCCCAAATGCAATATCCAACACAAACCCATTCATGATTATTAATGAAACCTGCCAAATACAATATCCAACACAAACCCATTCATGATTATCAATGTAAACCTGCCCAAAGCAATATCCAACACAACCCATTCATGATTATAATGTAAACCTGCCCAAATACAATATCCACACAAAACCCATTCATGATTATCAATGTAAACCTGCCCAAATACAATATCAAACACAAACCCATTCATGATTATCAATGTAAACCTACCCAAATACATATCCAACACAAACCCATTCATGATATTAATGTAAACCTGCCCAAATACAATATCCAACACAAACCCATTCATGATTATCAATGTAAACCTGCCCAAATACAATATCAAACGGATATTGTATTTGGGCAGGTTTACATTGATAATCATGAATGGGTTTGTGTTGGATATTGTATTTGGGCAGGTTTACATTGATAATCATGAATGGGTTTGTGTTGGATATTGTATTTGGTCAGGTTTACATTAATAATCATGAATGGGTTTGTGTTGGATATTGCATTTGGGCAGGTTTACATTGATAATCATGAGTGGGTTTGTGTTGGATATTGTATTTGGGCAGGTTTACATTAATAATCATGAATGGGTTTGTGTTGGATATTGTATTTGGGTAGGTTTACAATTGTGATCTGTCGGCACCTTAACTTGATAATCTGCCTGCATAGTCAAGCCCCTCCATTCCCCTTATTTTTTAGTTCTGAACTCCTTCCATTTCCAAGATGTCCATTTTGTATATTGGATTCCAAAACTGCACCGCACATTCCAAATGAGGCCTTAGCCGTTCACAGTCTGTTTTCTCACCAGTGTGGCTTTTAAGAAGATTGAATAAAGAATTGTTTTACTTACTTTGATAGAGTTACGGGAACCTAGCGAAGGGTTCGGGCACAGCACAACCCGGCCAATGGAGACGAGCGGTGAGTTGCTTAAATTGTATATGTAACTGTGAACATGTAACAAGGAGAGGTTTTGGCATTTACGTTTTCAAAGATGGTGAAGGGTTCGAGGCTTTGGCACCCAAACCACACATCAGTACAAGTAAGCTCCGGCTACTTAGTTTCATGGTGTCTTATGTTGTACATCGTTTCAATCTCAGCCACCTAGAGAGGCATCTTTGTTTATATCTCTAGTCTTTGACTTTTGGCATTGTTTCTACAGCTAAGTCCGTTATTTACTAGACAAACCCCTAAATCTTTTTCAACAGAGATTCATTTTTTGGACCATTTGGAGTAGGTGGCACAAAGATTGTAAAACCCACAATGCATCACCTTACATTTATCAACATTGAATCTCATCTGCAATTCTGCTGCCCATTTTGATAATTTATCTAGGTTTATCTAGAACTATTGTGTGTATAAAGTTTTCTTAAAAAATGGTTTAAAATAAGTACTTAGGACAGGGATATAGGACTGGAAATTTCTACCTCCCAATATTGTTTCTGTAAGAAGCATCAGCCCAAAGAAAACTGACTCTGCCAGTCTTCCTCCTGGCTTCATCACCATCTTGAATACAGGAATAGTCCATAAGTAAACTGGCAAATGAAAACTGTATGTGTTGTAACTCCTAACAAAACAATATTGTGAGGAATAATCAATCCTACTTCCCTGCCCCAGGTACTTTCCATTTTTAAAAAGTTAATTTTTACAATATAGTTATCCTTTAAATAGAAGTGGCCCCAGTATAGAACCCTAAGGCTGAATGCATACAATGAGATATTTCCGGTGACCGACCGATAGTGCTTTGTATCGGTCTGTTGGATGGAAAGGGTGATCAGGCCTATTGGTAAATCAACGACGATCGTGCGGTTCCCCATGGGACCGTGCACTCGGTTCCACGAACTGTTGGCCGTGGCCATTATTGTTGGGGGAGTTACTGAAAGTCGAAGGCTACATTCAAGGATTACCGAAAGCGCAATACTGGAAAAATTATTTTTTAAAGAAGCAAGTATTTCTATGTCCCATTTGTTAAGCAGTCATCTCTATAGTGGTCCTTCAAGCATTTCAAAATTGTTTATTCTTATTATCCCTATCATTTACAAAAATCATTGTATTTAGTGGTAGGAAGAACTGAATATTTACGGTAAACTTGCCCAAATACAATATCCAACACAAACCCACTCATGATTATCAAAGTGAACCTACCCAAATACAATCCAACACAAACCCATTCGGATTGTCAATGTAAACCTGCCCAATACAATATCCAACACAAACCCACTCATGATTATCAAGTAAACCTACCCAAATACAATATCCAACACAACCCACTCATGATTATCAAAGTGAACCTACCCAAATACATATCCAACACAAACCCATTCGTGATTGTCAATGTAAACCTGCCATAATACAATATCCAACACAAACCCACTCATGATTATCAAAGTAAACCTACTCAAATACAATATACAACAAAAACCCACTCATGATTATCAAAGTAAACCTACCCAAATACAATTTCCACACACAAACCCATTCGTGATTGTCAATATAAACCTGCCCAAAACATATCCAACACAAACCCATTCATGATTATCAAAGTAAACCAGTCCAAATACAATATCCAATACAAACCCATTCGTGAATTCAATGTAAACCTGCCCAAATACAATATCCAACACAAACCCATTCATGATTATCAATGTAAACCTGCCCAAATACAATATCCAACACAAACCCATTCATGATTATCAAAGTAAACCTGCCCAAATACAATATCCAAAACAAACCCATTCGTGATTATCAAAGTAAACCTGTCCAAAAACAATATCCAACACAAACCCATTCGTGATATCAAAGTAAACTGCCCAAATACAATATCAACACAAACCCATTCATGATTATCAAAGTAAACCTGCCCAAATACAATATCCAACACAAACCCATTCGTGATTTCAAAGTAAACCGCCCAAATACAATATCCAACACAAACCCATTTATGATTGTCAATGTAAACCTGCCCAAATACAATATCCAACACAAACCCATTTGTGATTTTCAATGTAAACCTCCCCAAATACAATATCCACACAAACCCATTTATGTTGTCAATGTAAACCTGCCCAAATACAATATCCAACACAAACCCATTTGTGATTTTCAATGTAAACCTCCCCAAATACAATTTCCAACACAAACCCACTCATGATTATCAATGTAAACCTGCCCAAATGCAATATCCAACACAAACCCACTCATGTTATCAATGTAACATACCCAAAACATATCCAACACAAACCCATTCATGATTATTAATGTAAACCTGCCCAAATACAATATTCAACACAAGCCCATTCATGATTCAATGTAAACCTACCCAAATACAATATCCAACCAAACCCATTCATGATTATAATGTAAACCTGCCCAAATACAATATCCAACACAAACCCACTCATGATTATCAATGTAACCTGCCCAAATGCATATCCAACACAAACCATTCATGATATTAATGTAAACCTGACCAAATACAATATCCAACACAAACCCATTCATGATTATCAATGTAAACTGCCCAAATACAATATCCAACACAAACCCATTCATGATTATCAATGTAAACCTGCCCAAATACAATATCAAACACAAACCCATTCATGATTATCAATGAAACCTGCCCAAATACAATATCAATCCAACACAAACCATTCATGATTATTAATGTATATAATATATTATATATATATATATATATAATATTATTATACAAACATAGAGAAATAATCATGCCCATTCCCAGGCCCCACACATATAATATTATCTGCACACTGGCAACTTTATAAACAAAGGGTTTTTTAGTATACATTACTGTGATCACATGATGAAAAGCCTTCCAACCACGTCAAGGTAACCCCAGTCTGGAAGGTCCTAACGTCTTTTATAGGAGGTCCTTTGCCTTTAATATAAAGCACTGGATGGCCTCTTCCCTCATTTTAAAAAGCTAAGTGCTGAGGGGGAAGGGAGAGAGCCTTTTATATGGATCCGTGTGTAAGAATGAGAAATGCAAAGCTTGCTAATCGTAATTGAAGTAAAAGAAATTAAAAGGTTAGATTTTAGGAACTCCAGACTGGGGTTACCTTGACGTGTTGGAGGCTTTTTATTCATGTGATCACAGTAATGTATACTAAAAACCCCTTTGTTTATAAAGTATGCCATGTGCAGATAATGATATTGTATGGGGCCTAGGAATGTGCATTGATTATCTTCTCTATGTTTGTATAATGTTTGACCAGATCAGTAGCACTTCCACTAATGTAGTTGTAAATTTAGCCAATTTGAGTGCTTCCACAATTCTTGTATTGTTTGTATGTGTGTATATATATATTATATATATATATATATATATATATATAGCCGTTAGCCGTAGCCTATTAACAGCCTGTTAGCCTATTAACTGCCTGTTAGTCTATTACTGTATATACTCGAGTATAAACCGAGTTTTTCAGGCTGTAAAATCAGCCTGAAAACTTGGACTCGGTTTATACTCGAGTCACTACTTACCTTAGCACTCCTGCAGCTGCACGATCATTCCCTGTACTGGCGCGCCGGCCTGACGTCACTGCCCGGCGCCAAGCCCGGTGCAAATTAGTGACGTCAGCCGGTGCGCCAGTACGGGAATGAGCGTGCGCCGCGCAGATGCCGGAATGGAGAGGACGCTTACCTTCAATGGCACACATCCCAACAGAAGCCCTTGGATGGAGGAGACCCACATTTCCTGGATGGAGAAGAGCCCACAGTACAAACTGAACTGGGTGGGAGGGTGAGGGTGGCATTCAATGTTTGGAAACTACAACTCCCAGCATGCTTTATTAGCTGAGAGTTGTAGTTTCCAAACATCTTGAGTGCCAAGTGAGGTGGCATTCAAGATGCTTGGAAACTACAACTCCCAGCTAATAAAGCATGCTGGGAGTTGTAGTTTTCCAAACATCTTGAATCCACCCTCACTTGGCATTCAAGATGTTTGGAAACTACAACTCCCAGCTAATAAAGCATGCTGGGAGTTGAAGTTTCCAAACATCTTGAATGCCAAGTTTCTACCCTCGGTTTTATACTCGAGTCAACAACTTTAATAGGATTTTTAGGTAAATTGGGTACCTCGGTTTATACTCGGGTCGTTTAATCCAAGCCCGGCGCCAATTAGTGACTCAGCCGGCGCGCCAGTACAGGAATGAGCGCGCGGATGCCGGAATGGAGAGGACGCTTACCTTTAATGGCACACAGTCCTAACAGGAACCCTTGGATGGAGAGAGCCCACAGTTCCTGGATGGAGAAGAGCCCACAGGTACAAACTGAACTGGGTGGGAGGGTGAGGGTGGCATTCAAGATGTTTGGAAACTACAACTCCCAGCATGCTTTATTAGCTGGGAGTTGTAGTTTCCAAACATCTTGAGTGCCAAGTAGGGTGGCATTCAAGATGTTTGGAAACTACAACTCCCAGCTAATAAAGCATGCTGGGAGTAGTAGTTTCCAAACATCTTGAATGCCACCCTCACCCTCACGTGTCGGTTTAACTCGAGTATATACGGTATACAGCCTGTTAGTCTATTATACAGTCTATTAGCCTTTTATACAGCCTGTTTGCCTATAATATCACCTATTAACTTATTATACAGCATGTTAGTCTATTAAACAGCCTGTTGGCCTATTATACAGCCTGTAAGTCTATTATACAGTCTATTAGCCTTTTATACAGCCTATTTGCCTATAATACCACCTTTTAGCCTATTATACGGCCTGTTAGTCTATAACAGCCTGTTAGTCTATTAAACACCTTGTTAGTCTATTAACAGCCTGTTAGCCTATTATACAGCCTGTTTAGTCTATTATACAGTCTATACGCCTTTTATACAGCCTGTTTGCCTATGATACCACCTATTAGCCTATTATACAGCCTGTTAGTCTATTAAACAGCCTGTTAGTCTATTAAACAGCCTGTTAACAGCCTGTTAGTCTATTAAACAGACTGTTAGCCTATTATACAGCCTGTTAGTCTATTATACAGTCTATACGCCTTTTATACAGCCTGTTTGCCTATGATACCACCTATTAGCCTATTATACAGCCTGTTAGTCTATTTAACAGCCTGTTAGCCTAATATACATACTGTTAGTATATTAAACAGTCTATAAGTCTTTTATACAGCCTGTTAGTCTATTAAACAGCCTGTTAGCCTAATATACAGCCTGTTAGTCTATTATACAGTCTATAAGCCTTTTATACAACCTTTTAGTCTATTATACAGTCTATAAAGCCTTTTATGCAGCCTGTTTGCCTATGATACCCACCTATTAGCCTATTATACAGCCTGTTAGCTATTATCACCTGTTAGTCTATTTACAGTCTATACGCCCTTTTATACAGCCTGTTTGCCATAATAACCACCTATTAACTTATTATACAGCCTGTTGTCTATTAAACAGCCTGTTGGCCTATTATACAGCCTGTTAGTCTACTATACAGTCTATTAGCCTTTTATACAGCCTATTTGCCTATAATACCACCTTTTAGCCTATTATACGGCCTGTTAGTCTATTAAACAGCCTGTTAGTCTATTAAACAGCCTGTTAGCCTATTATACAGCCTGTTAGTCTATTATACAGTCTATACGCCTTTTATACAGCCTGTTTGCCTATGATACCACCTATTAGCCTATTATAAACAGCCTGTTAGCCTAATATACATCCTGTTAGTCTATTATACAGTCTATAAGTCTTTTATACAGCCTGTTAGTCTATTATACAGTCTATAAGCCTTTTAACCTGTTTGCCTATGATACCACCTATTAGCCTATTATAACAGCCTGTTAGTCTATTAAACAGCCTGTTAACCTAATATACAGCCTGTAGTCTATATACAGTCTATAAGCCTTTTATGGCAGCCTGTTTGCCTATGATACCACCCATTAGCCTATTATACAGCCTGTTAGTCTATTAAACGCCTGTTAACCTAATATACAGCCTGTTAGTCTATTATACAGTCTATAAGCCTTTTATACCAGCCTGTTAGTCTATATAACAGTCTATAAGCCTTTTATGCAGCCTGTTTGCCTATGATACCACCCATTAGCCTATTATACAGCCTGTTAGCCTATTAAACGCCTGTTAGCCTAATATACATCCTGTTAGTCTATTATACAGTCTATAAGTCTTTTATACAGCCTGTTAGTCTATTATACAGTCTATAAGCCTTTTATACAGCCTGTTTGCCTATAATACCACCTATTAGCCTATTATACAGCCTGTTAGTCTATTAAACAGCCTGTTAGCCTAATATACAGCCTGTTAGTCTATTATACAGTCTATAAGCCTTTTATACAACCTGTTTGTCTATTATAGAGTCTATTAGCCTTTGATACAGCCTGTTTTCCTATGATACCACCTATTAGCCTATTATACAGCCTGTTAGTCTATTAAACAGCCTGTTGCCTAATATACAGCCTGTTAGTCTATTATCAGTCTATAAGCCTTTATACAACCTGTTTGTCTATTATAGAGTCTATTACCTTTGATACAGACTGTTTTCCTATGATACCACCTATTAGCCAATTATACAGCCTGTTAGTCTATAACAGCCTGTTAGTCTATTACAGTCTATAAGCCTTTTATACAACCTGTTTGTCTATTATAGAGTCTATTAGCCTTTGATACAGCCTGTTTGCCTATGATACCACCTATTAGCCAATTATACAGCCTTTGAAAGGTTTTACTCTAAAGTTTGTGGTGTGTCAATTGTTCTTTATTAATCCCCTCCATTCAGAGGAATGTTTATTGTAAATTTAACAGGTTATAAACATGTCATACAGTGTGTAATTACATTCAATAGTACATATGATTAACATTTATACAGGTATATTTTAATCAAAGGGAAAAAAAGCATTGTTTGTCTTTATTATACAATCAATCATTTGGCAAACTAAGCAAACATTCTCCCTGTGCGTGTTTACTGAAATTAATAGATGAGAGAAGTAGTGTGGCAGCACCTACTGACAATACTAGCAATAAGCGTAGAACAATGTATTTTACTGATTATTTATGGAATTAAATATTATATTGTTCTATGATTTCAAACTGTGACACAATTATAACAAATATTATCTTACACACAAATGGAATATTGTTCCCCAAGCTATTACTGTATGGCTATTGGTGGAAATCGAGATTTGATAATTCCTAGAATCCCCTAGAACAGTCACGTGTGATAATACTAAAGGATCTTGTACTAGTGCATTATTCACATCACAACATTTTCCCGCTTTTTTACATCTCGATACACACACACACTAACTACCAGCACAATACTAACATTATATACATACATACACACACACACATATACACATGTAAACATTCATACACACATTCATACATACACACACATATATACACACACTCGCATACACACATACTTTTGTGAAACTTTCAGTTGACAGAGTGAAAATGTTTCTGTGAAATGTATCCTGTCCCCCTCACTCATCACTGTACCGGAGCTAGAATCCTTCTAATGGAAATGCCTCACAGCGCATATTTCTAGAAGTGTTCCCTAGGCATATTCAGGGGCATTGAGAATATTCTTCATTTCTTCTTGCTTTGCCATGGCGGTTACTAGTTCCTTTGGCTAATAGTTTATTTGCCTGGCCAGTTCAGACTAGATTATGCATCTTTTGTATGTGTTTTTTATTATTAAATGATTAATAGGTGCCACTATCTCTGTCCTCACTGTATAGGGTCTATTAACTCTACTCTCCCTGTATAGGGGTCTATAACTCTACTCTCACTGATAGGGGCTATTAACTCTACCCACTGTATAGGGGTCCTATTAACTCTACTCTCACTGTATAGGGGTCTATTAACTCTACTCTCACTGTATAGGGGTCTAATAACTCTGCTCTCACTGTATAGGGGTCTATTAACTCGACTCTCACTGTATAGGGGTCTATTCACTCTACTCTCACTGTATAGGGGGTCTATTAACTCTACTCTCACTGTATAGGGGTCTATTACTCTGCTCTCACTATAGGTCTTATTACTCGCTCTCACTGTTAGGGGTCTATTAACTCTGCTCTCACTGTATATGGGTCTATTAACTCTGCGCTCACGGTATAGGGTTCTATTAACGCTGCCTCTCACTGTATAGGGGTCTATTAACTCTGCTCTCACTGTATAGGGTCTAATTACTCTGCTCTCACTGTATAGGGGTCTATTACTCTGCTCTCACTGTATAGGGTCTATTAACTCTACTCCACTGTATAGGGTCTATTAATCTACTCTCACTGTATAGGGGTCTATTAACTCTGCTCTCACTATAATAGGGTCTATACTCTGCTTCACTGTATAGGGGTCTATTAACTCTACTCTCATCCGTATAGGGGTCTATTAAACTCTCTCACTGTAAGGGTCTATAACTCTACTCTCACTGTATAGGGGTCTATTACTCTGCTCTCACTAAATGGGTCTATTAACTCTGCTCTCACTGTATAGGGGTCTATAACTCTGCTCTCACTGTATAGGGGTCTATTAACTCTGCTCTCACTGTATAGGGGTCTATTAACTCTGCTCTCACTGTATAGGGGTCTATTAACTCTGCTCTCACTGTATAGGGGTCTATTAACTCTGCTCTCACTGTATAGGGGTCTATTAACTCTGTTCTCACTGTTAGGTGGTCTATAACTCTACTCTCACTGTATAGGGGTTCTATTAAATCTACTCTCACTGTAGGGTGTCTATAATTCTGCTCTCACTAGATTAGGGGTCTATTAACTCTGCTTTCACTGTATAGGGGTCTATTACTCTACTCTCCCGGTATAAGGGGTCTATTAACTCTACTCTCACTGTTAGGGGTCTATAACTCTACTCTCACTGTATAGGGGTCTATTAACTCTGCTCATACTGTATAGGGGGTCTTTAATCTACTCTCACTGTATGGGGTCTATTAACTCTGCTCTCACTGTATAGGGTCTATTAAATCTACTCTCACTGTAAGTGGGCTATTAACTCTGCTCTCACTGTATAGGGGCTATTACTCTGCTCTCACTGTATAGGGGTCTATTAACTCTACTCTCACTGTATAGGGGTCTATTAACTCTACTCTCACTGTATAGGGGTCTATTAACTCTACTCACACTGTATAGGGGTCTATTAACTCTGCTCACACTGTATAGGGGTCTATTAACTCTACTCTCACTGTATAGGGGTCTATTAACTCTAATCTCACTGTATAGGGGTCTATTAAATCTACTCTCACTGTAATGGGTCTATTAACTCTGCTCTCACTGTATGGGGTCTATTAACTCTACTCTCACTGTATAGGGGTCTATTAACTCTAACTCACTGTAGAGACTCGCTGGCAAATATATGAGTTAATTCGCGCTAACCGGTTCGCTACTGGTTAGCACGACTTTATATCCATATTAGTGTGAGATGCGTGGTTCACCTTGCACATCTGACGCTCGCTATTCATAGCTGGTGTTAAAATCCGCAGTGGGTAAATCCCTTGCCGGGATTTACCCAGATTTTGCAAACGTGAATTGATATATTGATCCTATGTTATATAATAGGCTGTACAATGAACTAACAGGCTGTATAATAGGCTAATTGGCTAATAGGTTGTATAAAAGGCTAACAGGCTGTATAACAGATTATATAATAGGCTAACAGTTGCTATAATAGACTAACAGGCTGTATAATAGGCTAATGGGCTGTATAATACGCTAATGGGCTATATAACAGGCTAACAGGTAGTGTAATAGTCTAACAGGTTATATAATAGACTGTATAATCAGCTTATTGGCTGTATAATAGGCTAACAGGCTCTATAATAGGCTAATAGGCATACAGCTTAATAGGCTAACAGGTGGTATAATAGGCTAACATGCGGTATAATAGGTTAATAGGCGGCATAATAGGCCAATAGGCTGTATAATAGACTAACAGGCAGAATAATAGACTAACAGACTGTATAATAGGCTAACAGGCCGTATTGTATAATAGGTTAATAGGTGGTATAATAGGTTAATAGGTGGTATAATAGGCTTATAGGTTGTATGATAGATTTAACTCTTAATATTATGTGTTTTTAAAATAATGATCTAATAAGAAATATATCTTATTTGATATTTCAATTGAAATATTGATGAATGGGGTCGATATTTACAGTCCCAAACCATTATTTTTCATTGATATTTAACATACTGGTAATATTGGTAGAAAATTAATTGGGCGTCAACACTGGAACGTCCCAGAAGGCATAGCTTATGGCCTGCTTTACTTTCATGTCTCCTTTAAGCCAAATTACAATCTGCTTTTAAATTATCAATGGAATGATAAAGTTTACAGGCAGAAACGTTCCAAACACCAGGAAAACCAATGCTGTTTACAAGATTATTTAAATATTTCTATAACTACATATATCTGTTGTATTCAATTAGATCAACTGGACTTGAAATGTAGTTCTATAGATAGATAGATAGATAGATAGATAGATAGATAGATAGATAGATAAATCGATCAATAATAGATAAATAGATAGATCATAGTTACATAGATGATAGATAGAGACAAAGAGAGATAGAAAAAATAGATAGATAGAAAATAGATAGATAGACAGATAGATAGATAGATACCTCAGCTGATTGTAGTAGTATTAATAAAAGCAGACATTACATTATCACTATATTCTACACATTACATTATCCCTATAACTATCCAAGCAGAGGAAATTTGGGTTGGTCATAAAAAGAAATACTCTAAAGGCAAAGTAAATGCATGTTGATATTACAAACTCATATTATTATTTATTTTAATCAGCTCCTGCTTTAAAATCTGTATTTCAGAGAACAGAAACAAATTGTAAATATTATTAAAGTTTCACTCTCTGATTTGTATTATTAAAGGTTGTTAATGCTTAAATGTTACACCAACATACCAGTATACCAGTATACCATTCTATTTTACTTTACCTATTTCTTATTTCCCTTTAGTTCTCAGGTTTCCTCAATCCTTTGTTTTTATAACCAATCACTAACCAAGAAAGGTACCAGACATACAACTAATGTCAGTCTCAAATGTCCCGAGACTCACTCATTACAAATAAGAAGGCTAGATTATTATGAAGCCTGTACATTGAAATGGAAGTGAAACAGCATTTTCTGTTTCCTAAACTTATCAGCTTACTTTGTGAAGATAACACATAGGTCAATACTGATACATTCAACAATTTAATATTTACTAAATGCCCCACTGCCTGTAGGGTTCTTGTCCTGATGTGACATAGAAACATTCAATTCTAACCAGAGACATTCAATAGGAATGATTCTTTTTTAATTGACATAATTCATAACAAAATCAATGAATGGTACAGTATCTAACATCCTTTAGGACTGTATAAGTTAGCAAATGATTTAACTATCCCTATGCTTTCTTACCTCCCCGGGAAATGGGCTTAAAGATTTGAAAACACATTGTTGGCAATAGTTGCATTTTAAGTTTCACTTGATTACCCAATATTGTCATTTGCCCATCTGAATCCAGATTCTTTAAATCTGCATGACACACTCTTACATGCAGTGCACAAGCTATATAAGATAAAATGTTCCACTCCACCTCACCACAATATCTGCAATTTTGCCTTCCTCTGGATCAACTGTTAGGTAGGGTTAAAAAGCAGGGTAAAAATGTTGGACTTGATGGACACATGTCTTTATTCCACCTCAATTACTATGTTACTATGTATATGAGTATAGCAGAAAACAAATGGTCCAGTTCTAAAACATGTATGCTACACAGCTTACACATACAGCTTACACGTACTTGAGAAATGACGTGTGAGTCCAAAACATGTCGCGAGTATGTTTTTTTATTAAACTGGCATTTTTTTTTATAGTTTCAGAACTGTACCATTTGTATATGTTCTGCTGTACGCATACTGTATAGGAAATTATCCACTCTAACTCAGTGGTTCTTAAACATTTTAAGATGGTGGCATAATTTTTATTACAAATTTCTGTCGAGGCACACCTATATGATTTCACAGCTAAATATTTTACATAGTCTATGATGTCTTTGTATCTTTGGGGAACACTTGAAACAGTCCATATGTTCCAGGGAACCCCTATATATATTTTTTTTTCTCTCTTTCTTTCTCTCTTATGAATTCATCAAAATAAATAATTCATACAACTAAAATATAAAGATATAACAGATATTAAAATAGATATATCTGTAATATATAGATCTTTTTTGATTTAATTACAAGGGGTTTTCTGTACATTTCCTGACCCTGTGTATTGTATTGTATTCAGGGAACTGAATGGTCCCCGGACCACTGGTTTATATAGTCACAGAATTAGAGTAAGAGATAATGGTAAAGAAAATCAGGCTAGAGCAAATATAGTTACTACCAAAATTTGAAAGCATTAACTATTGCTTTTATGCTCTTATGACCTACTTCCCCTATTTGTAAAATTTAGCTCTGTGTGTTTAACCTATTTCAAATTTATCTGATTTGTGCAGTAAAAATTTTTTTGAAAAACAGTTTGCCAAATATTCAGTAGAGGGCGTAAGTACAAGGTCACTGTCCACACACTATGCAGTTTAATGAGTACAGAAAATATTTTTGTAAGGCACAAATATGTTTAGGACTGGGAAGTTTAAAAATTCTTTTACATTCTGTTGTTTTGCTTTTATTTGTTTTTTACAGATTAAATCATTATTCGCAGTTCCCCAAACGCAAGCACCCAAAGGGGGTAAATCTAGAAAGCCCTATCAATTAACGGCAGCATGGTGCTTTATTCTGGATTTCTATTAGGTTGTACTTTCCTTGTGGCTGTCAGTGAAGCAGTCTGGATTTGAGCAGCAAACAGTGAAATATGATTTATTACCAGTGTAATATCACACTGGTCAAATCAACTACTAAATCAACCTACTGAATAAAGCAAAATCACACCAACACTTTAGTGCCACTGTTGCTCTAGACATGGAAACACCAGAGGGCGCCTCTATGAAACAAACTGATTTACCAATTCATCCCTTCTCAAGCCTGTAAATCTGTTCATTTACTTATTAACATTGTTAGAGTAGCTGGAAATCTTTCTTTTTCCTCAAAGTGCACACCTGTTGTCTGAAACACTTTTTAACCAGCTTGTTAAGCTGCTTTGACAGATCAAAGCCCCCAGACAATAGGCAGTAAGTTTTACAATTGTTTTGCCCTAAGCAAAATCCTCAGTGAAAGCCAGGCATGTGCCAGCAGTAATAGGGGGTGCAATTGAAAATAAATTTCTCTTGAATAAGAGCCCCTGTCCCATCAGAGGCACAACTAGCTGAAACAAAGGCAGTTGGGGATAAGTTATTGACTCCACTGACATGCTGAATGAACTGCATTATGCTTTCCTGCTCGTGGTAACTGTGTCAGGTTGAAGCCAGAATTAGCTGGCAGGTGCATTATCTGTTATGTTGACCCCCTTGGGATGAGTAACAAAAATTATCACCTGATTCTACACATAAATGTTTACATTTTGTGTTTAATGATTCACAGTATTAAGGGGAAGCAGATTTTAATCATATGTTCCATCTAGCTTTGTGCTGGATGGATTAAGGTTTAAAACATATTGCTCTTCTCAGAGAAAATATCTGCACAGCTTAAACAAATTATTTTATATCCTTGATCGATCTATCTATCTATCTATCTATCTATCTATCTATCTATCTATCTATCCCTCTCTCTCTCTCTCTCTCTATCCATCCATCCACCCATCCATCTATCCATCTATCTATTTATCCGTCCATTTATCTCTCTCTCTCTATTTACCTATCTGTCTATCTTTCTGTTCATAAAAAATAAGAAAACAGTATGAACAATATGACAATATGGGTTTATTTTGCAGTTGCAACTGTAAATGCACACATTTTTATATTAATTCATTTAATGTTTATAGTGTTGTAATTATTAGTATTATTCATGTATATATTAATAAATCTATTTAATGGATTAAACAGTTCTATACAGCATGGTAACCACAATAGATTTCATTTCTTATTTTCAGCCATGTAGAACAGACCAGATCAGGCTTTTATTGATCAAGGCATTGATTTTCAGCATGATATTTATTTGATAAATGTGTTCTGTGTTTATTTTAACTCCTTAAATTATTTGTTATTATGATTTGTCCACTGCTGCTTAAAATGTTAAAATATACTGGAAGGATCCTTGTCAGAGTTTTTCCACCCACGGTGATAAAAATGTCTGGCATTGTTCGTTTTGACTGTGGCAAAGATTTTTACAAAAAAGATTTTTTTGTCAAAAAAATATACAGATACTAGCGGGGTTTTTTGGACCATTATAAAGAATCACTATTGTTCGTTGCCAATAACATTCCTTTATATATACCGTCCACAAATACCTTGTTGCGACTTTTGTAAAAGTATTAGCATTAAACTGATAAACAAGGAAAATAATCCATTCACTTCCCCATTTTATTATCTATATTATTATAAAACAAGTTAGGAACATCTGACTTTCAGACACTTACAGGGAGATTCAATAAAAGTTCTTCAGGGTTATTCAAGAAAAGTTCTTATTTTTAAAAACTGTGCTAATTTTGCCCAGCCAATTAGATGTTAGCCATCAAATGTTAAATTAGTTCTGATTGGTTGGGACAAAATTAGCACCATTTTTAACGATAAGAACTTTTATTGAATCTCGCTGCTTATCTTTTAAAATGGTGCCAATTTAGCCCCAACCAATCAGATCTTATTTAAAATTTGAAAGCTAATATCTGATTGGTTGTGGCAAAATTAGCACCATTTTAAACGATAAGAACTTTTATTGAATAACCCTGTTAATTCCATTGTTGCCAATAGTCCCGGCCACTAAAGTCACTCATAGTGCAGTTCTCTTTGGATCCTTAGAAGTGTCCTGCATAGTAAAATTAATACTGTTCCTACAGAAAGACCAAAATTTAGGAACAGATATATTTTTTTTACACTGCAAATTTCCGCCAGCCGCAGCCAACCCCCTATGATTTGATTGCATGGAGATGACCAGCCGTGGGGAACTTTTCAAGCATTTCCGAGCATTCACAAGGCCAACGGTGAATGTTTATCGGCCTCAGGAGCTCTCGGAGATGTGCTACACACACTAACAATTAATGGACGATACTGTCAGATTCTATGGTATTGTCCCTTTATCATTAGTTTGTGCCCACCTTAAAGGTTCGTACTTACGTGCGATCGTGGTTGCCTACCTGCGATGCACGATGTGTGAAAACTGCCATTTCGACCGATAATCGGCCAGTGTATGGGCACTTTATGGGCCAAAACGCCCGTTCATTCAGAGATTGTTGCCGGGCGGATCTCCGAACAAGCGCCCGTTTTGGCCTATAATGTGCCCATACAAGGGACGATTATCGGCGATTATCGGTCGAAATGGCTGTTCATAGAGCTAGTAGGGAAGATGTTTACAAATAAAATAGAATGAGTATTAACAGTTTATTTCTTATTAGAATTATGGGAATATGAATTAACATGCTGTCTCTTTAAAAAGCAAAAGACACGCATGCACATGTAAACTATTTCCTTTTCAATCCTGGTTTATTAAGAACTTCAGGTTGAACTGGGAAGCAGCTGGTGACATTTATTTTAATAAAACTGAGCTTGCAAATATTGGAGTAACACAATACTCTACTATTAATTAATTAATTATTATTTTTCTCTAAACTATTTTTTTATTATGCTTGTGAAGGTTCTCATTCATCCAGGCCATGGTATATCTGTTGTATTCAATTAGATCAACTGGACTTGAAGTTTAGTGCTTGAAGACGTTTCGCTAGTCATCCGACTGGCTTTCTCAATTCAGAATGACCAACAGAGTCATTCTGAATTGAGAACTAAACTTCAAGTCCAGTTGATCTAACTGAATACAACAGATATTTATTTTATTATATTTTGTTACAATAGAGTATGTGGTGAAATGCAATTGAGAAGGTATTACTGGAGTACAATAATACTATTATTTTATTATATTATGTTGTAAGTACAGTATGTGGTAAAATGCATTGGGGGAAAAAAATTTTTTACAGTCACTCTCTTACATAGCTGATTGACTGCAATATAATCTGACTGTTAATAATCAGTTATGTATTATATAGTAGTTCAGTTAGTGCCTCCCCCTATTTCAATTACTGCACTTTACAAATTAGTGTGAACTTGCTGACAATCATGTTTATCCTACATTATAATTAATGCCACAAGATCCGAAAGAAGAAGATTGTGCTTCCTAGTTTTAATTGTGGGCATGACAAGTATAACACAACAGAAAAGTACTTGCGAGTTACTGAAATTATAACATGTGTTAGTCAGCACAGTAGTTAACCATTTAACTGCTAAAAGTGTTTGTTTAGCTTTTCTTCCATATTTCTCTCTCTCAAGGCACAATACAGCAAATTGTTTTCTTTTTCTATACAGTTACAGATTTTTTCTATTTTGTATCATGGTTAATAGGCTATAGAACTACATGGTACTAGATTCCACTAGTCTATAGACTAACAGTGTTTTTAGTTGATAAGCTTTCAAGGGCTATACCTTCTAAAATAACAAATTTAACATGGTTAACCTGTTGTGTATTTGGATCATACAAGCTGTATTATACATTTAAATGAGAATATTGCTATAGGTTTGCAAGTAGAGAACCTAAGCTCCAAAAATCTTGTGGAAGGTTATGTCCGTATGAGCAGTGTGTGGATCTAGTCTTCCCTATGCACAATAAGTCAGCATTACGGAGGAAACAGTGAGCTGTCAGTCAGGGGGTCAGTGTTGCTCGAGCTCCAGAGATGTCCTAGGGAGGCCTCTAAATGAATATGAATAGGAGCTCTAGCTTGATGGGGCAGTCAGATCGCACCGCCTTGAATAATAATAATAGCACGTCATCCTAAATAGCCCATTATGGATAGGAGGGTCCTTTTGTCTCTGTGGTCTTCAGGATCTCTATAAAAACCTCTCACTGTGCAGTTTACTCAGACTCTCCTTATGTACCTGGGGCAGAGAAAGTAAACTTGTTTCTGCTGGGACCATTTTGTCACAGTGACAGAAGATTTTGGAAACAGAGAACATATTTTTTTGTATCTACTTTTAAGGAATATGAATTCTGACTCTAGCTCTATGTCCAGCAGAGCTTCATCACCAGACATGGACGAGATATATCTCAGAGGCCATCATCATCATCACCACCACCAGGACAATAGGATGAACTCTGTATCCTCCACCCAGAATGACATACTACAGAAGATGACGGATGAGGTGCTTTCCAGACAAAGTTCTACAGGTGATGAGGATGGCAGCAAGTACAAAATTAAGAAGCAGCTGTCTGAACAGGACTTGCAGCAGCTGAGACTTAAAATTAATGGAAGGGAACGCAAAAGGATGCATGATCTCAACCTTGCTATGGATGGACTAAGGGAAGTTATGCCTTATGCCCACGGACCTTCAGTTAGAAAGCTCTCTAAAATTGCTACCCTGCTTCTGGCCCGAAACTACATTTTAATGCTAACAAGTTCCCTGGAGGAAATGAAGCGGCTTGTGGGGGAGATCTATGGGGGGCACCACTCTGCCTTTCACTGTGGGACAGTTGGACATTCTGCTGTTCATCCTGTACACCCATCAAGTGCTGTCCATCAAGTCCACCCCATCTTGGGCAGTGCCCTGTCTTCCAACAGCCCTAACAGCATATCTACATCCTTACCACATATTGGCAATATGAGACCAGCACACCCTCTGCTCAAAACTCCAGCAACCCCTCCACTTCCGATTGGTAGTGGTTTTCAGCACTGGGCCGGGCTCCCATGCCCATGTACCATCTGCCAGATGCCACCACCACCCCACCTTTCTGCTCTGACCACAAGTATGGCCAGAATATCGGCAGAAACAAAAGACCTGATGAAATAATAACACGGACTTCTTAGGGGTTTCCTATAAAGACAAAACTTTTTCCTATTCAGCTGAATGACAAATCTATATATAAATAAATATAATTATAGACATACATTTATTTGTGCTAATGCAAGAAGACTCGGTTGTGAAATGTGTTTGCACGCATGCTTCTTTTATGTTACAATTATACCATTATCACATGCTGTTTCCGGTGTTCTATTGAGAGGAAGTAGAATGTTTAACAGCTTTATACAGGTATTGATTAATTGGTTCTGGGGAATAAGTTTGGTTTTGATGAAATGCTGTGCTTTTTTTTTTTTTTTTTTTTTAAATAAAAAGGAAAGCTTTAGAGACTCTACATTCCCCAGTAACACATTTGAGCTTTTATCTCATCCTTGTAACTAGAAAACTAAAAGTAATGCATGCTTGCAAAGAAGCGAGTCTTGTTAAAAAGTTGTGTATGACTTCCATGCAATTTTCCTTGTACCAAGGATTTTTATTAGTGAATTCTTTGAAATCTGATCATGATGTTGTATATGTGACTTTGTAAAATAGAGACTAAAGTTAGCTTTACATTTGAAAGAATTAATTCTATACTGGTGTCCAGTGAGGATATAATTCTCTTACTGGAAGTATCACCATTTACTTTGCTGATACAGAGACTTGAATCACTCTGGATACAAATGTATTAAACACGACAGCACTAAAAATTGGGCTAAAGGAATGTGTTGATTAACTTTTGTTCATTGGTCAATTTGATTGTTATGCTTTTTGTTAATATTATAATTTAGTCCTAGGGCATTTTATTGAAATTATTTTGTTAGGACTCAAAGACAGTGCTTGCCTTTATTTTTTTTTATATTTTCTTTACTATTTACTATCATTATATTTATTAATTAAAACTGTTCTTGGGAGAGATTTAAAATAAAAAAAAGAACTTAAAAAAATTGGTTTGTTCATTTGTTCTTTTTGGTTTTTAAAGTAAGTTAAAGTAATGCAAACTACTTATATGTTTACTGGAAAGCTTTAAATATTGGTTAAAAGCAAATGGGTATTCTAGATGTTAAGGTATAGATTTACAGTTATTAGGCAGTATGTTAGTATATATTGATATTAGACAGATAGATAAAAGATATAGATTTCCAAAATCTGTTAATAAATTATTTCATAAATTACATATATAAAAAGATAAAAATTGCATAGACAAAAAGATTTATTGTATATCAAATAGATATATATAAGCTAAAAATATAGATAGATAGATAGATAGATAGATAGATTTATATTAGATAAAGAACATATACATATCTGAATTTAAATCAAATCAAATTAAAATAGATTTATTGGCAGGATCATATTGCATGTTCACATTGCCAAAGCCCCCAAAAAATAAGGAAAACAGGATAATATGGAAACAAAAATGGGATGAAGAAATGGTTATATTTGGGTAATATTTTCTTTTATAGGCAGACAAGATTTATGGTTGCTGATGGCATTTTAATAGATAGATAGATAGATAGATAGATAGATAGATAGATTAGAAGTAAGATATTGCTTTTTTATATAAATATATCTGTATAAAATAAACAGTCAACAGTTTTATTTTTAAACTACAGCAGCATTCATGTCTGTGGGGAAGATTGGATTGTTCTTTTTTAATCAGACAAGCCATTCAGCATTAGGGATGTACCAGAGTTTCAACCTGATTCTTGTTGGGGCCAAAAGTACTGGTTCCACCGTCCTGATTTCATCAGTCAAATATACCAAAAATAATTGTGGGTTCGATGTAGAAGATATTTTGCATGTAAAATTAAGGGGCATATTTATAAACGTTTGCTAACATCTGCGTTTTGCTATTGGCGCACATTGTGGTATTTGTGAAGGGGATCTTTATGAAGATGAAAATTGCAGCAATGCTGTACTTAACCCAATGGGGGTGAGGGGTGGTATGTGCGAGAGGCTGCTGGGAAGGGGGTGGCGTCCTAGTAGGGAGGCTCCCCACCTCCTCAGGCAGGAACCCTGCACCCCACCACGGGGCCCTTAAAAGTGCATTTTGGGGCTAAAGGTGATCCCGTAGCTTAAACTGCCCCCCCCAGCCTTTCCTGCAGTTATATGTGCCTTTGTGGCACTGACAAGTGCCATTGTTGGGGGTCCTGCAGCTCAAAACCAGGACCACCATTGACCATTGACCAAAGAGCCCTTGCTGCCTTTTTGGGGCCCTGCATCTAGAAACAAAGACCCCGGCTCTTAACAGAGCCATTATGGCTGTAATAAGAGCCTTTAGGATAAGGGGGTCCCGCATTTCTTAAGAGCCAGGGGTCTTGGTTTCGAACTGCAGGACCCCACAATGACCCTTTTGAGGGCCGAAAGGGATCTTTAAAAAACCAATGAAGGGGGGGTCCCGGTTTTGAGCTGCGGGACCCTTTCAGTCCCAAAAGGCACTTATTAGTGCCACAAAGACACTTCTCAGTGCCCTCCCCTGGACACACCTCATTTCCAGCAGCCCCTCATACCCCAGAACACACAGCGTGACTCACCTCAGAGTTGGTGATTTGAAACTACGGTGGTTTGAAACTCACAGTATTAATGACTTTTATTGCTGATTTATAATAGCAAAGTCCTATTTTGCTGATAATGGTGAAAAGTTCCTTTATAAATATGCCCCGAAGTGTGTTCCACAAACCCGCTGGTAGAAAAAAACCTAGTGGATTTGTGCATCCCTATTTAGCATTAAGGCAAGCGATTCCAAGTTACATTAGCTGATATTCTTTTCCGGTATTATGTGTGCACACTTGCGCAAAGATTCGTATGCAAGTGCAATAGCAGTGCTGACCCGCAAAGTATGGGTGTGTTCGCATAAGACTGCTTTGGGCAAATATCTTTAATGATATTGATGATCGGCCGAGATGCCTGAATGAACAGCATTTATGGTGGCCATACACGCTTATCCCAATATCGTATGACCGTCAGATCGTGTATGTATGATCGTGGAAAGATCTTTCAACGATCTTCCAATAATTTTCCTCATCGGGCCAGTTGAAAAACTTTTGGCCAACCGGCAATCCAATCGTACGACCTGCAGATTGTATGATCTGATTTTAGCGTCTGTGGCCACCATTAACGTTAGTCCACCGAAATGGCTGTCCAGAATTTACTTGTGCATCATTGATAGACCATGCAATTGCATGTGTATAAGGACCTTAAAGGGCATGTCCATCCCCAAAACTAAAATTTACCCCATTGTGTAGTTTTAAAAAATTGTTACCTTATGGTTCTCCTGCAGTCAATGTCTAAAGTCCAGGAAAACTGACCAGTAGGAGCTATCTTCTAACCTGAAAGGTTTCTGCCTCTGATCTGTCCTCTAAGAGGACAGTGGCATGCACAGGGGAGCCATTTCATTTCCCCCTACATCCCTCCCTCTGTATCCTATCTGTCTGCCTTACCACCTACCATAAAACACTACTAATATAGTGTTGCTCTCCCTTGCCCACCCCCAACCGCCATATTAAAACTAAAAAAACCTTTCCGATGCATACTTACGTCCCTGCGCTTCTGCGGCTATCTTTACAGCCGGCAGCCGCGTCTGTGACTGGCTGATCGGCAGCCAATGACAGAGATGGCTGCCAGTCTGGCCCCTCTCCAGTTAGCAGAGAGGAGGAGAAGATAGCCACAGGATTGAAGAGACTGTAAGTATGCATCAAAAACTTTTTTTGAGTTTTAACACAGCGGTTGGGGGTGGACAAGGGAGAGGAGCATTATATAAAAATTTCGGGAGGACATGCTCTTTAATTATTTGCACTATGTTCACCATATACATTATACAAATATAACTTTGAATGGACAGAAAATAATTCCTAATACTACTTCCACTATGTGTGTTTCACTGACATTTACTCATCCATCATTAAATACTGCATAAATGAAGTCCCAATCAAAATGCAAAACTATGATGGGGCCCCTATCCATGCTTCATTCACAGTTGTTTTCTGGAAGGAGGCTATATCTGTCATAGAAAAAATAAGAAGATGGGCCCCCCATCTTCTACCATAGTGTATTTTATTGTAGCAAGTAAAAACAGCATTCTTCTTCTTGGACCATATTCATAAAGGTTTTTTAGCGATACTGCGTCTTTAACGATTGGTTTAACGATCATTAATTACCGATCAGTTTAACGATTGTTAAGGAACATTAAACTGGTAATATATACGTACGTATAAGTACCTTATATCCGTTTCTATTATTCACAGGGAGATGAGGACGCTTATTCCCATCTCCCTGTAAATAATATAACAACCGGGGGACACTGCAACACTTACCTTACCTGCACTCCACTCGTGGCTGCTCTTTAGCTTTCAGCCTCTCTGCCCAATTGTGCGCCTATCTTTTGTATTGGCGTACATGTGCAGAAGATAGGCACTCGGTCGGGACATCGCTCCTGACAGCTGAGGTGCTGTCTTTTTGATTTTTATGTATGATGATATTTTTTAACTAAAAAAGACAGAATAAATAGAATGAGTAAAGAACAAGGGCTATGCCTAGATTAAGATACCAAAGGCAAGTTCATTGGTACACTGTGAATAGGACCCGCAGAAAAAGATTACCCCTTATTGTCTCACTGCATATTGAACCCCTTCATGATATTATATAGAAGGCCAATACTTTTCAGTGGAGACCTGAACAAAAACAGCCCTTCAGTGCCAGCTCTAGCCATTTTGGTGCCTTAAGCAAGCCTCTCCTGGTGCCCCCTTTCCAACTGAAACCTCCCCCAGCCACCTCTTGAATTAGTCTTTGCATAGATTGGAAAACTCAGCCAAGATGATTATATTGTATGCAAAAAGAGAGGCTACAGGGAACAAGTCTGGTAACATCTGGATCCTTTATGGGTGATCTCTGTCTTTTAAAGGAAAAACTTTGAATGACGCCCTGCAAATTTGAATGGTGCCCTAGCTGTTCGCCTAGGTCACTTATGCCTCGAAACTACTCTGCAGCCTTTGCCGAAGCAAATGTAACATCAAGCCTTTGGCTTCATTCGTCCTATTTTACCTTTGCAATTGGATAGTACACAACAGAACAACATTGTTATTTGAAAACTTAGGAAAATAAAAATCATAAGCAGATTCTAGTCAATAGCAAATCCGATCTTTCAAACAGCTGATCGAGTGTATCTTTACTTCATACGAGTGACCAGCTGTTTCAAAACAGCTTATCGCGAATCTTCTGGGGAGGGGTGTGTGCAGGGCCCCTGCAGTTACGCTCCTGCACAAGACTCTACTACAAATCAATATTTTATGACCCAGTTTTGTGACCCCAATAAAAAAGTTTTACTGGATACATAAATAAACCCTGTAGGTGAGCAACATAGAATTAGTTGTAGTTATGTCAGGTGCATTTTGTACTATATGTATTTTTGTATCTAGATGTAATATAACTAATATAATATAATTACAAAACATGGGCACTGCCCTATAATTGTTTTTTTTACTTCTCCTTTAAAGTACATTAAGAGAAACAGGCAAGTTGTGCAAAAATGTACACTAAATATGTATAGTTATATTTCTTTTCCATGCAGGTCATCTGTATTGCATGGTTATAAAGGCATTTTCTTTTTATCTTGAATTTAGGCTTTTGTTTTGGCAGAAAGGTTTACTTGAAAACAATTTGCTTAATGGCCTACAAAAACCCACAAGGATAACTGCAAAATCAGCTGAAAGTCACATAAACAGATGACAATTCTCATCACTTAATTATGAGACACGGTGTCATCAAGGATCCTTAATATAAAATCCAAGACACTACAAGGCGGGAGGTATTGGCAGAGGCCCTTGGCTCAGTGCCTTATTTAAGTTAATGAGGAGCATCCTCCTCCCTGGAACAGATTGGAGGTTATTTTGCTGCCACCTAATACATAATGTTATACTCTTAACAAAGAGAAGAATTTTAAAAGTAAATAGTTGAAGCAAAATGATTTTGAAATGGATACATCACGTATATTTCCTTTTTTTTCTCATTTCTTTTATGAAAGTCATACATACTATAAAATACCATAATAAATAACAATTTTAAGGAGCCTAAGAATATTAGGGTCAAATAAAGTGGCATTGTCTTCACTCACAAATATTTGATCACATTACGTAAAATATGACACAAGTCTGACATCACCGTGAGGCTGTTTGGCAATGCATTATTAAAAGGAGGTCTATACTTGTAAAATGTATATTATTTATTCAATATTTACTATGTAACTAAGAAAAACATATCATGGCTGGTGTTAAAAGCACTTAAACTAGCGCAAACGCAATATTGAATCGCAAGTGTTGGATGTGTTGGATATGGCGAATGCACGGGTAACTTTTGCATAACCCGCGCCTCCAACGCTAATATGGAGTTAAAGTCACGCTAACCGGTAGCGAACCGGTTAGCTCGACTTTACTTCCATAAATTTGCCCAGCGGCTCTGGGTAAATCATCCCCTTTGGTAACACACCCAACTGTTGGTAATACACAAAAAACACAAAGCAACTCAACAAGGCAAGAAAGCTGTTAGGGCTAGACCACACTCGCGATTGCGCATGCATTTTGGTTATAATGGAAATTGCGGGAACGCAAAAATTCCTGCAATTTCTGATGCACATGCAATTGCGCATACGTTTTTGTTTTGGTAACGCATGTGTTCACTATTTTTGGTGTGTTAACGCATGCATTTCCATCATGGAAAATGCCAAAATCACATGCACAAAACGCGTGCGCAAATGCAAAAGCACAAGAATCGCACACACAAGCAAAGATTTTTTTGCAAGCCTATTTTATTGTTTAAAGGGCAAGTCCAGACCCAAAACGAAAACTTACACACAGGTATATCACCCCCCAAAACCCTAAACGGTAATAGTTTGAAATCTGAAATATATAAGTCTAACCTGAAATCCTGCACAATGTCCTGTTTCCCCTGTTTCTGCTTCCTGGTTCATCCAGTTAGCAACTGTCAGTTATGGATTTGACAGTTGACATCATAGCCAATGACTAAATGTCTGCCTCTTCTGAGCATGCCCAGGCTCAGTACAGGCTCAGTACAGGTTTCTAAATTGCTTGGTTTCCATGCGCATCCAGAAGCATAGAAGGCACACAGTAATGTTCTTATTAGGGTGGAGTTGTCCTTTAAATGTAGTGAAAATAATTAAAATATCAATGGTAACTTAATGTAATGGCTGTGGGACCTATGAAATGGTCTGGGGAACATGTGAATTTTACTTTCACCCGCGCTACTTTCGTGCTCTCGCGTTCGAACATTCGATAATTATCCCATGAACGACTCGCAGATTTGATAATTTGGTATTTGCTCGCGTAAAGGTATAATAGACATTTTACTTGCATATTCACGCCTCGAACATTCGATAATTATCGAAAGTCCAAGAAATCTGGGTCTGGGATAGTTCGCGAAGTCTGAGTCCGTTTGAACTCGAAAAATTCGGCTCAAACTCGGGTTCGAGTTCTAGTCCATCTCTACGAGTGAACACTGCAATATATGAACAATTAAAGTAAATTTATGAAAAAGTTCATAATACTGTATATAATTAGCAGTTATAATCATCTTTGTGCTTTGCAATTGCCTAGATTGCCTCTTAAGGAACTGTTTATAGGAGGGTTGAACGTATTGTTCTGGACATTAGCATTGAGTCTACGTGTTACAGTTCCATTTTACCGGGTTTTGTTCGATAAATGTTAACAGGCTCTAAATCAAGGTGCAAAGATTTGTGTCCTGCAGAATCCACAGAGAATCACCAAAGAACATCCCGGGTTATACTTTAGGATCATCTCTGGACCGTTTAGACTATTATTCCTCACTGTGGTATTCTTTGTAAGCATTGTTCATTCCCTTTCTATACTACAGCAGATGGCATTTCATAGTTGGTCACAAATGGCTGTCACCGTGTGTTTGTCTCCGTGCCAATAACCTATAGTTTAGGGAGTCCCTAAGAGAATGTAACAGTTCTGACTCTGCTGATAGCAGCATCACAGAAAATGCTGTGCCTTTTTATGTCAGGAACAAAATTAGCCGTATCACTTCCAAACAGTTGACAAGGTTTGCCTGTTAAAAAGGCCATGCTGATATTTCTTTTGAATTTTATGCCTACCTGCATCTCCTAATCAAAAAAAAAATGTCTGTAGATGAAGATGTCATATCTCAGAAATTCAGCATTTTTTATGTATATTAGCTAACCTCTTCCTAATTACATTTCTATTGTAGTTCCCTTTGTTACAGCATGCTTTCTGTCAGGAACTTACCTGCTGCTCCGGTCCCACGTCGCTCTGCACTTCCGGGTGCATGGTGTCGGAGACGTCCTGACGGCACGAGGGTTCAAATACCGGCGTCCTTCTGGACCCGGTGCCCGATCGTAGCGTTTGCTACCCCAGGCTCCTTTTGGAACTTACCTCTCCAGCGACCACTTTGCCAGTTCCAGAGGAATACTTACCTTGCCAGTTCCAGAGACTATACTTACCTTGCCAGTTTCAGAAACAATACTTACCTTGCCTGTTCCTGAGTCTTTACTTACCTCAATTCAGGTAAATGTGTAGTGTGGCTTTACCAATGCAATATGTGTGTGCTCAACCCTCCTCTGCTCCGTACCCAGCGGTCAGAAATCCTTCAGCTAGAAAAGTAGAAAGGGAGCACACCGCAGTAATTATATCTGCAATCTCTTTATTAGGAACAAAATACTTTACTTACCTCGCCAGCTCCAGAGACTACATTACCTGTTTCTGCATCCCAGCTCCCAGCAGCACCTTCTCCTTGGTATCCAGTTTCTGGTGAAGTCTCAGTATCCTGCATACAATTCTCATCACCCTTATCTGCTCCAGTATCCAAACCTACAGACACGGGTCTCCTCCTGAAAGCGTACTTGTGAGTACCCCGGCTATCGGGACGTATTTATTACACTTTCACATGCACTTAAGGCTTGGTCATGGTCTGAGGTGTACAAGGATTTACAGGGAGATGTAATACTCAATCTCCGTGCTCCTCTACCTTCCTGGTTCCCTCGATACAGTATTCATAAAGTAAGTAGCGCAGAGGTAATGACCCAATTTAATGATCTTAGGGGATTTTAAATTGGGTACCTGTGACTTTAAAAGAAATAGCTCAGGCCCTGGAAATTTGGAGTAATACCCATGCTAACTGGATATACATTAAAAAGCGTGTTTAACTCGTTGTTTTACCCAATAACATGCAATATCACATCTCCTTGTTAGTATTTCTATATTAACAGCAGGGATAAAATTAAATTTTAATTTAAAGTTTCTAAGGCTATGTACACACGTTCCGATACTGCGGCCCAATTTACTGGCGTCTGGTGGAACCGAATATCCAGTTGATCTGGCTGAAATATTGGAACTGATTTTCTCCTAAGACAGACCGCTCATTCAAAACAGTAAATGCAGTCTTAATGAATTGCATGATAGATCTTGTAGAAATGTTGGCCACAGTCAGTTCTTGGGCGACCTCTGATTAGGAGAGGATGATTAATATGTACTTATGTATACAATATAATTAGAAGGTAAAAAATCATACAAGAAGCAAAGAAAAGCTGATACAACTAAATGTTTAACTAGGATAATAAACATCTCGATCAAGCATTCCGAGAATTATATCTTAGTCAATTTATCAAGGTTATTAGTTTCTAGTGTTCTCTGCAATTTCTCTGTATTTATGTGGCACTGGCACTATTATAAGTTATTTTATTATTATGCTATAATACCGGTATATATCTTAATATATAAAGGACAAAGCAAAGCAGGAATAGTAACAAATAATTACAGAGAAAGAAAGATTACAGTAGCTCTCTTGACATCCAATCCACCAAACACAGAACCCTACAACCTATCTGTGCTGGAGGATACAGAATAATGACAAGGAAAGTAGAGATGGCCGAACTTTTAAAAGTTCGGTCCATTTTCGAACGTTCGAACTATTGGAAAAGTTCGAAAGTTCGAAAGTTTGAAAACGGACCCATTAAAGTCAATGGGAGTCAAATAGTTCGAAAAGTTTTAATAAAATACAATTAAAATATCAATTGTAACTTAATGAAAATGGCTGTGGGACCTGGGAAATGGTCTGGGGAACCTATTAGAATATCCACGACTTTTGAAAAATCGATTTTACCCTCACATGCGCTACTTTCGAGCTCTCGCGTTCGAACATTCGATGCTCGCGCCTAGGTATCATGGACATTTTCACGCGGATTCAATGCTCGCGTATAGGCTTTAATGGACACTTTACTCGCGGATTCAATGCTCACGCCTAGGTATCATGGACATTTTATTCGCGGATTCGATGCGCACGTATAAGTTTTAATGGACATTTTACTTGCTGATGATTTGATGCTCGCACCTAGGTATCATGGACATTTTATTCGCGGATTCGATTTTTCTGCATTCGATTATAATCCCCTCTTCCCATTGACTTTCTATATGGAATCCAGGCTCGAAAGCGGGTGTGGGTTATTCTACTATTAGCTTGTCTGCAGACAACATGGCCACCATGGCTTGATAGCAGTTTGTGGTAGAGTATCTCACCAGGCGGGGGTATGATGGGATGCCAATTAGTACTCCCCACGTGAGAGAAAATGGTGCATTATGCGCCACCTGCAGAAAAAACTGCGGACACAGTTTCAGATTGATCTGACCACCTCCAAAAAGAGGTGGTCAGACCTCAAGCGGCAGCGGAGTGCCTACGTCCAGGGCATCCAGCAGAATGTCCAAGGCAAGTATCATATTTATATATTAAATTTTATCTGTGATTGAGTTGTATAAAACACCACCTTTTGCTCCACTAATCAGGCGGTTCTGCGGCAGATCTTTCTGACAAGCTCTGTCTAAGTATCACCACTATACGAAGTTACTGCACTTTTCTTGTTACTTTTATAGCACTTGTGATTGACAATAGCGCTTTGCAAACAGCCACAAATGATTGCGGGGCCTTTAGTGCTTTTCTCCTAAAGGACTCAAAGTGCATATGTTAGTTAGTGTTAGTACATTGTAATGTAACTGTTAGTTAATGTTAGTAGATGTTAGTTAAAGGACAGGTACACATGAAAAATATTTACAATATTTACATATAATACAAAATTCTAAAGCTCTTTTTTCCTAAACGAAGCAAAGTATATTTTTTTTAATGTTAGTAAATGTTAGTTAAAGGATAAGAAAAAATATTGTAAAAATATTTACAATATTTACATTATAATTTTTTATTTATTATTAATATTTTTTATTATTATTTATTATTATTATTTACTTTTTTATATATAAATTTGCAGATGAGGGATCTGTTTCTGCCAGTGAGGCTAAAGATGGTGGATCACCCCCTGCAGGCCCTGAAACACCCCCACCAAGGCCCCAGATAAGGCCTGCAATTTCCCCTTCCCCTCCACAATCACCACCAGCACGCCAGCGCCGGCAGGGACAATCATTCCAGTGCCGGCAGGGACCATCATTCCAGCGCTGGCAGGGACCATCATTCCAGCGCCGGCAGGGAACTTCATTCCAGCGCCGGCAGGGAACATCATGGAGAGGCGCATAATATCCATCCATAAATACATAAAGCGCTTAAGATTCGAAATGTAAATTTCCCACCACATTTTTTGTTGTTGTTATTATTATTAATATTATTATTGCACCAAAAAGTGCCTTAGTTACATTTAGTAAACAAGTTAAACCAAACAAATCTCTGTGTTTTATCTTCCCACACCCCATTGGCTTATCTCCCTCAGAGTATGCAAGGGAAAGCGGGGAAGGGGATACGCTTCGTAGGAACAGCACCATTAAGTAACAGTAGACCCACTGCAGTTTGACAACATTATTGCGGAGCCAGGCAGGCTTGGCCCCACTGGACAGACCCCATACCCCATTGGCTTCTCTCCCTCAGAGTATGCATCGTACAAGGGAAAGCGGGGAAGGGGTTACGCTTCGTAGGAACAGCACCACTGAGTAACAGTAGACCCACTGAAGTTTCACAACATTATTGCAGAGCCAGGCAGGCTTGACCCCACTGGACAGACCCCATACCCCATTGGCTTCTCTTCCTCAGAGTATGCTTCATGCAAGGGAAAGCGGGGAAGGGGCTAAGCTTTATAGGAACAGCACCATTGAGTAACAGTAGACCCATTGCTGTCTGACAACATTATTGTGGAGCCAGGCAGGCTTAGCCCTACTGGACAGACCCCATACCCTATTGGCTTCTCTCCCTCAGAGTATGCTATTCAATTAGATCAACTGGACTTGAAATGTAGTTCTTGAAGACGTTCCTATAACACCTCTTAGCCACTATCTAATCACACCCTTAACACCTGGCTGTGATATGCTAATTGGGATTTTCCAGGGTACATAATTGCCACAGATTCTTGTACAAGTCATTCTGAATTGAGAAAGCCAGTCGGATGACTAGGTGACGTCTTTAAGAACTACATTTCAAGTCCAGTTGATCTAATTGAATACAACAGATATGATAAATTCAATACTTATAGCCGGCGGTCACACTCTTCACCCGGGTGCCCGTTAGCAATCTCTACATACGGGAGCTCAGTTGCTTTGTTCGCAACTGTCACTCATCCAGATATCCTCAGGCGGGACCGGCTAACATCTCAGACTCCTAAGTGAATGGAAAAACAAACACCCCACCTACACATGTTTCATCCCAGTAATGTCCGCCATCCCGGCTTCGTCACGTGTATACCGGAAGAGGGTTTATGGCCAATTCGAGGGTTACTGAATGATACATTTGAGGGCTACCTAACAATACTTTGGAGGATTCCCGAAATCGAAGGCTGCATTCGAGGGTTACCGAATTCAAAGGATACATTCTAGGATTACCGAATTCAAAGGATACATACATTCGAGGGTTACCGAATTCAAAGGATACATACATTCGAGGGTTACCGAATTCAAAGGATACATACATTCGAGGGTTACCGAATTCAAAGGATGCTTTTGAGGGTTACCGAATTCAAAGGATACATTCTAAGGTTACCGAATTCAAAGGATACATTCGAGGGCTACCGAATTCAAAGGATACATACATTCGAGGGTTACCAAAATCGAGCACTCCATTCAAGGGTTACTGATTTGAGAATTTGCTAATTATCGAATTTTGAATAATTATCAAAAATAAGTCCACGAGTTTGAAAAACCCAAACTAGTTTGCAATTCTGATGAATCGAATATTTCGAGTTCGTACAACTGATAAAGTTTGACCCGATAAAAGTTTTTTCTTCAAATGTTAAGGATGTCCACGAGTCTTCTGATATGACCTATTAGTGAACAATTCACTGGTTCGGTCCAGCCCCTTTTACTTGCTACTGTGCATGGAAACGGCACAGAAGCGAGCAGAAGCACGCCAAGGGAAAGAAGGCTGGTAAGTACTGCTAGCAGCATCTTAGAAATGTAAAAATCTTGCGAGGTCGAGTTTTGTTTTTTTTAACAAGTTTTTTTGGGAGGCGGACACGGAAGCAAGCAGAAGCACATCTAGGAAAATAAGCCTGGTAAATATTGTTTGCACCATCTTAGAAAATTAAAAACCTTGCAAGGTCGAGGTTTTCGGGGGTTATTAACAAAATATAAAAAGTTTTTTTGGGGGGTGTACATACCCTAAAATATATTTGTCTAAAGTAATCATATCCCTGCTCAAACATCACTTCTCCAATGTAAACAGCCCTAAAGGTGGCCATAATCGTTCAAGTGTATGGGCTTTTCCCGACCGACCGTAGTGCCAACGAACGACCGTAGTTGCCACTATGGTCGGTCGGGAAAGACGGAAATTTTCAGTCGGTTGTTATCAGCTCCCTTTACTTTAGCAAAGAGAGCCGATATGACTGTTTACGTGTATGGCCATATGATTTACATGTGTGGCGGTTCCCGACGCAATGTGCCGACAGATACCAATGTGATCTGTCGGCACCTTAACTTGTATAATCTGCCTGCATAGTCAAGCCCCTCCATTCCCCTTATTATTTTAGTTCTGAACTCCTTCCATTTCCAAGATGTCCATTTTGTATATTGGATTCCAAAACTGCACCGCACATTCCAAATGAGGCCTTAGCCGTTCACAGTCTGTTTTTCTCACCAGTGTGGCTTTTAAGAAGATTGAATAAAGAATTGTTTTACTTACTTTGATAGAGTTACGGGAACCTAGCGAAGGGTTCGGGCACAGCACAACCAGGCCAATGGAGACGAGCGGTGAGTTGCTCTAAATTGTATATGTAACTGTGAACATGTAACAAGGAGAGGTTTTGGCATTTACGTTTTCAAAGATGGTGAAGGGTTCGAGGCTTTGGCACCCAAACCACACATCAGTACAAGTAAGCTCCGGCTACTTAGTTTCATGGTGTCTTATGTTGTACATCGTTTCAATCTCAGCCACCTAGAGAGGCATCTTTGTTTATATCTCTAGTCTTTGACTTTTGGCATTGTTTCTACAGCTAAGTCCGTTATTTACTAGAACCCCTAAATCTTTTTCAACAGAGATTCATTTTTTTGGACCATTTGGAGTAGGTGGCACAAAGATTGTAAAACCCCAAATGCATCACCTTACATTTATCAACATTGAATCTCATCTGCAATTCTGCTGCCCATTTTGATAATTTATCTAGGTTTATCTAGAACTATTGTGTGTATAAAGTTTTCTTAAAAAATGGTTTAAAATAAGTACTTAGGACAGGGATATAGGACTGGAAATTTCTACCTCCCAATATTGTTTCTGTAAGAAGCATCAGCCCAAAGAAAACTGACTCTGCCAGTCTTCCTCCTGGCTTCATCACCATCTTGAATACAGGAATAGTCCATAAGTAAACTGGCAAATGAAAACTGTATGTGTTGTAACTCCTTAACAAAACAATATTGTGAGGAATAATCAATCCTACTTCCCTGCCCCAGGTACTTTCCATTTTTAAAAAGTTAATTTTTACAATATAGTTATCCTTTAAATAGAAGTGGCCCCAGTATAGAACCCTAAGGCTGAATGCATACAATGAGATATTTCCGGCTGACCGACCGATAGTGCTTTGTATCGGTCTGTTGGATGGAAACGGGTGATCAGGCCTATTGGTAAATCAACGACGATCGTGCGGTTCCCCATGGGACCGTGCACTCGGTTCCACGAACTGTTGGCCGTGGCCATTATTGTTGGGGGAGTTACTGAAAGTCGAAGGCTACATTCAAGGATTACCGAAAGCGCAATACTGGAAAAATTATTTTTTAAAGAAGCAAGTATTTCTATGTCCCATTTGTTAAGCAGTCATCTCTATAGTGGTCCTTCAAGCATTTCAAAATTGTTTATTCTTATTTATCCCTATCATTTACCAAAAATCATTGTATTTAGTGGTAGGAAGAACTGAATATTTACGGTAAACTTGCCCAAATACAATATCCAACACAAACCCACTCATGATTATCAAAGTGAACCTACCCAATACAATATCCAACACAAACCCATTCGTGATTGTCAATGTAAACCTGCCCAAATACAATATCCAACACAAACCCACTCATGATTATCAAGTAAACCTACCCAAATCCATATCCAACACAAACCCACTCATGATTATCAAAGTGAACCTACCCAAATACAATACCAACACAAACCCATTCGTGATTGTCAATGTAAACCTGCCTAATACATATCCAACACAAACCCACTCATGATTATCAAAGTAAACCTACTCAAATACAATATACAACACAAACCCACTCATGATTATCAAAGTAAACCTACCCAAATACAATTTCAACACAACCCATTCGTGATTGTCAATAAAAACCTGCCCAAATACAATATCCAACACAAACCCATTCATGATTATCAAAGTAAACCATCCAAATACAATATCCAATACAAACCCATTCGTGAATATCAATGTAAACCTGCCCAAATACAATATCCAACACAACCCATTCATGATTATCAAGTAAACCTGCCCAAATACAATATCCAACACAAACCCATTCATGATTATCAAAGTAAACCTGCCCAAATACAATATCCAAAACAAACCCATTCGTGATTATCAAAGTAAACCTGTCCAAAAACAATATCCAACACAAACCCCATTCGTGATTATCAAAGTACCCTGCCCAAATACAATATCCAACACAAACCCATTCATGATTATCAAAGTAACCTGCCCAAATACAATATCCAACACAAACCCATTCGTGATGTGTCAAAGTAACCTGCCCAATACAATATCCAACACAAACCCTTTATGATTGTCAATGTAAACCTGCCCAAATACAATATCCAACACAACCCATTTGTGATTTTCAATGTAAACCTCCCCAAATACAATATCCAACACAAACCCATTTATGATTGTCAATGTAAACCTGCCCAAATACAATATCCAACACAAACCCATTTGTGATTTTCAATGTAAACCTCCCCAAATACAATTTCCAACACAAACCCACTCATGATTATCAATGTAAACCTGCCCAAATGCAATATCCAACACAAACCCACTCATGATTCAATGTAACCTACCCAAATACAATATCCAACACAAACCCATTCATGATTATTAATGTAAACCTGCCCAAATACAATATTCCACCAGCCCATTCATGATTATCAATGTAAACCTACCCAAATACATATCCACACAAACCCTTCATGATTATTAATGTAAACCTGCCCAAATACAATATCCAACACAAACCCACTCATGATTATCAATGTAAACCTGCCCAAATGCAATATCCAACACAAACCCATTCATGATTATTATGTAAACCTGACCAAATACAATATCCAACACAAACCCATTCATGATTATCAATGTAACCTGCCCAAATCCAATATCCAACACAACCCATTCATGATTATCAATGTAAACCTGCCCAAATACAATATCAAACACAAACCCATTCATGATTATCAATGTAAACCTGCCCAAATACAATATCCAATCCAACACAAACCCATTCATGATTATTAATGTAAACCTGCCCAAATACAATATCAACACAAACCCATTCATGTTATTAATGTAAACCTGCCCAAATACAATATCCAACACAACCCATTCATGATAATCAATGTACACAACCTGCCCAAATGCAATATCCAACACAAACCCATTCATGATTATTAATGTAAACCTGCCCAAATACAATATCCAACACAACCCATTCATGATTATCAATGTAAACCTGCCCAAATGCAATATCCAACACAAACCCATTCATGATATTAATGTAAACCTGCCCAAATACAATATCCAACACAAACCCATTCATGATTATCAATGTAAACCTGCCAAAAATACAATATCAAACACAACCCATTCATGATTATCAATGTAAACCTACCAAATACAATATCCAACACAAACCCATTCATGATTATTAATGTAAACCTGCCCAAATACAATATCCAACACAAACCCATTCATGATTATCAATGTAAACCTGCCCAAATACAATATCAAACGCAAACCCATTCATGATTATCAATGTAAACCTGCCCAAATACAATATCCAACACAAACCCACTCATGATTTTCAATCTAAACCTGCCCAAATACAATATCCACACCAAACCCACTCATTATTGTCAATGTAAACCTGCCCAATAAAATATCCACACAACCCACTCATTATTGTCAATGTAAACCTCCCAAATACATATCCACACAAACCCACTCATTATTGTCAATGTAAACCTGCCCAAATACAATATCCAACACAAACCCACTCATTATTGTCAATGTAACCTGCCCAAATACAATATCCACACACAACCCACTCATTATTGTCAATGTAAACCTGCCCAAATACAATATCGAACATGAACCCATTCATGATTACAATGTAACCTGCCCAAATACATATCCAACACAAACCCACTCATGATTTTCAATGTAAACCTGCCCAAATACATATCCACACAACCCACTCATGATTTTCATGTAAACCTGCCCAATACAATATCCAAACACAAACCCACTCATTATTGTCAATGTAAACCTGCCAAAATACAATACGAACATGAACCCATTCATGATTATCAATGTAAACCTGCCCTAATACAATATCCCACAACAACTCACGCATGATTTTCAATGTAAACCTACCACCAAATACAATATCCAACACAAAACTATTTATGATTTTGCTTCACTTGTTTGTTATTTTAATTGTAGAAGAGTTCTGTAAGTTCAGTTTAAATGGCTCCTGATGGGAGCTGATTTATTTGCCATATGTTTACTTATTGCAGGAATTAATTACAAGACATGGTTGTCACCAGGATCAATTTCTTTAGAACATTTCACCCTGTGACCATACAGATTTTTATCCTTCTAGTAATAGCAAAAGACAATCCCTGAGGAACTTTGTTTTGTAATATCTGGGTCATATCGGTGGCTGCTTGTCCTGCAGACAATAAAGCCTGAGGCTGCTGCAAAACCTCATGGGAAAAAAACAGTTGCTGGTTACTAATTTCTTTTATAATTTCCTCCTTCGTTGAGGGAGTGTGAGCGTGATTGACAGGTCTTCCAGAACCCCCCAGCAGCTGAGATAACTCAGTACCCCAGTTTTTAAACCAAAATAACTACTGGTTCTTGGAGACCTTTATGTCTACATTGCTTATGAGAGAAATACTGATGGCCTAATACCAGGTGACGAGATTCATTTGCAAACATCAGGAAAAAAAACTGTCGACCTTTCTCTCCCAACACCAGTGAAATTCCTTTATGAATTGCTAATAGGATACATAGAGGAAACAGTCTAATATAGACATAGCACAAACTGATGAATTGTACAATATCGTTTTTGTGGAGAGTAAAGGTGACTTCTAGAGCTTTAGCCCCGCACAAAATTATTAGAACAATTTATCATTTTACCGTAAATTGCTAGTTGTTCCCCTTGTAGCACAGACTTCGTCCTAGCACTGCGGGAGAATAGAAATAGGGAGGGAATTATAGGCTTTCAACTCTTGTAGTTACCAGTCTGGATACTAACACAACAAATGACAAAGTACATGTTATGGGCCCATATAGATAAAATATCGAGCCCCTGTGGCAATTCTGCTTGTATCAAATCTGATTCTTTATCTTCTTGAGTATACAAACAGTGTGCATAATTTGTATCAGAGTTGATATACAAACAATGTGACATCATTTTATCAGACTTGAGTATACAAACATGTGTGACATCATTTTTATCAGACTGGACATGGTCCCTTTCCAATATTTTACCCTCTTAGAGTAAAATTCTGAAAAACGATTAGCTAAACAGGTGTCCACTTACTATTGGTTAGAGGATTATAATTGATTTCAAGGAAATGTGTTCCATAGTTAAAATGCCCTTTTAAATTAAAAGTAATTCCACCAGTCAGGTTCACCTGCTAAATCACTTTAAGCTGAACATGTGTAATGTGTGCACAATGAAGCCTAAAGGTACGCCCCACATACGAACAATAATGGGTAAATCCCGGCGGAGAACAACAGGATTACCTATTATCGTTCGTATGTAGGGGCTGTGCCCGAACGTTCAGAGTGCCCCACACTAACGATCATCGGGAACAACAGAAAATGTCCATTGGTCAGTATCGGCTCCTTTTATTTTAATGTAGAGAGAGACGATCCGATCATGTGGTGTATGCCGCACTTCTGACCAATCCCCATACTGCGTACTGGTCCATGTGTGCTGTTCCCACAGCATGTGTGCCGACGATACCAATGATTTTTTTGGCACACATGCTGTGGAATCGCATGTGTATAGTCACTTAGCTTCCGTTTTTCTATTGGTGTTCCTAGACCTTTTGTCACCTGAATAAGATAATTAAAACCACCCTGAATCTTGCAGGAAAGGGGGGTGAGGCTTATGGATGTGATGGGGGTGGATGTGAGTAGGTGGGGTGAGGCAACATTGAGTGGGGTGGACTGGCTAACTCTGGCCTGGGGGGATGGGAGGGATGTTTTACACTGGCTGGTAAACTGAAAGGCTTGTTAACTGGTAATATAAAACTGGCTTGTTAACTGGTAAATATAAGAGCCTCACAACAGCTGGTAAACGTAAGATGCCCAGACAGACTTATAGATTAAGATGTGCTCACACAAAATAGAAATATAAGATGCTCTCATGCCCAGCCACACAAGATTTGTAAATATAAGATGCCATCATGTACAGCCCAAACTGTAAATATAAGATGCCCTGCCCACACAGACTGGTAATTATAGGATGCCCTGTCCACAAAGACTTGTAAATATAAGATGCCCCATGCCCACCCACAAAGACTGGTATATAAGATGCCCCTATGCCCATCAGGAGTCCTACGGACTGAACAGGGTAGTTTAATGAATCCTAAGTTTGGGCATCTTCTACCCAAATATAAATTGTATCAGGATATCGGGATGGACGTGCCATTTAAAATTGTTCTAAGCTCTTAAAACTTAACTCTTTTATAATTAGAGCCATTTTTATTATCATAGCTCACTTCCACTACATGTGAATATTTCTGACAGGCCATGGTACATCTAGTGGCAGCGAATCAATTTTAACTGGACTTGAGTAATCTAGAAAATGTACAATGTTTACACTCATGTGGCCTCACTTGTTCAACTGGGGGTAAAACATTCCCTGCATTTAAACCCTTAACAGGAAATAACAATCACACTGTTGTGTGTATCGGTTATATATAAAAATAAATGTATATTTTTACGGAGATTGCATTTTTTTGGGAGTTTTTAGGAGCAACCAATTAGGTGGACGTATATAACTGTATTGCACATAGGAAGGTCTATATGTATGTGTGTAATTATCACTATTTAATCAAAATCACCATAAGAAATAACACTATACAAAGTATAGTACTACTACCTACTACTGAATTGCAAACAAATGATATACAATTAATAAAGTATACTTACTTAACTTGACACTAAATGGAAAACTCAAAATGATAGGTTTAGCCACACCTCAAGAATTTCTACAGGGTCTCCATGTAGAACTAAAAGGAAGTGGAATTTTACTAACATCCAATGAGGTTCTGATCTTACACTGTTAGCAAATCAAAAATTTGACAAGACAGGAAGTGTAATGAAGTTCCTGTATTATACCCAATTATGTGCTGTTTGTAAAACGTGACAGTCTAAGCCAATTAGAAAATTCTTTAGAATCTCACATTTACTCCCCCCTCTCCATAGAAAATACGAGACAATCCAGTTTCTGTTTGCTAGACAGAAGTGGACATAAAGAAGAAACTTACTGCCAACAGAGAATAGTGGGAGTTGTATTTTTCAAACATGTGCATATTCAAATCCTTGGGTAGGAATCGCTAAAGCATGGGCTTTTAATGTCTGTAAGTCAGTAAAGGGCATTATTCCAGGATGTATGAAAATAATTTTCCAGCATTCTGTGCAGCCAGAGAATGCTGGGAGTTATAATTTTAAACTTGTGAAAAGTTCAATACCCATGCTCTTAATCATTACATTGTATTGAATCTTAGTACATTCATTAGCCAATGGACATAAGGAAGAATTTACTGCTAACAGAGAATGCTGGGAGTTGTAGTTTTCAAACATGTGCATATTTAAACCCTTGGTAGAATCACTAAGCATGGGCTTTTAATGTCTGTAAGTCAGTAAAAGAGCTTTATTCCAGGATGTATGAAAATAAATTGCCCAGCATTCTGTGCAGCCAGGGAATGCTGGAGTTGTAGGGAGTTGTAGTTGTGAAAAGTTGGTAGGTCAAATGAAATGGGAGAGTATGTGTGTGTTGATCATAATATATGATGGGATGGTTTGGGAACTTTCAGACTTATTCCATTTGAGCCTCCACCGGATACTTGCTGGAGTGGAAAGGGAGAGCAAGTTCACTATGGATCCTGACACTTACTAGCTTAACGAATGTATGTAGCCTCTCTCTGGCCCTACAGCTTAACAACTATATGCATAAGGAAGAGGCAGACGGACCAAAATCACTTGCATGTAGAGATGTCCGGGTTCGGATCCGCGAACAGGCCATCCCTACTTGAATATTTGTGCACTTTGTGTTGGAATCACTGAGAGCATGACCCCGAGCTTTCAATAAAATAATTACGTAGCAAAACACACACACATAATTTCCACTGTGCACCAACGGGCACACTTTTGCAAGTAACTTTATATATAAATAATTATTTACAATCATAACTACATAAATGCTTGACCCAAAAGAGATAAGGAAAGATGTCCCTGCCCCAGGGCAGGGTATTTGTGGGTGCTGCTCTTCCCCTTCTTCCCAGAATCCTCTGCTTCTGCAGAATCTTTATTTGGTACATCCCTATAGACTTCAATGGGACTTACATCACCAGTAGCAGAGGAACATAGAAAATGGGAAGAAATGGAGAATCAATGATTGGGATTTGTTGGAATTAAAAAATGAAATACAGAAGATAAGACCCTTATTATATGAGGAATGACCCAACTTCATTTATTTTTAGACTTACTTTTAGACTTCCATTCTCCTTTTCAAACTCAAATTTTTGTTATCATAAGTTCAAATGTTCTCTGCAGTATCTATTTTAATTTTAATGGCAAAGCTAGGATTCATTATTAAGAATTTTGGATTCTGGATAAACCGTTATGCTGCAGTGCATTATAGATAAAAATGTACATTTTACAATATTATTACATTTTATTTACATTACAAGTCTTAAATGCATCACTGACAATATGATGCAAATACTGTTAAAATCCTTTTATTACACACGGAAGTGCAGTGTCTATACATGTATATAGCTATACGTTGCCTTTCTTTCATAATCTTATAGTTATGTATCATTACAGAGGTATAAAAGGGGGAGATGCAATATATTTCGCAATCGCAACCTACTGGCACTTGTTTCCAATGTATTAATCACTTTGCTACCATTAATACATTGCGAAAACGGTGGTAAGTTGTGACCTTTTGCGTGTATTTTAAAGACACCATTGAAGATGCTTAATTGTCGCGCAAAAAACTAGCACAAAAACCGGCGCAAAATGTATTGCATTGCTTTGCGCTGCGCAAAAAAAAAATTCCGACATGGCGCAGGCATGCAAAACCTTTGTTAACACTTTAGTACATGGGTTAGCGTGATTTTAGCACTTATTGTTTCTTTAGCGGGGATATTGCATCTCCCTGAAAGACCTTAAGTTAAGCAGGAATTGTAGAGAACCTGTAAAGAACTGTTGGCTGTTGGCTCCTCATTAGAGATGGGCAGGTGTAGGGCCGGGAGCCAAGTGGGCCCCATCTTCTTATTTTTCCTATGACAGATACAGCCTCCTCCCAGGAAACCACTGTGGATGAAGCAAGATTGGGCCCCATCACATTTTTGCTGGAGGGTCCATTGATTCCTGTTTACTACACTAATGATGATGCAGCTATTTGGGGAAAGGTGGGAGACGTAATCATTTCTTATAGTTAGACTACAGTGCCTATAGATGCAGTAATCATGGTCGTATGAACCGATGATCGTACAATGGTATTGGAAGGTTTTTTAATCCTTTTACAAGCCACCAAATGCTAATCAAGAGATTGGATTCGGTGCTATATGCAGATAGAAGGGGGTTCTACAATGTTTTTTTTTTAATTGGAGGATTAAAACTGCTGACACAGCACACTGGTGTCTATTAAAATCATAGCGCTACAATCAGTGATGGTATTATGCAATGTGCATCCTGCTGCCACGCTGTTAGGGAGATAACTGGGACAGCTGAAACCCCCAATTAGTAATTCATTGGGGCTAATAGACAAGGCATAACCCATTCGAATAGTTCATCAAATATAATCAAACACACAGGACCCCCTGACGCGTTTCGCTCCCGTTGTAGTGCTCTGATTTTAATGGACACCACAGTCGACCATCTAGCAATTGGGGTTTAGACTAGATACTCTCTATTTTCTTGGACTAGGAGGGCACTGGGTGCCTTAGTGTTATCTCACAACAGTATAGGGCTAGCTAATTCATTGAGAGGTTTCTCCCCACCATTTTTGAGGAAAACTAGCTGTTATTTCCTTATTTTTCCCTGGGGTGCTTTATTTAAAATGTGTGTTGCTTTTTAGTGTAAATTCAGTAAATTTATATTTTAACCTACCCCATTGTTTCCCTCTGTGCTTCACTGTTAGAACTGATCCATTTCATAGGGGATTCTGTGTTGCTTTTTGTCGATTTGTTATGTCACTTTAATCCCCAGTGACCAGACCCATATACCTCAGAGGTAGTGGTGAGTAGTGATGGAGCTGAACCAGAGTTTGGATGAACTTGACCTACCTGAACTAATTAGGTTTTCCAAACTCGTGGCTGTATTTTCCATAATTATCGTGCATATCCTTGTATTTGTAAATAATAAGGGAAATACACTAAGCTCTATTGTATGCTTGCTCCCTGAGTACATTTATTCCCTGCCCTTTAAGGCAGTCCAGATAAAAAGGTTTAGAAGCTCTGTAAGCTCCCATGATTCCTGGAATAGGTCATACTAATAAACTTTACCATTAGGTTACGACTGATGCTGGGATACTGCCTTGAAGTGGCGTATCAGCTGACGCAAGTTTGTACAAACTATCAGGAGATTCAAAAAAATCAGATATTATTTATCATTTGAAAGCTACCTTCTGATTGGTTGGGGCAAAATTCTTAACGATAAGAACTTTTATTGAATACCCCTGTATGTAACTAAATGTATTCATTTTCATTTTAGTGCAGGTAATCTCCCTTCATTGCTTGCAAATATGTTTGATTATTATATCTAATTCATTTATGTTTATATATATATATATAATGCAATTACACCTGTTTACAACCTAAAAAGTGTGAAACCCATGCTACCCTATGTAATATCAGGTAACTCTGACAATGGAACTGTCCTGAAGGGAGGCATAAGCCAACACCCCTTTACCTGACCGTGATACTGTAATAACTGCATCGCAGGATCCAGGTCAGGTTAATAAGGTGGCTTCTCTCCCCCTAAGTTCATATGGCATTTATAAAATGGGCTTGATCAATTTTTCCTTATAATTAATAAAAAAAAAGTTCAAAAAAGATTTTATAAATATGTATAAAAATGGTATATAGAATGTGTGTAGTTTCTATAGCCCAAAATAAAAATATATCATCATTTTGTTAATCTCTTCAAAAGGAAACAAAACTCCAACCACAGCAAAGCAGAAATGAGCAAGCGAAAGCAATTTAGGTCGACACTTAATAATCTAGAGTCATCAATCTCCTTTTCTTTGAGGAAGCGTGAAAGTAGAGAAAATGGTGAAAAAAACTCCTCAATACAAGTCAGCACCTGATGTGGCCGGCAGCTGAAGGCTGAACCAAGGATTTCTCTTCCTGGTGTCAGCTCTATTACTGTTCACATTAATCACCAGGTCCCTGTCCAATTGGGGCTCATTGGTACTAAATTGTCTTGGACTCGATGGGACAAATTTAATTTGTTACAGAGATAGAAAAAAAAAAATAGCAAAGCAAAAAAGAAACCCGTCCTGCCTTGGGCACTGCCGAGAGGAATGAAATGCAGACTTTGTCCTTTAATGCTGACTGGTGCTGGGCAGTGCGCATTCACAAACAGCAATAATTAAATTAGATGTACTTGCTGTTTTCTATGGTGGAGAGGAGCCTTACAACACACACAACATAAGTCCTCAGGCAGATGCTCTTTGTAGGAGACAGGGTTATAATATTTATCAGCGTTTCCATAAATCTCACTCACAGACACAGATTGTGTAACCTGCCCAATATTCTCTTAATAAAACCAACTGCCTGTCTGCATTTGCAAAATAACCGGGATAAAAGGCAATTACTTATCTAGGATGTGAAACGGTGTTAAAAACATTTTACGTTTATCTGTCCTTTGTCTTGGTAAATGGGAGGGGGGAACGTTTACTCTATATCTGTCATTAGGGTGAAATGCAATATCATTGGACGAGGGTTTAGTTTATCAATTCTTGTTAAGTATTGTAAATAACTTGGGGTAATATAAGTCAGGCTATGGATTGCCATTGATCCGGCAGGACAGGTTCCAAACTACCCAGGTGGGAGCCCATGTAAGATTGGCATTTGAATCGATTCAACCAACATTATTTTATTTCTGGATGATGCTTTACACAGGATCCCGAATTGCAGTATCCCAATGGGTAATGGTATCCAACTACCAGGGGAGCAGGTTGAGCAACCACAGGGGGCCCAGGTCAAGGGGGCCCTGTCTTCTTAAAATCATGAGTGGGTTTGTGTTGGATATTGTATTTGGGCAGGTTTACATTGATAATCATGAATGGGTTCATGTTCGATATTGTATTTGGGCAGGTTTACATTGACAATAATGAGTGGGTTTGTGTTGGATATTGTATTTGGGCAGGTTTACATTGACAATAATGAGTGGGTTTGTGTTGATATTGTTTTGGGCAGGTTTACATTGACAATATGAGTGGGTTTGTGTTGGATATTGTATTTGGGCAGGTTTCATTGACAATAATGAGTGGTTTTGTGTTGGATATTTTATTTGGGCAGGTTACATACATGACAATAATGAGTGGGTTTGTGTTGGATATTGTATTTGGGCAGGTTTAGATTGAAATCATGAGTGGGTTTGTGTTGGATATTGTATTTGGGCAGGTTTACATTGATAATCATGAATGGGTTTGCGTTTGATATTGTATTTGGGCAGGTTTACATTGATAATCATGAATGGGTTTGTGTTGGATATGTATTTGGGCAGGTTTACATTAATAATCATGAATGGGTTTGTGTTGGATATGTATTTGGGTAGGTTTACATTGATAATCATGAATGGGTTTGTGTTTGATATTGTATTTGGGCAGGTTTACATTGATAATCATGAATGGGTTTTTGTGGATATTGTATTTGGGCAGGTTTACATTAATAATCATGAATGGGTTGTGTTGGATATTGCTTTGGGCAGGTTTACATTGATAATCATGAATGGGTTTGTGTTGGATATTGTATTTGGCAGGTTTCCATTAATAATCATGAATGGGTTTGTGTTGGATATTGCATTTGGGCAGGTTTACATTGATTATCTGAATGGGTTTGTGTTGGATATTGTATTTGGGCAGGTTTAATTAATATCATGAATGGGTTTGTGTTTGATATTGTATTTGGGCAGGTTTCATTAATAATCATGAATGGGTTTGTTTGGTTGGATATTGTATTGGGGCAGGTTACATTGATAATCATGAATGGGTTTGTGTTTGATATTGTATTTGGGCAGGTTTCATGATAATCATGAATGGGTTTGTGTTGGATATTGTATTTGGGCAGGTTTACATTGATAATCATGAATGGGTTTGTGTTGGATATTGTATTTGTCAGGTTTACATTAATAATCATGAATGGGTTTGGTGTGGATATTGCATTTGGGCAGGTTTACTTGATAATCATGAGTGGGTTTGTGTTGGATATTGTATTTGGGCAGGTTACATTAATAATCATGAATGGTTTGTGTTGGATATTGTATTTGGGTAGGTTTACATTGATAATCATGAATGGGCTTGTGTTGAATATTGTATTTTGGGCAGGTTTACATTAATAATCATGAATGGTTTGTGTTGGATATTGTATTTGGGTAGGTTTACATGATAATCATGAGTGGGTTTGTGTTGGATATTGCATTTGGGCAGGTTTACATTGATAATCATGAGTGGGTTTGTGTTGGAAATTGTATTTGGGGAGGTTTACATTGAAAATCACAAATGGGTTTGTGTTGGATATTGTATTTGGGCAGGTTACATTGACAATCATATGGGTTTGTGTTGGATATGTATTTGGGGAGGTTTACATTGAAAATCACAAATGGGTTGTGTTGGATATTGTATTTGGGCAGGTTTACATTGACAATCATAAATGGGTTTGTGTTGGATATTGTATTTGGGCAGGTTTACTTTGACAATCACGAATGGGTTTTGTTGGATATGTATTTGGGCAGGTTTACTTTGATAATCATGAATGGGTTTGTGTTGGATATTGTATTTGGGCAGGTTTACTTTGATAATCACGAATGGGTTTGTGTTGGATATGTTTTTGGACAGGTTTACTTTGATAATCACGAATGGGTTTGTTTTGGATATTGTATTTGGGCAGGTTTACTTTGATAATCATGAATGGGTTTGTGTTGGATTTGTTTTGGGCAGGTTTACATTGATATCATGAATGGTTTGTGTTGGATATTGATTTGGGCAGGTTTACATTGATATTCACGAATGGGTTTGTATTGGATATTGTATTTGGACTGGTTACTTTGATAATCATGAATGGGTTTGTGTTGGATATTGTATTTGGGCAGGTTTATATTGACAATCACGATGGTTTTGTGTTGGAAATTGTATTGGGGTAGGTTTACTTTGATAATCATGAGTGGGTTTTGTTTTGTATATTGTATTTGAGTAGGTTTACTTTGATAATCTGAGTGGGTTTGTGTTGGATATTGTATTATGGCAGGTTTACATTGACAATCACGAATGGGTTTTGTGTTGGATATTATTTGGGTAGGTTCACTTTGATAATCATGAGTGGGTTTGTGTTGGATATTGTATTTGGGTAGGTTTACTTTGATAATCATGAGTGGGTTTGTGTTGGATTGTATTTGGCAGGTTTACATTGACAATCACGAATGGGTTTGGTGTGGATATTGTATTTGGGTAGGTTCACTTTGATAATCATGAGTGGGTTTTGTTGGATATTGTATTTGGGCAAGTTTACCGTAAATATTCAGTTCTTCCTACCACTAAATACAATGATTTTTGGTAATGATAGGGATAAATAAGAATAAACAATTTTGAAATGCTGAAGGACCACTATAGAGATGACTGCTTAACAAATGGGACATAGAAATACTTGCTCTTTAAAAAATAATTTTTCCAGTATTGCGCTTTCGGTAATCCTTGAATGTAGCCTTCGACTTTCAGTAACTCCCCCAACAATAATGGCCACGGCCAACAGTTCGTGAACCGAGTGCACGGTCCCATGGGGAACCGCACGATCGTCGTTGATTTACAATAGGCCTGATCACCCTTTCCATCCAACGACCGATCAAAGCACTATCGGTCGGTCAGCCGGAAATATCTCATTGTATGCATTCAGCTTAGGGTTCTATACTGGGGCCACTTCTATTTAAAGGATAACTATATTGTAAAAATTAACTTTTAAAATGGAAAGTACCTGGGGCAGGGAAGTAGGATTGATTATTCCTCACAATATTGTTTTGTTAAGGAGTTACAACACATACAGTTTTCATTTGCCAGTTTACTTATGGACTATTCCTGTATTCAAGATGGTGATGAAGCCAGGAGGAAGACTGGCAGAGTCAGTTTTCTTTGGGCTGATGCTTCTTACAGAAACAATATTGGGAGGTAGAAATTTCCAGTCCTATATCCCTGTCCTAAGTACTTATTTTAAACCATTTTTAAGAAAACTTTATACACACAATAGTTCTAGATAAACCTAGATAAATTATCAAAATGGGCAGAGAATTGCAGATGAGATTCAATGTTGATAAATGTAAGGTGATGCATTTGGGGTTTTACAATCTTTGTGCCACCTACTCCAAATGGTCCAAAAAAATGAATCTCTGTTGAAAAAGATTTAGGGGTTCTAGTAAATAACGGACTATCTGTAGAAACAATGCCAAAAGTCAAAGACTAGAGATATAAACAAAGATGCCTCTCTAGGTGGCTGAGATTGAAACGATGTACAACATAAGACACCATGAAACTAAGTAGCCGGAGCTTACTTGTACTGATGTGTGGTTTGGGTGCCAAAGCCCCGAACCCTTCACCATCTTTGAAAACGTAAATGCCAAAACCTCTCCTTGTTACAGTTCCAGTTACATATACATTTAGAGCAACTCACCGCTCGTCTCCATTGGCCTGGTTGTGCTGTGCCCGAACCCTTCGCTAGGTTCCCGTAACTCTATCAAAGTAAGTAAAACAATTCTTTATTCAATCTTCTTAAAAGCCCACTGGTGAGAAAAACAGACTGTGAACGGCTAAGGCCTCATTTGGAATGTGCGGTGCAGTTTTGGAATCCAATATACAAAAGACATCTTGGAAATGGAAGAGTTCAGAACTAAAATAATAAGGGGAATGGAGGGGCTTGACTATGCAGGCAGATTATACAGTTAAGGTGCCGACCAGATCACATTGGTATCTGTCGGCACATTGCGTCGGGAACCGCCACACATGTAATCATATGGCCATACACGTAAACAGTCATATCGGCTCTCTTTGCTAAAGTAAAGGGAGCTGATAACACCGACTGAAAATTTCCGTCTTTCCCGACCGACCATAGTGGCAACTACGGTCGTTCGTTGGCACTACGGTCGGTCGGGAAAAGCCCATACACTTGAACGATTATGGCCACCTTTAGGCTGTTTACATTGGAGAAGTGATGTTTGAGCAGGGATATGATACTTTAGACAATATATTTTAGGGTATGTAACCCCCCAAAAAACTTTTTATATTTTGTTAATAACCCCCGAAAACCTCGACCTTGCAAGGTTTTAATTTTCTAAGATGGTGCAAACAATATTTACCAGGCTTATTTTCCTAGATGTGCTTCTGCTTGCTTCCTGTCCGCCTCCCAAAAAAACTTGTTAAAAAAAACAAAACTCGACCTCGCAAGATTTTTACATTTCTAAGATGCTGCTAGCAGTACTTACCAGCCTTCTTTCCCTTGGCGTGCTTCTGCTCGCTTCTGTGCCTTTCCATGCACAGTAGCAAGTAAAAGGGGCTGGACCGAACCAGTGAATTGTTCACTAATAGGTCATATCAGAAGACTCGTGGACATCCTTACATTTGAAGAAAAAACTTTTATCGGGTCAAACTTTATCAGTTGTACGAACTCGAAATATTCGATTCATCAGAATTGCAAACTAGTTTGGGTTTTTCAAACTCGTGGACTTATTTTTGATAATTATTCAAAATTCATATTACAAATTCTCAAATCAGTAACCCTTGAATGGAGTGCTCGATTTTGGTAACCCTCGAATGTATGTATCCTTGAATTCGGTAGCCCTCGAATGTATCTGTTTTTGTTATAACTTGATGATTGTTTTTGAATTCGGTAACCCTCAAAAGCATCCTTTGATTCGGTAACCCTCGAATGTATGTATCCTTTGAATTCGGTAACCCTCGAATGTATGTATCCTTTGAATTCGGTAACCCTCGAAGTATGTATCCTTTGAATTCGGTAATCCTAGAATGTATCCTTTGAATTCGGTAACCCTCGAATGCAGCCTTCGATTTCGGGAATCCTCCAAAGTATTGTTAGTAGCCCTCAAATGTATCATTCAGTAACCCTCGAATTGGCCATAAACCCTCTTCCGGTATACACGGTGACGAAGCCGGGATGGCGGACATTACTGGGATGACATGTGTAGGTGGGGGTGTTGTTTTTTTCCATTCACTTAGGAGTCTGAATGTTAGCCGGTCCCGCCTGAGGATATCTGGATGATGACAGTTGCGAAACAAGCAACTGAGCTCCCGTATGTAGAGATTGCTAACGGGCACCCGGGTGAAGAGTGTGACCGCCGGCTATAAGTATTGAATTTATCATATCTGTTGTATTCAATTAGATCAACTGGACTTGAAATGTAGTTCTTAAAGACGTTTCACTAGTCATCCGACTGGCTTCTCAATTCAGAATGACTTGTACAAGAATCTGTGGCAATTATGTACCCTGGAAAATCCCAATTAGCAATCACAGCCAGGTGTTAAGGGTGTGATTAGATAGTGGCTAAGAGGTGTTATAGGAAGTCTGCCATGTACAATGCTGTTTTGACACCTTACTCTAGGCGTTCCTATAACACCTCTAAGCCACTATCACACCCTTAACACTTGGCTGTGATATGCTAATTGGGACTTTCCAGGGTACGTAATTGCCACAGATTCTTGTACAAGTCATTCTGAATTGAGAGATCCAGTCGGATGACTAGCGAAACGTCTTCAAGAACTACATTTCAAGTCCAGTTGATCTAATTGAATACAACAATATACCATGACCTGGATGAATGAGAACCTTCACAAGCATATTGAATTTATCATCTTTACTTTGTGCCAGGCACTGGGGCTAGCTACCGGGGTGCAGGGGATGCGACCGCACCAGGGCCCTTGGCCAAGAATGGGGCCCCATTTTGTGCTAAAGTTCCAAAAGTACCAGTCTGGTGCCAACTGTTTTGCCAGTGGTCTATGTACAAAGCATTTTTACCATTGTCTGTGTGCCAAGCATTTACCCAGTGCCTGGCTGTTTGCAGTGCCAGTTTCCCAACCAGTTTATCAGTGTTTGCATCAAGCACTTAACCAGTCTTTGTGCTAACTATTTTACCAGTGACTATATACAAAGCATTTTACCAATGATTATTTGGTATGCAGTGCCGATTTGTGTTTGCAGCGGTGTTCGGGGGCCCATGCCCAAATTTTGCATCAGGGCTCATAAGTCTGTAGCTACCCACTGCCAGGCAAGGCTTCTCAGGCCCGCAGGTGCAGGGTTTCCATGATGTGAGTCATGGTCTGGAAGTCGATTAGAGACACTGAAACTTTCTGTTGATTCCAATGACTGGTATTGCAATTACAGGTCTTGAGGACATTTAAGTGATAATTTAAGGTTCAGGGACGCCTGATACATGGGAATAGGGATGGAATAGAACTCGAACCCGAGTTTGAGCCAAACTATTTGAGTTCGAATGGACTCGGACTTCTCGAACTATCCTGGACCCGGATTTTCGATATTTTCCAGACTTTCGATAATTATCAAATGTTCCACCGTTTGAGGCGTGCGAATATGCGAGTAAAATGTCTATTATACCAATATGCGAGTAAATAACAAATATCGAATCTGCAAGTAAAATGTCTATTATACTAATACCAGTAAATATCGAATCCACGAGTAAAATGACTATTATACCAAACGCAAGTAAAATATCTTTATACCAATCACAAGTAAATGTGTATTATCCAATACGTAAATATCAAATTCTCCGAATCCGCGAGTCGGTCATGGGATAATTATCGAATGTTCGAACCACGAGAGCTCAAAAGTAGCACGCATAAGAGTAAAATCGAGTTTTCAAAAGTCCTGAATATTCAAACAGACCATTTCCCAGGTCCCACAGTCATTTACTTAAGTTACCATTGATATTTTAGTTTTATTTCATTCGAACTTTTCAAACTATTTGACTCCCATTGACTTTAGTGGGTCCGTTTTCGAACTTTCAAACTTTCCATATAGTTCGAAAGTTCAAAAACGGACTGAACTTTCGAAAGTTCGTCCATTTCTACTTGGGAATACATGTGTGTTTTTAATAGGAATATTGGTTGTTGCATATGCACTTTAAACTTGTGGCAATTCTATATTTTACAACCCTATAGAATAGTTGGATGTTTAAAGGACAACTCCACCCTCATAATAACATCCTTTAGAAAGAATGGCTCTTTTAAAATATGTTAAATCCTATTTTGTCCTATGAATTCATTACTGTATGCTTGCTATGCTTTTGGGTGCCTCTTGGTAACTGAGCAATTTAGTGACCTGTACTGAGGCTGAGCATGCTCAGAAGGTGCAGCTAGGAGATTAGCATTCAGTCATTGGCTGTGATGTCAACTGTTAAATCCATAACTGACAGTTACTAACTGGATGAACCAGGAAGCAGAAACAGGGGAAACAGGACATGTGGCAGGATTTCAGGTTAGACTTATATATTTCACATTTCAAACTATTACCGTTTAGGTTTTGGGGGGTGATTTACCTGTATGTAAGTTTTCATTTTAGGCTGGACTTGCCCTTTAAAGGGTAACACCCAGCCCCCAAATTCCTCATACACATTCTGAAGTATCACCCTGCAAAAACCCACTTGCGTTGTAACCTTACCTTGCTTGAACACTCCCATGCTGAGTTACAAGCACTTACAAGAACCATGGTCCCTTATCGGAAGTCCCTCCTCCTCGCTTTTGTTTTGCGAGCTGGTTACGAGTGTGCTTAACCAGTCGTGCAGCAATTGCTGTCAGCTATTGGCTGTGATGTAACCATGGTACTGACTGTCATTAACCAGAAGAGACAGGAGGATGCGGCAAGGGATTGGCTTCTTGTAAGTTCCCTTGTAAGTTACCCCTTATAGAGCATCTATATTGGAAAAACATTTTTCTTAAATTACCCATTACTGGGAACTTTAATTCTTGAATTTTTTCACGCTGTCAATTAAATGCCTAATTTACATACACTCTTCAGCTGTGTGGCAGTTGCTGAAACTGGAATGGTGACAGCTGGTATGTGGAAACTGCATGGAAAATTTCCTTCCATAGTAATTATTGAGTATACTTGACTTCCTCAAAAGTCATGTCCGATGGATGGAGGAGTCAGTTAAGAGTAGGATAAAAAAGGAATGAAATGAAGATGTGCCACAAGCACACATGCAGAAAAGGGGCTATTTCAAAGTATTTATTTGTTTATTAAAACAAGAAAAATCATGTTTTCAGTACGGTGCCCTTTAATATGCCTTAACGCAGAGGGAAGAAACAAGGCAGGTTCGTCCATCTCTCGTTATTAAAACAACAGCAAAACACTACGTTGAAGAAGATTTAATTACCGTCACCTTCAGGCCAGATACAACTTGAAAGTGTCACGCTCCTCATTTATTTCACTCTGTCAGCTTTCTTGCAGTTGCTACTTTCACCTTCTGTGTTCATTAGTGTAGCCCCTGAGTTGAAATAAGCCCTGTGAACAAAACACAGGGAAACTCCATTATACTAAGCTTTTGATTAGTCCTTTTGGTAACAAAAGAATCAAACAGACTGACATATTTACAAGAGCAAGTCAACACTCAGGAGTAATTGCTTTATTAGAATTAGAAACGTAACACAAACACTCAGATACCACCATGAGCATTTCTGCACCATTAATTAACAGATTAAAACCTATTAGGCACTAGCCCCATTATAACCTGCCATGTTTGGTGGAATGAAACTGGATTTCCTAGAAATGTTTAATTTCTGTCCAAACTGTTAACTGAAAGTCTTTGTTGCCCAAATGTAGTTTCTTATTCAACAGGCACATTCTCTGTATCAAAAAAACACAAGAGACAGTAAACCAAAATAAATCTCTGTATGGAAAGCCTTTATGCCAAAGTGGAAGGAATTTGTGGTCTCCATACAAGTGCACTCTATCAAAAAGGCATAATTTTACCTTTGAAAACTTCAGCAGATTAAAAGGTTCTTGCTTACACAGTGTGCTGTGGTATCACTAGCACCAGCAAGCCCCTGGCTTGAGCATGCTCACTTGTAGCTGCACAGTAAGTCCCGCTCCAAAATTCTTTATAATTTTTAAAGCTAGTCACAAGCCTGAAACAAAACTTTTCTTATTCTCTCCCTGAGGTGCCTGTAGGCAGAGGAAAGCACAAATATTGATTGAAAACTTGTGACTAGCTTCAGAAAAGAACAATCTTTTGGGGTGGGACACACAGCTTATAACATATGACGATCACAGAGACACAGAGACAGTGCAGAGTAGGTAGAAAAATTTACCTCAGGTGGGGCACGTACCCCCCAAAACGTTGTGAGATGTTTGGTCTGTATTGAATAAAATTACAGTTTGGAGTGCCCCCCTTGCCTATTTGTGATTTCTGTATTGAATATCCATTGAGGGTTGGATTATCTGGAGGAGTGAGCACCCACACTTGGTACGAGTGCAGAGGACACTATTGTTTCTTCAGAGAAAATTTAAAAGCCTAAAGGTTTCGACACAGGATGTGTATTAACAGCCGTTTCAGCCAATAATCGTGCTGTGTATGGGCTCAGCTGAACAGTATCATTGCCTCACCGGCTGGGGGGATGTTCAACAAGTGGCTGTTTTGGTTGAAAAGTGCCCATATACAGCACGATTATCAACCCATACACGACACGTACACATGTAAGATACGTGTGTACGAACCTTAACACTTTATATTAACAACAGCTATAGACATCATCCTTGGCCTTGTTTGAAAGGTATGAGACAGAGGCACTTATGTGGAGACCACAGTTACCTTTTAAGGAATTAAGGTTAGTAAAAATATTTGTATTAAAATAAAGTTATGTTACATGCAACCATAACTACCCCAACTCTACACATAGTGGTATTGGGCTTTGTAAATTTACAACTTAAAAATGACCAAAAATTGGAAAGTAGCCATTCACAATGTTTAATGTATTTATTATATATACACAGATTTGCTATAGATTTATTTTAGAACAGTACTGCTTCAATAGTCCCACAGTAAGTAATTAATTAATAGAACCCTCATAAGGATCACTCTGAGTGAAAGCTGTAATACGCTGTTTGGACACACCTTCGGTGACTTATTGCATTACCCAATGTGAAGAAGAACACAAGCAATATACAGTTTCTCTAGTTTAAGTTCAACCTTAGCAAGAGCTTTGTTGGCTAGGTACAGATGGGTTAATATTTTGGCCTGGCCAGTTGCTGTTATCGTCCTGTCGGACAGGCAAAAATATTGTCGGTTGCAGCAAAACCTACGCAGATATTTCAGAGCAGTCGGTCTTGCTGTTAGAAAACCACATCATCGGCTGAAATTTTCCAAAATTCTAATTCTTCCAGCGGAGGAAAAAGTACTGCCAATAGTTCAGTCATATACTATCAGGGAGATTCAATAAAAGTTCTTATCGTTTAAAATGGTGCTAATTAAAGCTGGGTACACACGATGAGATACTTCGGTCCGATCGACCGATAGTTCCGTGTATCGGTCGATCGGACCAAAATTATCGCATCCGAATGTGCCCATGTCCGATCGACCGTTCGTCCGAAAGGACCATCGGACATGGTGGAAAACCTCGTCCGATCGCGTGGTCCACTATGGACCGCACGATCGGTCGTCGGTAACTATCGGACGCGGCTGCTTCTGCCCGACCGACAGTCTTCCTCCTGGCCGACCGGTCGAAAGTATCGAACGGTCGGTCAGGAGGAAAAATCGGTAGGTGTGTACCTAGCTTTAGCCCAACCAATCAGATCTTATTTAACATTTGAAAGCTAACATCTGATTGGTTGGGGCAAAAATAGCACTATTTTAAATGATAAGAACTTTTATGAATAACCCTATAAGTTGATTAGAGTGCCCCTAACCTTTCAGGATGAGTGAAAACAGAGAATCTGAACCTTAGACAAAGGGGGAATCAGAAAACAAAAAATGTTAGCTATCCATCAACCAATCAAGATTATTCAGTACGCCTCTCTGTCCTGTTATTCAGTGATAATGCATAGCTGATAATCAACAACCTGCGTGAAGCTAAAATCTATAAAGGATAGATTATGCTCCTCAGAAAAGGGAAAAGTGGTCCCAAACATGTTTAATTACATCTTTAAGGTAATCTTAAAACCAATGAAAAGGAAGATCATTCTAAAATAATCTTTACCTTATATAGAAGGTAGCTTACCATGGTGAATCAAACTACAATATATTATTATGGGTGTAATACATAAAATTCCAAGTTGGGTTTTGTTGATTACAAGTTGAAGTATGAATTAACACACCTTATAAAGCAGTGAGACTAGGGCTATTAATTTGTCTTCAACTCTAGTAACTCTGATATTGGTTGGTCTAAGCATTATGGGTAGTGTAAAAAAGGATGAGCTAGATAAAGACAACATATAATGATTTGTATGACTAATGCCGAGGTCAACACTGCATCACGTCCTACACTACACTATTCCTGGTGCGCTAGTGCACGTGCACTGTGATTGTGAATCCGGAGTGCATTATATCGTGTGAAAAAATGCAGATCACATGCGCTCCGGTTAGCAGCTCGCAGCGCAACAAACGCAACGCACTAGTGTGGCCAGAACAATTTTTAACACTATTGTGTGCTTTTTGACATGCGATCGTATCGCAGGTTAAAACGCCTGCCAGTGTGGCCTAGCCCTAAGGACACAATGGTAGTCTGAAGAGTGTCAGATTAATCCCTTATTTTTCCAGAATCTGTCTGCCCTGACTATAAGATTTTTTTTAACATTGTTGCAAAAAAATATTTGTTTTAAAAATTCCGTGGACGGCGCCTGGCGTCGAGATTTTGTTCCTGATCCTCTCACCTTCCAAATCCCCACACAAGGGAGGCCTAGTTACATGGTATCTGACGGAGGAGGATCAGAGCCGCCATTATACACGTATGTCAAGTAGTTTAATCCCTTGGAATTAGCAACCCCAATCGGGGCTAATAAGAATTTCCATTCAAATAATTTAACTTTACAAACCTCTTTGACAATTTTTCCACTAGATGGCTATGTTAATGTGAATAATGGGATTTTACAATACACTTTAGAGTAAAATAAACACAATATCAACATTAATTAGAATGACAGCAGTACCAGTGTGTATAATAACACTGAACAATCGTTCTGCAGATGAGATATTAAACAATCAGAAATTTAGCAAAAGACATTCACACCCCAGACAAAATATTTTCCAGTGAATCATTCTATGCACACACACACCACACACACACACACACACAACACACCACGCACACATCTACATGCACACACACACACATCTACAGGCACACACCATGCACACACCTACACGCACACACACGTGTTTATTTTCACATTATTTGTTAGATCCAGCCCGTTAGGTGGCTCATTAGTCTGTGTTTTGCAGATCTGATTTATATTAATGTTTTGGAACTATTTTCTGTTAGATTGCACTGGTTTATAGAGGATGAAATGAAGTTGAATGTCAAACACTATGCACCAGGGTTGGTTGGTTTTCATCTGAAGTGCTGAATGCTGAATAGCAGAGACAGCTCCTGAAGTGTCAAGATAAATCCCACTAGGCAACGGATGTTAGCACAACATTAACTCATTATGAGATCAGTTTACAGACCATGGCAAAATAAGACCTGGAAGCTGCAAGTCCTAATTAGTGCTGAAACCTGCCACTGTCTGTTCATTGTAATCAGCACCTGTAGGAGCATTTCGGTGGGAGCCTGGTACTGTAGCTATGCGGATTTTCAGCGACTTTCCCTGACATTGTACTTATGGAGATGTATTAAACAGATGTGTGCAGATGAATGAACATGAACTGGCCTAAGCAGTGGGGGTGTGGAGCAATCATACAATAATAATGAGGCCAATCAGGGATGTCAGGCACTGTGTCACTTCACATTATATTGCTTATTGAAATGGGTAAATTGCTTGTTGTCAATGTAAACCTGCCCAAATACAATATCCAACACAAACCCACTCATGATTTTCAATGTAAACCTGCCCAAATACAATATCCAACACAAACCCACTCATTATTGTCAATGTAAACCTGCCCAAATACAATATCGAACATGAACCCATTCATGATTATCAATGTAAACCTGCCCTAATACAATATCCAACACAAACTCACGCATGATTTTCAATGTAAACCTACCCAAATACAATATCCAACACAAAACTATTTATGATTTTGCTTCACTTGTTTGTTATTTTAATTGTAGGAAGAGTTCTGTAAGTTCAGTTTAAATGGCTCCTGATGGGAGCTGATTTATTTGCCATATGTTTACTTATTGCAGGAATTAATTACAAGAACATGGTTGTCACCAGGATCAATATTCTTTAGAACATTTCACCCTGTGACCATACAGATTTTTATCCTTCTAGTAATAGCAAAAGACAATCCCTGAGGAACTTTTGTTTTGTAATATTCTGGGTCATAATCGGTGGCTGCTTGTCCTGCAGACAATAAAGCCTGAGGCTGCTGCAAAACCTCATGGGAAAAAAACAGTTGCTGGTTACTAATTTCTTTTATAAATTTCCTCCTTCGTTGAGGGAGTGTGAGCGTGATTGACAGGTCTTCCTAGAACCTCCAGCAGCAGCTGAGATAACTCAGTACCCCAGTTTTTAAACCAAAATAACTACTGGGTTCTTGGAGACCTTTATGTCTACATTGCTTATGAGAGAAATACTGATGGCCTAATACCAGGTGACAGAGATTCATTTGCAAACATCAGGAAAAAAAACTGTCGACCTTTCTCTCCCAACACCAGTGAAATTCCTTTATGAATTGCTAATAGGATACATAGAGGAAACAGTCTAAATATAGACAATAGCACAAACTGATGAATTGTACTAATATCGTTTTTGTGGAGAGTAAAGGTGACTTCTAGAGCTTTAGCCCCGCACAAAATTATTAGAACAATTTATCATTTTACCGTAAATTGCTAGTTGTTCCCCTTGTAGCACAGACTTCGTCCTAGCACTGCGGGAGAATAAGAAATAGGGAGGGAATTATAGGCTTTCAACTCTTGTAGTTACACAGTCTGGATACTAAACAAACAAATGAACAAAGTACATGTTATGGGCCCATAATAGATAAAATATCGAGCCCCTGTGGCAATTCTGCTTGTAATCAAATCTGATTCTTTATCTTCTTGAGTATACAAACAGTGTGGCATAATTTGTATCAGAGTTGAGTATACAAACAATGTGACATCATTTTTATCAGACTTGAGTATACAAACAGTGTGACATCATTTTTATCAGACTGGACATGGTCCCTTTCCAATATTTTACCCTCTTAGAGTAAAAAATTCTGAAAAACGATTAGCTAAACAGGTGTCCACTTACTATTGGTTAGATAAGGATAGTAATTGATTTCAAGGGAAATGTGTTCCATAGTTAAAATGCCCTTTTAAATTAAAAGTAATTCCACCAGTCAGGTTTCACCTGCTAAATCACTTTTAAGCTGAAACATGTGTAATGTAGTGCACAATGAAAGCCTAAAGGTACGACCACACATACGAACAATAATGGGTAAATCCCGGCGGGAGAACAACAGGATTTACCTATTATCGTTCGTATGTAGGGGCTGTGCCCGAACGTTCAGAGTGCCCCTACACATGAACGATCAATCGGGAACAACAGAAAATGTCCATTGGTCAGTATCGGCTCCTTTTATTTTAAGTAGAGAGAGACGATCCGATCATGTGGTGTATTGCCGCACTTCTGACCAATCCCCATACTGCGTACTGGTCCATGTGTGCTGTTCCCACAGCATGTGTGCCGACAGATACCAATGTGATTTGTTGGCACACATGCTGTGGAATCGCATGTGTATAGTCAGCTTAGCTTCCGTTTTTCTATTGGTGTTCCTAGACCTTTTGTCACCTGAATAAGATAATTAAAACCACCCTGAATCTTGCAGGAAAGGTGGGTGAGGCTTATGGATGTGAGTGGGGTGGATGTGAGTAGGGTGGGGTGAGGCAACATTGAGTGGGGTGGACTGGCTAACTCTGGCCTGGGGGGATGGGAGGGATGATTTTACACTGGCTGGTAAACTGAAAGGCTTGTTAACTGGTAAATATAAAACTGGCTTGTTAACTGGTAAATATAAGAGCCTCACAACACAGGCTGGTAAACGTAAGATGCCCAGACAGACTTATAGATATAAGATGTGCTCACACAAAATAGTAAATATAAGATGCTCTCATGCCCAGCCAACACAGATTTGTAAATATAAGATGCCATCATGTACAGCCCAAACTGGTAAATATAAGATGCCCTGCCCACACAGACTGGTAATTATAGGATGCCCTGTCCACAAAGACTTGTAAATATAAGATGCCCCATGCCCAGCCCACAAAGACTGGTAAATATAAGATGCCCCTATGCCCATCAGGAGTCCTACGGAACTGAACAGGGTAAGTTTAATGAATCCTAAGTTTGGGCATCTTCTACCCAAATATAAATTGTATCAGGATATCGGGATGGACGTGCCATTTAAAATTGTTCTAAGCTCTTAAAAACTTAACTCTTTTATAATTAGAGCCATTTTTATATATCATAGCTCACTTCCACTACATGTGAATATTTCTGACAGGCCATGGTACATCTAGTGGCAGCGAATCAATTTTAACTGGACTTGAGTAATCTAGAAAATGTACAATGTTTACAACTCAATGTGGCCTCACTTGTTCAACTGAGGGGTAAAACATGTCCCTGCATTTAAACCCTTAACAGGAAATAACAATCACACTGTATGTGTGTATCGGTTATATTATAAAAATAAATGTATATTTTTACGGAGATTGCATTTTTTTGGGAGTTTTTAGGAGCAACCAATTAGGTGGACGTATATAACTGTATTGCACATAGGAAAGGTCTATATGTATGTGTGTAATTATCACTATTTAATCAAAATCACCATAAGAAATAACACTATACAAAGTATAGTACTACTACCTACTACTGAATTGCAAAACAAATGATATACAATTAATAAAGTATACTTACTTAACTTGACACTAAATGGAAAACTCAAAATGATAGGTTTAGCCACACCTCAAGAATTTCTACAGGGTCTCCATGTAGAAACTAAAAGGAAGTGGAATTTTACTAACATCCAATGAGGTTCTGATCTTACACTGTTAGCAAATCAAAAAATTTGACAAGACAGGAAGTGTAATGAAGTTCCTGTATTATACCCAATTATGTGCTGTTTGTAAAACGTGACAGTCTAAGCCAATTAGAAAATTCTTTAGAATCTCACATTTACTCCCCCCTCTCCATAGAAAATAACGAGACAATCCAGTTTCTGTTTGCTAGACAGGAAGTGGACATAAAGAAGAAACTTACTGCCAACAGAGAATAGTGGGAGTTGTAGTTTTCAAACATGTGCATATTCAAATCCTTGGGTAGGAATCGCTAAAGCATGGGCTTTTAATGTCTGTAAGTCAGTAAAAGGGCATTATTCCAGGATGTATGAAAAATAAATTTTCCAGCATTCTGTGCAGCCAGAGAATGCTGGGAGTTATAATTTTTAAACTTGTGAAAAGTTCAATACCCATGCTCTATATCATTACATTGTATTGAATCTTAGTACATTCATTAGCCAATGGACATAAGGAAGAAATTTACTGCTAACAGAGAATGCTGGGAGTTGTAGTTTTCAAACATGTGCATATTTAAACCCTTGGGTAGGAATCACTAAAGCATGGGCTTTTAATGTCTGTAAGTCAGTAAAAGAGCTTTATTCCAGGATGTATGAAAAATAAATTGCCCAGCATTCTGTGCAGCCAGGGAATGCTGGGAGTTGTAGGGAGTTGTAGTTGTGAAAAGTTGGTAGGTCAAATAGAAATGGGAGAGTATGTGTGTGTTGATCATAATATATGATGGGATTGTTTGGGAACTTTCAGACTTATTCCATTTGAGCCTCCACCTGGATACTTGCTGGGAGTGGAAAGGGAGAGCAAGTTCACTATGGATCCTGACACTTACTAGCTTAACGAATGTATGTAGCCTCTCTCTGGCCCTACAGCTTAACAACTATATGCATAAGGAAGAGGCAGACGGAACCAAAATCACTTGCATGTAGAGATGTCCGGGTTCGGATCCGCGAACAGGCCATCCCTACTTGAATATTTGTGCACTTTGTGTTGGAATCACTGAGAGCATGACCCCGAGCTTTCAATAAAAATAATTACGTAGCAAAACACACACACATAATTTCCACTGTGCACCAACGGGCACACTTTTGCAAGTAACTTTATATATAAATAATTATTTACAATCATAACTACATAAATGCTTGACCCAAAAGAGATAAGGAAAGATGTCCCTGCCCCAGGGCAGGGTATTTGTGGGTGCTGCTCTTCCCCTTCTTCCCAAGATCCTCTGCTTCTGCAGAATCTTTATTTGGTACCATCCCTATAGACTTCAATGGGACTTACATCACCAGTAGCAGAGGAACATAGAAAATGGGAAGAAATGGAGAATCAATGATTGGGATTTGTTGGAATTAAAAAATGAAATACAGAAGATAAGACCCTTATTATATGAGGAATGACCCAACTTCATTTATTTTTAGACTTACTTTTAGACTTCCATTCTCCTTTTCAAACTCAAATTTTTGTTATCATAAGTTCAAATGTTCTCTGCAGTATCTATTTTAATTTTAATGGCAAAGCTAGGATTCATTATTAAGAATTTTGGGATTCTGGATAAACCGTTATGCTGCAGTGCATTATAGATAAAAATGTACATTTTACAATATTATATTACATTTTATATTACATTACAAGTCTTAAATGCATCACTGACAATATGATGCAAATACTGTTAAAATCCTTTTATTACACACAGGAAGTGCAGTGTCTATACATGTATATAGCTATACGTTGCCTTTCTTTCATAATCTTATAGTATATGTATCAATTACAGAGGTATAAAAGGGGAGATGCAATATATTTCGCAATCGCAACCTACGTGCACTTGTTTCCGCAATGTATTAATCACTTTGCTACCATTAATACATTGCGAAAACGGTGGTAAGTTGTGACCTTTTGCGTGTATTTTAAAGACACCATTGAAGATGCGTTAATTGTCGCGCAAAAAACTAGCACAAAAACCGGCGCAAAATGTATTGCATTGCTTTGCGCTGCGCAAAGAAAAAAAATTCCGACATGGCGCAGGCAGTGCAAAACCTTTGTTAACACTTTAGTACATGGGTTAGCGTGATTTTAGCACTTATTGTTTCTTTAGCGCGGGATATTGCATCTCCCTGAAAGACCTTTAAGTTAAGCAGGAATTGTAGAGAACCTGTAAAGAACTGTTGGCTGTTGGCTCCTCATTAGAGATGGGCAGGTGTAGGGCCGGGAGCCAAGTGGGCCCCATCTTCTTATTTTTCCTATGACAGATACAGCCTCCTCCCAGGAAACCACTGTGGATGAAGCAAGGATTAGGGCCCCATCACAGTTTTGCTGGAGGGTCCATTGATTCCTGTTTACTACACTAATGATGATGCAGCTATTTGGGGAGAAGGTGGGAGACGTAATACATTTTCTTATAGTTAGACTACAGTGCCTATAGATGCAGTAATCATGGTCGTATGAACCGATGATCGTACAATGGTATTGGAAGGTTTTTTTATCCTTTTACAAGCCACCAAATGCTAATCAAGAGGATTGGATTCGGTGCTATATGCAGATAGGAAGGGGGTTCTACAATGTTTTTTTTTTAATTGGAGGATTAAAACTGCTGACACAGCACACTGGTGTCTATTAAAATCATAGCGCTACAATACAGTGATGGTATTATGCAATGTGCATCCTGCTGCCACGCTGTTAGGGAGATAACTGGGACAGCTGAAACCCCCAATTAGTAATTCATTGGGGCTAATAGACAAGGCATAACCCATTCGAATAGTTCATCAAATATAATCAAACACACAGGACCCCCTGACGCGTTTCGCTCCCGTTGTAGTGCTCTGATTTTAATGGACACCACAGTCGACCATCTAGCAATTGGGGTTTAGACTAGATACTCTCTATTTTCTTGGACTAGGAGGGCACTGGGTGCCTTAGTGTTATCTCACAACAGTATAGGGCTAGCTAATTCATTGGAGAGGTTTCTCCCACCATTTTTGAGGGAAAACTAGGCTGTTATTTCCTTATTTTTTCCCTGGGGTGCTTTATTTAAAATGTGTGTTGCTTTTTAGTGTAAATTCAGTAAAAGTTATATTTTAACCTACCCCATTGTTTCCCTCTGTGCTTCACTGTTAGAACTGATCACATTTCATAGGGGGATTCTGTGTTGCTTTTTGTCGATTTGTTATGTCACTTTAATCCCCAGTGACCAGACCCATATACCTCAGAGGTAGTGGTGAGTAGTGATGGAGCTGAACCAGAGTTTGGATGAACTTGACCTACCTGAACTAATTAGGTTTTCCAAACTCGTGGCTGTATTTTCCATAATTATCGTGCATATCCTTGTATTTGTAAATAATAAAGGGAAATACAGCTAAGCTCTATTGTATGCTTTGCTCCCTGAGTACATTTATTCCCTGCCCCTTTAAGGCAGTCCAGATAAAAAGAAGGTTTAGAAGCTCTGTAAGCTCCCATGATTCCCTGGAATAGGTCATACTAAATAAACTTTACTCATTAGGTTACGACTGATGCTGGGATACTGCCTTGAAGTGGCGTATCAGCTGACGCAAGTTTGTACAAACTATCAGGGAGATTCAAAAAAATCAGATATTATTTATCATTTGAAAGCTACCTTCTGATTGGTTGGGGCAAAATTCTTAACGATAAGAACTTTTATTGAATAACCCTGTATGTAACTAAATGTATTCATTTTCATTTTAGTGCAGGTAATCTCCCTTCATTGCTTGCAAATATGTTTGATTATTATATCTAATTCATTTATGTTTATATATATATATATAATGCAATTACACCTGTTTACAACCTAAAAAGTGTGAAACCCATGCTACCCTATGTAATATCAGGTAACTCTGACAATGGAACTGTCCTGAAGGGAGGCATAAGCCAACACCCCTTTACCTGACCGTGATACTGTAATAACTGCATCGCAGGATCCAGGTCAGGTTAATAAGGTGGCTTCTCCCCCTAAGTTCATATGGCATTTATAAAAATGGGCTTGATCAATTTTTCCTTATAATTAATAAAAAAAAAGTTCAAAAAAGATTTTTATAAATATGTATAAAAAATGGTATATAGAATGTGTGTAGTTTCTATAGCCCAAAAATAAAAATATATCATCATTTTGTTAATCTCTTCAAAAGGAAACAAAACTCCAACCACAGCAAAGCAGAAATGAGCAAGCGAAAGCAATTTAGGTCGACACTTAATAATCCCAGTAAGAGTCATCAATCTCCTTTTCTTTGAGGAAGCGTGAAAGTAGAGAAAATGGTGAAAAAAACTCCTCAATACAAGTCAGCACCTGATGTGGCCGGCAGCTGAAGGCTGAACCAAGGATTTCTCTTCCTGGTGTCAGCTCTATTACTGTTCACATTAATCACCAGGTCCCTGTCCAATTGGGGCTCATTGGTACTAAATTGTCTTGGACTCGATGGGACAAATTTAATTTGTTACAGAGATAGAAAAAAAAAAAATAGCAAAGCAAAAAAGAAACCCGTCCTGCCTTGGGCACTGCCGAGAGGAATGAAATGCAGACTTTGTCCTTTAATGCTGACTGGTGCTGGGCAGGGTGCGCATTCACAAACAGCAATAATTAAATTAGATGTACTTGCTGTTTTCTATGGTGGAGAGGAGCCTTACAAACACACACAACAATAAGTCCTCAGGCAGATGCTCTTTGTAGGAGACAGGGTTATAAATATTTATCAGCGTTTCCATAAATCTCACTCAGCAGACACAGATTGTGTAACCTGCCCAATATTCTCTTAATAAAACCAACTGCCTGTCTGCATTTGCAAAATAACCGGGAATAAAAGGCAATTACTTATCTAGGATGTGAAACGGTGTTAAAACATTTTACGTTTATCTGTCCTTTGTCTTGGTAAATGGGAGGGGGGAACGTTTACTCTATATCTGTCATTAGGGTGAAATGCAATATCATTGGACGAGGGTTTAGTTTATCAATTCTTGTTAAGTATTGTATAATAACTTGGGGTAATATAGAGTCAGGCTATGGATTGCCATTGATCCGGCAGGACAGGTTCCAAACTACCCAGGTGGGAGCCACGACATGTAAGATTGGCATTTGAATCGATTCAACCAACATTATTTTATTTCTGGATGATGCTTTACACAGGATCCCGAATTGCAGTATCCCAATGGGTAATGGTATCCAACTACCAGGGGAGCAGGTTGAGCAACCACAGGGGGCCCAGGAGTCAAGGGGGCCCTGTCTTCTTATTTTTCCTATGACAGATATAGCCTCCTCCCAGAAAACCACTGTGGATGAAGCAGGGATAGGGGCCCCATCAAAGTTTTGCTGTGAGGGCCCAGTGATTCCTAGTTATGTCACTGAGTTAAGTAATGGTGTAAATCACACTAACTCACTAGTCACTACACATCACAATGAATTCAATTAAACTAGAACTTCATGGATTAAACTGACATAATGTACAGTATGAACATTCTGTGCAATGCCCAGATGAGTTATTTTTTAATTTACATAGCAGCAAATAAGTCTCAATCAGTTTTGTGAAAAGTTTTTTGTTGCAAAAAGTGATGAATTGCAGAACAAAAGCTGTCAATCAAACATTGGCTTGTCAAAGTACCCCTGGTCAGTGGTTATGGGATGGTTATATGCCAGAGAAGCCAGGTGCTTTCCAACCCTACATATTATGACTGACAGGTTACCTCCCTATGTGGACCAAACCATAGAAAACCCAGGGGACAGCCTGTCTATAGGAAAGATTCCCAGGGGCAAGGCATTGTAAAGAACCTTTAAGTCCACAAGATGGAATGGTCTAGAAGTCTCTTATAATATTATATATATGTTAAATTTATTCTGTGTTTTTTACTATCCAGCCCTTTGTTAAACAAACTGCGTTCAGATACAGCCAAACATTTTACATTTTGACTTCTGACATTTTACTACACCTACAGGGAGATTCAAATAAAAGTTCTAATCATTTAAAATGGAGCTAATTTTGCCCCAACCAATCAGATGTTAGCTTTCAAATGTTAAATAAGATCTTATTGGTTGGGGCAAAATTAGCACCATTTAAAACAATAAGAACTTTTATTGAATAACCCTGTTAGTTCTTGTGTTTCTGTGCATAGTAAAGTCACTTAAGCCTTGTACAAATGGTGGACAGACACTACGACCCACTATGAACAAGCAGGCAATTAATGGGCATTTAAGTTGATAATTGTACGTGTGTGGCTTTTCTACCGATAATCGCCTGCGTGTGGCCGTTCAGTCAGGCGTTAGTAGTCCGATGCTGCACACAAAATAGTATCCAGGGTGAGGATCTAAATAACTAAGTCCTCCCCCCTGGGTACTTTAAAGATCAGATGGAATACTTACAATATCTGTTACTGCTAGAGATGGCGAAACTTAGTAATTTCGTTTCGTTTTTGGATCTCGGATAGATCCCAAAGATCTGAAAATCCGAAAACCGGAACAAATTTTTCGATAATTATTGAAAGTATGGGGCTAATGTTTGAAAATTATCGAAAATACGATCTGAGACCATGAGTCTCCGAGCGTATTTTCGATAATTTTCGAACATTCGGGGGCTATTTTCAATAATTATCGAAAATAGCCCCGTACCTTCAATAATTATCGAAAATACCTTCCAAAGTCCAGAAATCTGGAGGGTTCCGTGTTGGATCCGGGTTCGTGTCGATCTCTAGTTACTGCCAGTGATAACAGATAGTGATTGGGTCATGTGGTGTAGCCCTTATTGTCCCTAAAGTTAATAACCATGTTTCAACCTACATATGAAAATGATTATCATTGGCACCTGCTTGGTATAATTGGTTATATAAATACTATAATCCTGCAAAAACCCTGACTTTGTGCAAACTACACTATAAAAATTGATGCTGGTTTGAAGGGCAGTCCCTCGAAATATTTGAATTTTGTAAAAAGATAATAAATAATGAGAAGTTTGTTGTGCCCACGAGTTTCAAGGAATGTTTTGAATTTTTGAAAATCCCATTCAAACTCAATTAAAGCAGAATTTTTTTGATAGCGTTTTTTGACCTTTAACCCCGGTTTTTACATTTACAGAAATTGTTTGCGATTACCGAATTTCCAACCCTTTTTTTTTCAAGTTCTGACTTTTGAAATTCCCCAAATTACAATGGATTGCGGATTTTTGAAACCAAATCATTGCAAATTAGAGATGTATGAAACTGGCAGATTCTGCTGGTTGGTTAGTAAAATATTGGTAAATTCCGGTGTAGAAACTTCTGTAGTGAAATTTGCAGTCAAAATGTCATCTAAATTTCAAGTCAAAATTAGGAATTCTCTAGAAATTTCAACAGTAAAAATTTTATGTCAACTTTCTAATGTTTTGTGACAACCAGAGATGGCCAAACATATTCGATTTCAATTTTCAAACTTTTGAAAAATTTCGAAAATTCAAAAATGGATACCTTAAAGTCAATGGGGACAAATAGTTTGAAAGGTTTACATAAAATAAGCTTAAAATAGCAATGGTAACTTACTGTACCTGTCTCTGGGACCTGGGAAATGGTCTGGAGAACACCTACAAATATCCAGAACTTGAGATAAAGTCACTTACGATACTTTCGAACTTCCGCATTCAAAATTCAATAATTATCCCAGAAATTCGAGAATATTCGTATTTTCATAAATTGATATTTTTAGAATCTGACTCGCTTTAAAAGGGGTGTTCATTATTATACAAGAGCAATCATGTCTAGCACGAGTGGAAACGATTCATTGTTGCATACTTCAAAAAAGGTTTGGACCCTCTGGACATACCCCAAACCACATTGGCTTCTCTCCCTTGGAGTATGCATTGTGGAAGTGAAAGTGGGCAGAAGGGTAACACTTCAAAAATTACAAGGCGCCTGTCAATCTGTCTTTTGGTACTGCTAAAACTAGCTGTCATTGGTGGATGTAGCTTCTTCCCAAAGGCGATAAATTCGTAGATTCTCAAAAGTTCGAAAATTCATAAATTCGAAAAGTTCGAAAAGTCCCAGTTTGTTCTGACTCATAAAATCCGATTTGAACTCGGGTTCGAATTCTAGTCTATCGCTAGGGACAATATTTTGATTGAAAACCTGATTGTTAATCCTGGTAATTTCATTGGGGCACACCTCTATTGCTGACATATCTAATATTGGGTGCACGCTGGGTAAAAAACAAGGTGCAACTTGCACACATATAATTTGAATATATAACAATATTGTGGTTGATTCCCCTTGATAAATGACCTCCAATGTGTCTTTACATTTACACTTTTTGTTTCTATTTTTTTTATAAGAATTGGTGGTATAATTCAATTACGATCCAGTGTTTGTATCATTTACCAATAATTACTGCAGGAATACAAAGATCAAGCCAATACAATAGACATTTCTTGCTTAAACTCATTAAACAAAACAACTAGGATGATGTTAAGTAATTACACTAATAAGTGGAAATGCTGAATCCAAACAAGCACTTTACCAGTCATAAATTACAGCTGTCAAGTGAAATTCACGGGATCAGATGAGCTGGGGCTAATTATTTACACTATACTTTATAGAGCAATTAAAAATTCCCCAAATGGTGTTAATTGCCTCTTCTATTCTGCAAAAGCTATTCAGGTTTCAAGTGCATCTTTAACAGAAATACCAGGTCTTTAGATGTTGTTTTGGCTTTCACTATTGTAATGTTATTTCATTAGCCTATCAAGCAATGTTCTGTTTAAAAAACCTTGAGAATGAATGGACAGGGTCCCAGATCCTTTAGTGACAATTAACAATTCTAGCCTGGACTTGCAAATTCTCTGGTTTGATTTTCTGTGTTTTGTCTTTATATTCCATAAATTTTATTGCATTGCAATATAATAAATTTGCTTCACATGTTCCAATGATAACACCACAAAATACTATTGTACTTTATATAGTGAAGAGAGAAATTGCATTCAATAGCCTCTTCAATGAATGATTTCCATACCAATGCATATAATACAAACATATACATAGGGGTTTGCAATGGCATGCTAATTACCTTAAAGAGCAATTACACTCTATTCAACCACCCTTCAATGAAAAATACCCAGTAAGGACCAAATCTACTTGGTTATTACCCATGGGTTTTGCCCAAATCCCCTTTACAAAGTCATGCTTGTGCTCCTGGTCTGGCCTTGTCCCCTCCCTTAAGGTTCATACACACCTGAAGATTTGTACCAGACCCCCAAGCCCCGACCGACCCCCGAGTCTGTTGAACGGCCGAAACGGCCGATAGTCGCGTGTGTTCATGCGTTCAGTTGTTTTATAAGAAATAACCACAGTATATTGGGACTTTCCATTAGATTTTAGTCCTCTCTAGTCTGTTATTTTATTGACCTGGTGTACTGGTTGAATTATAAGTAGTCAAAGCTGCGAAAAAATAAACTTTCATTATTATTAATTAAAACGAAATGCTGGGTATTTATATTTTATACTGTCATTCACCTGGCATTGAAATTGGCATCAGTACCTACTATCTACTGAAAACATTAATGTTTGGTAGGTTTTTAGCAACCCTTACACGTGAATTTTTTAAGCATCTTTCAACTACAGTATGTTATTGTATCCCAACGGAAATGTTCTATCTGGCCCAATAGTTTCCATTATCTGCCAGTTTTAAACAGTAAAGAAGGACACAAATAGGGTTATGTACAGAGAGCCATTATTGCTTTTACCGTCTTAAAGTCACATTAACGTGTGTACTAGCAGATAGCTGGTGTTAAAGATTTTGAATGGGTAAACCCCATTCACTATGCACTGAGAGACTCTATCAGCTCAGTGCATTGCCTAGAGAGGCAATAGAGAGCAATACTGGCACTCTAAAAGTTCCATAGGCCAGGTCAAGGGAACGTTCCATCATCTCTGTACCTTCAAGGTCACTACAGTTGCCCCAGTTTTGTATAAATGGAAACGCGGGCGAGACACTGTGTAAGCGATATGTTGCCTATGCTCTGTACTGCATAGATTCAGCATTATCTTCTCTGTTTAAATTGGTCTCTAATGACAATACATTTGATTTATAAAGCAGTAGGTTTGGTGATTTTCTCGGTATCAGAGAGAGAGGGGAATTCAATGAAAGCTCTTTCAATGTTGTCTTAATCAAACTGACATATCCCTCTCCAGTGACTTTATTAATCCAGACTGAAGGAGTGAGTCTAAACACCCCCTCAGGAACTAAAGGATCTTATCAGTTAATGTTCTGCCACGGTATACAAAAACTAATAAATACAGTGGGCCTCTAAAATGATACAAGTACTTTATTGTCGCTTTTTAAATCAAATGGTCTGACATCTAAACGGATGACAGGTGGCTTCCATTTAAAGTGTCTTATATCATCCTGTGTAGAGGCCCTGATCAGACATAAGGCAACATTCACACTACTGAGCACAAATGTACAGGAAACATGTACAATGCAGGGGGTTATTGATGTTTTTCCTGTACATTTGGGTCTCCTTCATAAATTAAAATGTGTTTTTGTGTGTAAAGGTGGCCAAACACACAAATTATAATAGGTAAATCCTGTTGGGGAACGTCAGAATTTACCCATTATCGTCGGTGTGTAGGGGCTGTTCCCAACCATTCAGAGTGCCGATGAACGACCATAGTTGGCATTAAGATTGGTCAGGAACAACAGAAAATTTCCATTGGTCAGTATCGGCTCCCTTTACTTCAAGTAAAGGAAACCAATCCAATCGTAATGTGTATGGCCACACGGCCGACTGATGCTATACCATGTATGGGAATCAGTCAGGTCCATGTGTGTGTTTGGTTCCCACAGCATGTGTGCCGATAGATACCAATGTGATCTGTCGGCACACATGCTGTGGAAATTGCATGTATATGGCCATCTTTAGAACACAGAGAATACTCCTGCAGGGTGTAATCTGTACCACCCCATGATGTTGGGCAGATATCTGTACCACCCCGTGATGTTGGGCAGATATCTGTACCACCCCGTGATGTTGGGCAGATATCTGTACCACCCCGTGATGTTGGGCAGATATCTGTACCACCCCGTGATGTTGGGCAGATATCTGTACCACCCCGTGATGTTGGGCAGATATCTGTACCACCCCGTGATGTTGGACGGATATCTGTACCACCTCGTGATGTTGGGCAGATATCTGTACCACCCCGTGATGTTGGGCAGATATCTGTTGGACGGATATCTGTACCACCCCGTGATGTTGGACAGATATCTGTACCACCCTGTGATGTTGGACAGATATCTGTACCACCCGCGTGATGTTGGACGGATATCTGTACCACCCCGTGATGTTGGACGGATATCTGTACCACCCCGTGATATTGGACGGATATCTGAACCACAAACCAGTTTAAAATGACACTTCCATATATTAAAATTAAACTTCAACCACTCACTTGTGTCTATCCACCACTAGGGGTAATGCAGGCTTTACTCTGTGCTGTTCTGATGCTTGCTTGGTCTGTATAGTTCCAAAAAACCTCTGCACACAGGAATAAGGTTGCCAGGGATGATGAAGCTGTAAGGATTAAAACAGCGAAACGCGTAGGAACTACCTCACAAGCCACGACTTAAAGGGGACACACCATAGCAGAGAGGTGCAACTTCAAAAACTGCTAATGGACGTTTTTTGCAAGGTTTTTTAGTGCTTTTTATTGTTTTTAATTGCTATAATAAAGTTTGTTGGCAACCTTATTCCTGTGTGCAGAGGTTTTTGGGAACTATACAGACCAAGCAAGCATCAGAACAGCACAGAGTAAAGCCTGCATTACCCCTAGTGGTGGATAGACACAAGTGAGTGTTTGAGTTAATTTTAATATATGGAAGTGTCATTTTAAACTGGTTTGTTTACAGAGATCTTGATCTTAACCTATTTATTTTTTATTTTTTACTTCTTGTTTTAACCCTTCCCCTACCCATACCCCCAAGCGCAAGCAAGATACTTTTAAAGATTTTATAAACAATTCAGTGGACAACTTGCAGTGCAGCCACCCTACTTAAGGAGACATTCCCTACCACACCATAGCGCGGAAGTAACCCAATCTACTAAGATATCTGTACCACCCCGTGATGTTGGACGGATATCTGTACCACCCCGTGATGTTGGACAGATATCTGTACAACCATCCAGTCCGATCTATTTTGAATGGGACAAAGCAGAAAACACTGTGAGGACATTGGAAGGTAAAACCGCTGCTCTTATTAGATGTTTCAAAGATGGAATGTTGCATCTAATACTTGACTTATAAGTGTACGACCAGCATAAAGGTTCTTACACACCACGACTGTGGGTGCCGACCTGCGACGCACAATCTGTACGCACGGCCATTTCATCTGATAATCATCCCGTGTATGGGCACTTTATCGGCCGAAACGGTCGATCATTCGGAGATCTGGACCAGGCAACAATCTCCGACCGAACGTCTGTTTCGCCTGATAAAGTGCCCATACATTGGATGATTATCGGGTGAAATGGCCGTTCATACACATTGTGCATCGCGGGTCGGTGTGTTCGAACCTTTAGACATAGAGGTAGGACATGGGGAGGATGTTTAATCTGGTCTCACTGGAGCCCTTATAAAAGAAACGTAAAGGGGCCCATGCTATTAATTTACAGCAACCAATCAAATGTTAGCTTTTACTGGGTTTCAGCAGTCACCTAAAATCTGGTTGGTTGCTGGAGATAATAGCACACACAAACTTACTTTTTTATTGCATTAGCCCAATTACATTATTTATTTATATGAAATTATCCTAGCCACACACTACAAAACTTACCTCCCAATGTGACCATGATACTACCAAGAATCATTGCAGGAACATTGGAAGGTAAGAGCCGCAGCCGCCCTGGCGCTCATTTTGGATTGTAAAGGTGGCCATACATATTTTCGATTTAACTTACCTGACCGAGGGCTCCCGCGACATTTGATCGATCCTGCTGGAAGAACGGGAGAGGCGGTTCTGGTAGGATCGATGGAATGTCGTGAGATCGCTCGGTCGGGTTAGTAAAATCGGACATTTGTATGGCCACCATAACATCCGGTCAGTGTATGGTTTCATAGGACTGTGTTTACACATGAGAGGGATTCGATGATTGGTCGTTAAAGGAGAACTAAACTTACATTTTTAAAATCCTGATATGAAAGCTTTTCTCCCCAGAACACTTATACATTGTAAGATTCTTCTCTAGTAGGTAGAGATGGACGAACTTCCTAAAGTTCTGTTCGTTTTCGAACTTGCATAAAAACTCTGGGACCTGGGAAATGGTCTGAGGAACATGTACATATCACAAAAACCTGTTTAAATACTAACTTTCCCCACGAAAGGGCTATTTTCGAGTTTCCGCATTTTCGAGGGTTACAGAAAACACCATATTCGAGGATTGTCGTCTAATTTGAGGGTTACCGAATCCCGCGTTTCGAGGGATATGGAGCACTTAAGTCGAGTGTTTTCGATGAATTCAAGTGTTACCAAAATCAAACGTCACATGTGAGGGTTATCGCCTAATCCAAGGGTTACCAAACGCTACATTTGGGGGTTATGAAGTGCTAAATTTGAGGGTTAATACAGAATTCAAGGGTTAGAAAACCCCACATTCTAGGGTTAAGGATCGCTAAAGTCAAGGGATATCAATTCAAACGTTCGATAATTATTTAAAAGTTCAGAAATTTCTAACAATCCGGAATAGTTAGAAAAGTTTGGATCGAACTCGGGTTTGAGTTTGAGTTCTAGTCCATCTCTACTAGCAAGTTGCATTTAGTACATGTAAGTAACTAAGAAGGTCATGTTTTTGCCAGTACAACCCATAGCCATGTAATCACCAAAAAGCCATGCCCCCTGACCCCAGTATTCACTTTCTCTATGTACAGAGTATCTTCTATACAGATGTCTACACACAAATAAGTCCCTGATCAGACTTTTTTTGTTTATCATTCAGATCCTAGTACAGGGTAAAGCTTTTAAATGTACCTGTATTATTTGAAATAAGCCATATAAATGGCTGTTTGAAAGGTTAGTAGCTGAGAGATAAAGTCAGTGATTCATACAGGTTTCTTCATATACTTGATCATTGTTCCCTGTATTAGGTGAATGTTTCGTTATATAGTTCATCATAGTTCCATATGTAAGTGAATGTATACCATAGCAGTATTTATTTAATATATACCATAGCACCATTTATAATATATACCATAGCGGTATTTATATAATATATACCATAGCTTTATTTCTAAAATAAATACCATAGAAGCATTTATAAGATACATACCATAGCGGTATTTATAAAATGTATAAAATATATACCACATCGGTATTTATGAAATATATACCATAGTGGTATTTATAAAATATATACCACATCGGTATTTATGAAATATATACCATAGTGGTATTTATAAAATATATACCATAGCGATATTTATAAAATATATACCATAGCGGTATTTGTAAAATATATATCATAGCTGTATTTATAAAATATATACCATAGCGGTATTTATAAAATATATATCATAGCTGTATTTATAAAATATACACCACAGCGGTATTTATAAAATATACACCACAGCGGTATTTATAAAATATATAACCACAGCGGTATTATAAAATATATACATAGCGGTATTTGTAAAATATATATCATAGCTGTATTTATAAAATATATCCATTGCGGTATTATAAAAATATATACCATAGCGCATTTATAAAATATAAACCATAAGAGAACAGTATTTTAAAATATACAACAGTATTTATAAAATATATACCATACGGTATTTATAAAATAAACCATAGCGGTATTTATAAATATATACCATAGTGGTATTTATAAAATAAAACACCACAGTGGTATTTATAAAATATACACTACACCGGTATTAAAAATAATACCACAGCGGAAATGATAAAATATACACACACAGCGGTATTAAAAAATATATACCACAGGGTATTTATAAAATATATACTATAGTGGTATTTATAAAATATATACCACAGCGGAAATTATAAACTATACACCACACCGGTATTTATAAAATATACACCACAGTGGTATTTAAAAAATATACACACCGTGGTATTTATAAAATATACACCACAGCGGTATTTATAAAATATACACCACAGCGGTATTTATAAAATATACACCACAGCGGTATTTAAAAAATATACACCACAGCGGTATTTATAAAATATACACCACAGCGGTATTTATAAAAATACACCCACGCGGGATTTATAAATATACACCACAGCGGTATTTATAAAATTAACACCACACAGCGGTATTTATTAAATATACCCACAGCGGTATTTATAAAATATACACCACAGCGGTATTTATAAAATATACACCACAGCGGTATTTATAAAATTTAACACCACAGCGGTATTTATAAAATATACACCACAGCGGTATTTATAAAATATACACCACAGCGGTATTTATAAAATATATACCACAGCGGTATTTATAAAATATATACCATAGCGGTATTTGTAAAATATATATCATAGCTGTATTTATAAAATATATACCATTGCGGTATTTATAAAATATATACCATAGCGCCATTTATAAAATATAAACCATAAGCGGAACAGTATTTATAAAATATATACCATAACAGTATTTATAAAATATATACCATAGCGGTATTTATAAAATATATACCATAGCGGTATTTATAAAATATATACCATAGTGGTATTTATAAAATAAACACCACAGTGGTATTTATAAAATATACACTACACCGGTATTTATAAAATATATACCACAGCGGAAATGATAAAATATACACCACAGCGGTATTTAAAAAATATATACCACAGCGGTATTTATAAAATATATACTATAGTGGTATTTATAAAATATATACCATAGCGGTATATATAAAATATATATCATATTGGTATTTATAAAATATATACCACAGCGGTATTTATAAAATATATATCATATTGGTATTTATAAAGGGGGGAAATTAGGATTTTTGGCAAAATTTGCCCAGAAAATCATGTCTGAAGCAGTGAAAATGCTTTTAAAAAAAAAATAAATAAAAAAACAATTAATCTTTGCTTAAAAATTCTCATCAGGTGTGTTTCCCTATGAACAGAATTTTTAATAACAAGTTTCCTGGGGGGGTTAGAATATTTTTTCAGATATATAACAAACAGGTGAAAAATTGTGTTTACACACCATTTGGTGAAAATTGTACTATTTCATAAGATTTTTCAATTTAAACTAAATTTACAGTGCTGTTAATTTGCCTCTTTATAAACATGATGAAACATTTGATGTCTGAGGATTAAAAAAAAACCCCTCCTCTTTAAATATGGTCCCAGGATACAGTGTTCAATGTTGGAGATTTGCACCTCTTGTAATCCAAAGTCTAATTGTCAATCAAATCCTAATAACTGATACTGTGTAGTATGTAATATATAATACCCCCTCCCCTGCTATCATATAAAATATGTAAATGTAGTTGGTATGAAATAAATCTGTATACAATGTGATCCAGAAGCACATTGGGACATTGAACTGGGAGAAATCCGTAGTTTACATTTGTGTTACAGATACTGTAGCAATGTTACTCTATAGTTTAATATAAATACCGTATTACAAAATGTGTCTATTAGCACTGAATATACAGCAATTCCCATCAATATTATTAGATTCATTGTTCTTTAGAGTGTGTGACAAACTGTAACTTTAAATTAAACAGATGTAAAGATCTGGGAATGTTTTTGTAATTTGTATACAGCTAAAAGGGCACAAAGACAATAACACAAGATTTCTTTTTTTTTTTTTTTTTTTTTTTTACAAAGAACTTCTCTTCATTTAATTTGTTACAAAAAATAACACATCAATCAGCTATGGACAGAGGCGATTAACCCTAGCCTTGCTATACTAAGTAACAAGGGTTCCCTAATCTAATCATCTGAATGCAAATTAATATTTTCTAACACAGTGTGAGGGATTATTAACTTTGCATGCGATTAATTGCAGTTATTAATTAAATCCAAATCGATATTTTATTTTATTGGGATAGGTTTGGATTGGATGGGGTTAAATGTCCTGTGATCGGTTATCAGGACTTTTCTAAACGATGAATTTATATAGTAACGATCTTTCAACAAAGTTAATAATTAACAACGTTACTTTTTATATTTCCCCATTGAAGATTTATTATCACAATCATTGGTATTTATTATTACTATCATTATTATTTATCACAATCATTAATATTTATTATCAAAATAATTAGATATTTATTATCATAATCATTAGTATTTATTATTATTATCAATATTATTTAGCATAATCATTAGTATTTATTATCACAAATCATTAGTATTTATTGTCACAATCATTAGTATTCATTATTACTATCATTATTTATCCCAATTAGTAATTATTATCAAAATCATTAGATATTTATTATCACAACCATTAGTATTTATTATTCCAATTATTACTATTATTATTATTTATTATCATAATCATTTGTATTTATTATCACAATCATTAGATATTTATTATTATTATCAATATTATTTATCATAATCATTAGTATTTATTATCATAGTCATTAGTATTTATCATTACTATCATTATTATTTCTCATAATAATTATTATTATTATTTATTTGCACAAATCATTAGTATTTATTAGCATGATCATTAGCATTTATTATCACAATTATTATTTATTATTATAATCATTAGTATTTATTGTCCCAATCATTAGTATTTATTATCATAATTATTATTTATTATAATCATCATTATTTATTATAATCATTATTATTTATTATCACAATCATAAGTATTTATTATTATATTTATTATTATAAAAGTGGATCGAAGTTTCAGAAAAAATAAATTGAGAGCAGAGGAAATTTCTTCATGTCCCAAATAGTTCAATCCCCATATTGTAATAAATATCCTTTCAGTGTTTACTGGGATAAATGTGTGAGCCAAGGCAGATTGTTCACGTTGAGTACATGCGGACCGAATGTATAATAGAATGAGTGGAGATTAAGGGACAATAAATTCATATAGAATGGGATTTTATAGAAAGGGAAATCTATTTTCCCTTCCCTGACAGTGATATAAAGACTTATCATATTGTGCCAGTTCTTCTCAACTCTGGGTCAAGTCCCCAAGCAGTGTCACTGTGAAATATCTTTATATTCCCAAAGGGTAGATTGTAACAATACCATATAACAAGTCCATGATCTTGGCACCTTTATATCTTACATTGTGCCATGATTGGCAGTACTAGTGCCACAATGGGCAAATAATCTGTAATACCGAGTTTTCTAAATAGGAGCTTACCCTGTGCTGAGGATTCTCCAGTATTTTATGATGGCAAATACATCTAAGAATAAAAACAATAGTAATGATAATAATATGATGAATAGGTTAATAATAGAATGGAATGTAGTGTTAGTTACTGTGTATGAAGAATGACGTCAAGGTGCAGCGTTAGATCGTCATCTATTACTGGTCTGTAATATTTATAATGAAACACTTGAGTGATCGCTTAGGGGAGAAAAGAAGATATGGAGATTTTGGACTCCTGGGCAGGTTAGGGTTAAATAGTGGTTAAGGGATGTTACTGGTAAAGAAAAGGTAATCCGAGTGTGGGGGCACAAGGGAGGTATTGATTAATATTAGGTGGGGGCACAAGGGGAGTATAGATTAATATTAGGTGGGGACACAAGGGGGGTATAGATTAATATTAGGTGGGGCACAAGGGGAGTATAGATTAATATTAGGTGGGGACACAAGGGGGGTATAGATTAATATTATGTGGGGACACAAGGGGGGTATAGATTAATATTAGGTGGGGACACAAGGGGGTATAGATTTATTTAGGTGGGGACACAAGGGGGTATAGATTAATTTAGGTGGGGACACAAGGGAGGTATAGATTAATATTAGGTGGGGACACAAGGGGGGTATAGATTAATATTAGGGTGTTTCCATATCTGATATATAGCAATGTCACTGCCATGTAGATTCCTGGAAAGCAGATTCCTAGATTGTGGATTCATTTAGTCTATTTCCCAGTGCCTGAGCCAGATATACAGAAACTCTTTCACTGCCAGATGATCGTGCTAATCCTGTTGGAATGAAATAGTTAACCCTGTGATGGGGGGTCCTTAGTCAGCTCTCATTGTCTCTCCTATCCCCCCTCACTCTCTCTCTCTCTCACTCTCTCTCTCTCGCTCTCTCTCTGAGTGCTTCTTCCCTTCCTAACCACAAGAAGTTTGGTTGATGGGGCTGGCGCCAGAGGGTTCCCAGCAGAGTAAGCTGGGCAGGTAGGGCTGGAAATGTGATCCTCATAGACATGGGATTCAGGAAAGGGAGATCCAGGCAGACAAGAGAGCTGATCAGACCCCCATATCCACTTAGACTGTGTCCATCACCAGCTAAAGTGGCCCTGCTACTTCCATACACCTCAAAGGGAGAAGGAAATCCTACTGATTCCATTAGCTCCAAAAATGTGCAGTAATTGCAGAATGGCCCAATCCCTAGATTATAGAGACACCTTGGGGGAGGGACATGGTGTGTGTGTGTGTGAACACACAATCATTGTACTTACAGAAATGTGTCAATTTTGAGAGAAAACAAACATTAGGTACAATGGTACAATATCTAAATCTGTATTGATCTTGATTGAATGACTATATATATATATATAGAGAGAGAGAGAGAGAGAGAGAGAGAGAGAGAGAGAGAGAGAGAGAGTGAGTGAGTGTGTGTGTGAGAAGAGTAAACAATGGTACAATATCTAAATCTGTATTGATCTTGATTGAATGACTTTATATAGAGTGAGATCCAGACAATGAGCCACACATTACCAGGATGGGCTAATCACCCCATACAGGTGAAGTTATACACTGAGTTGGTGGTTCTTCTGGTTCACTTGGTGTTTGTTGTTTCTCCCAGTGTGGGCAGTGACTGGCAGCCAATAGACTGGCACATACATTGCCCATTGCGCTGGGTCCCTTCATGTTTATTGTCCTTGTGGGTGACAGAGTGACATTGGGTGTTTGCAGTACATCTGCTTCTCTCTGCACCCAGCAAGCAGTGAAGGGTTAATCTCTATTCAGCCCCTAATGGGAGTGAAGTGGTTCAATAACTAAGTTTGATTTTTGGGGGATTCGTGTCCAATGAATGAAATAGCAGATGGGGAACAGCTTAGGGCACTTCCCTCCTCTACATCTCCCACCATATGGCCAGGGCTGCTGTGTTATGGATATTCCTTTGGATCTATTACACTGGATCCCACAAACTCTTCACCAGGTGCTACACCCAGTTCACTCACAGGGGCACAGGGATCCTGTATAGAATGGGTTAATCATGCAGGCGCGACTATTACAACCATTAAGTTCCTATTGCCCCTATTACTAATGATCATTACCGATCACAGTGGGTTTAAAATAAAGGAGCAGAAACCCATAGCAGTAAATTATTTAACCAGGAGTGAAAGGTCCCAGTTTGTCTAATGGGATGTCAGGGTCTAAATAGGGGAAATGATCGTTCTATGAAATTTTAATGCCGGTCAAATGCTGGGGGCAACCAGAAAATCTCCTATGAAATATTAATACATTAATGGGCAGCGTTAAAGGGCCAGTACTCCCTTCCATCCAACCGGGTCACTTTCTACTTAATGTTATTTAAAGGACACATGCCCACCCTTCACTGCTGTTTATTATAAACATGCTATACTATGGACACCACTTACACCCCATATACACCCTAAATACACACACCATATATACACCCTATATACCCACTATATACACCCTAAATACACACACCCTATATACACCCTGTATACACCCTATATACACCCTAAATACACACACCCTATATAGACCCTATTACACCCTATATACACCCTATATACACCTTAAATACACACACCCTATATACACCCTATTACACCCTATATCACCTTATCTACACACACCCTATATACACTATATATACACCATATATACACCCTATATAACCCATAATACACCATATATACACCCTAAATACACCACACCCTATAAACACCCTATTACACCCATATACACCCTATAAACACCCTAAATACACACACCTTATATACACCCTAAATACACACACCCTATTACACCCTATATACAACCTATTACACCCTATATACACCCATATATACCCTATATACACCCTAAATACACACACCCTATTACACCCTATATACACCCTATCACACCCCATATACACCAATATACAACCTATATATAACCTAAATACACACACCCTATATCCACCCTATATACACCTTATTACACCCTATATACACCCATATATAGCATCTGGTAGTTAGAGGGTTAATAAAAGTATGGGCCCATAATAGATTAGCTTTTGGTCTATGTCTAACTACATTTTGTGACATTATTTTGTAACAATCCTTGTCAGTGGGATTATTACAGTCCACACATAGTAACCAATTTCTGCCATTTCATTTCTCTAGTTGATTAAGAGTGCCTGGCGTTGCCCTGTGGCCCTTTCCCATCACAGTATTACCAATAGCCTTACAACAGGACACCAGAGAAGGTTTCACAGGAATGACACACAAACTGTGTACACAGTTCCCATTTCAATCCCATAGAGTCCCAGATATAATTTGTTCCCAGTAATCTTTCATTAATTTAATAAATATTCTACACTAATTACTCTACACTGCCTGAATGTTCATTTATTTTATTACAAATATCCTACACATATCCTATTCAATGAAATGTCCATCTACAAAGTGTAAGAAGCCCTGTAATTAATTATCTCAATTCATTTCTATTTAACTGGAACACAGAGTCCAGTACATTAATACTATAGGGAACTAAATAGCATCCCCACATAACACACCACACTATCGCAATACACCACACTAACCTACCCACCGCAGTACAGCACACTATGCTACCCATCGCAATGCACCACACTACCCTACTCATCTGAATACACCACACTATCCTACCCATCGCAATACACCACACTACCCTACCCATGCGATACACCACACTTTCCAACCCATCGCAATACACCACACAAGCCTACCTATTGCAATACATCACACTATCCTATTCAATACAATTTACTATCCTACCCATGCAATACACTACACTATCCTACCTTTCGCAATAAACAGATTCGTTCCTACTTATTACAACACAACACTATCGTAGCTATCACAACACACATTTTTTTTTACATATCACAAACACAATACAATCCTACCCATCGCAATAGCAATACCATTCTACCTATCACAATACACAATACTATCCTATCTTTTGAAATATATAAATACTTTCCTTCATACCACAATACACAATACTGTCCTAACTAAATAGGATAGTATTATGTATTGCGATAGGTAGGATAATATCGTGTATCGCAATACACGATATCCTACCTATTGCAATGCACAAATTATCTTATAGCTATCCCATAACAGCACACAGGGACAATGAATAACTTTCTAGCAACAGGTTCTTTAAGTAATTCTGTGTGCTTGATTTTGACATTACCCTATTCAACTTGTAAAAATGTTATGCTCCTAGTGACCCCCACTAGCTAATACAGGTAATAATAATAATAATGATAAGGATATTATATACCATTCACACACATATCCCCAATACAGTGTATTGCTCTGGTTAAGTAAAGTGGGATATGTGGATGGATGGATCTGCCATTGGCTGTAATTGGCTTTAATTCAAACATTGTGCAGCCCAATTCAGTTTCATAGAATGACATCCCTGGTCTGGAATTGCTCAATTATCCATTTAGCTCGGGCTTGGTCCACACGGTCCACTCATATAATGAAATGAAATATCCAGTCCCATTACACTGTCCCCCATACAATGAAATGAAGGATCCAGTCCACATTACACTGTCCCCATATAATGAAATGAAGGATCAGTCCACATTACACTGTCCCCATATAATAAAATGAAGGATCCAGTCACATTACACTGTCCCCCATGTAATGAAATGAAGGATCCAGTCTACATTACAATGTCCCCCCATGTAATGAAATGAAATATCCAGTCCACATTACACTGTCCCCCATATAATGAAATGAAATATCCAGTCCACATTACACTGTCCCCCATACAATGAATGAGGATCCAGCCACATTACACTGTCCCCCATATAATGAAATGAGGATCCAGTCCTCATTACACTGTCCCCCATATATAATAAAATGAAGGATCCAGTCCACATTACACTGTCCCCCATGTAATGAAATGAAGGATCCAGTCCACATTACAAGTCCCCCCATGTAATGAAATGAAATATCCAGTTCAATTAACTGTCCCCCATATAATGAAATTAAAATCCAGTCCACATTACACTGTCCCCATATAATGAAATGAAGGATCCAGTCCACATAACACTGTCCCCCATAAATGAAATGAAGGATCCAGTCCACAATACACTGTCCCCCATATAAGAGAATGAAGGATCCAGTCCACATAACACTGTCCCCCATATTATAAAATGAAGGATCCAGTCCACATTACACTGTCCCCCATGTAATGAAATGAAGGATCCAGTCCACATTACACTGTCCCCCATGTAATGAAATGAAATATCCAGTCACAATTACCCTGTCCCCATAATGAAATGATGGATCCAGTCCACATTACACTGTCCCCCATGTAATGAAATGAATATCCAGTCCACATTACACTGCCCCCCATGTAATGAAATGAAATATCCAGTTCACATTACACTGTCCCCCATATAATGAAATGAAATTCCAGTCCACAAAACACTGTCCCCCATATAATGAAATGAAGGATCCAGTCCACAATACACTGTCCCCCATATAATGAAATGAAGGATCCAGTCTACATTACACTGTCCCCCATGTAATAAAATGAAGGATCCAGTCCACATTACACTGTCCCCCATGTAATGAAATGAAGGATCCAGTCCACATTACACTGTCCCCCCATGTAATGAAATGAAATATCCAGTTCACATTACAATGTCCCCCATATAATGAAATGAAATATCCAGTCCACATAACACTGTCCCCCATATAATGAAATGAAGGATCCAGTCCACAATACACTGTCCCCCATATAATGAAATGAAGGATCCAGTCTACATTACACTGTCCCCCATGTAATAAAATGAAGGATCCACCAATACACACTGTCCCCCATGTAATGAAATGAAGGATCCAGTCCACATTACACTGTCCCCATGTAATGAAATGAAATATCCAGTCCACATTACCACTCGTCCCTATAATGAAATGAGGATCCAGTCCACATTACACTGTCCCCCATATAATGAAATTAAATATCCAGTCCACATTACATATTGGGAATTAAGGATCAAGAGGAAGAATCCAGGGATGCTCCACTGTCTGGGCTGTAATGATATCACATACAGTAAAGGCTTGGGGCAGTGTAATTGGATCTCACCTTTAATAAACATGGATCAGTTTACACCCATTGTCACATGGAACTGGACATTACAACTTAGAGCAGTTCGTTTGTAAACACATTAAATGGTCTCATTAAGGGAAACTAAAGTGAATTAACAGACAACTGAGCGAGTCTTTATGTCCTATTAGTTACAATGGGCTATCTGGCAATCAGGGACTCCATTAAACCTTAATAGGCTGCAAATGTGTCTGTTCTGCTCCATTCATTGGAAATTCACAGCCAAACAATTGAAACATTCGATTATAAAGAGATTGGGGGTGCAAAATCCTGGTTTGTTCTAACAAGCTCCAGGACATAGAGCCCATCACCGCCCTTAATGACACAATTGGAAGGTAATTGACAGAAATTGAATGGAAGAACATTACCCCCCTATAAAGCAAAAATTGTGATAACAATGTATCAATTTATACAATGTCACCAACCATACATAGGACACAGTGATCTCATCCAGTCCCTAATTACAATGTTTCCACATCTAAAGCCTCGTACAACGTTGGATAATTTTCGTACGATGCAGCCGGGAACGTTTAACAGCATTGTCGTTATCCTCATAATTGAAACGACATGTTACCACAGCAACAATAGTCACCACGATAGTCGTTAGATATAGACGTTCGTACGTAAAGTAATGTTCGTATCTTCGCGCAATTAAGATGTTGGTATCTTCGCGCAATTTGCACCTTTCTATATTTTTTTGTAGAACGTTAACGAAATTTGCCGACCATGTAAAATATACGAGATCGTTGATGCTATATTTTCATACGAATATCGTGCGATTGCTCGTTCGTTGGCTGTGTGTACGAGGCTTAACCTTAGCAATATATATAGAGAGGACAAAGATAGATAGAGATATATAGATAGATAGATAGAGATAGATAGAGAGATAGTGATAGATAGATAGTGATAGATAGATAGATAGATAGAGAGATAGGATAGAAGATAGATAGATAGATGATAGATAGATAGATAGAGATAGTAGATATTAGAAGAGATAGATAGATAGACAGACAGACAGACAGACAATGTAGATAGATGAAGATAGATAGATAGTAGATAGATAGATGATAGTGATAGGTAGATAGATAGATGACAGATAGACAGACAGGTAGATAGATAGATAGATAGATAGATAGATATAGGTAGATAGATGATAGGTAGATATATATATAGTAGACAGGTGATAGGTAGATAGATAGATATTAGAAGATATAGATATACACAGAAAGTACATATATGACAATGGATAAGATACAATGAATATGCTAGAACCTGTATAGTAGGCAATGGGGAGAGTTTGTGTGTGTACTGACAGTCACTTCCTCCCTATCCGTCTCTACTATATCTCCTGCTATCAGACAATCTGACTAGGAAAGGCTTTAGTGCAGTTCAGCTTTTGGGTTGGCTGTGGTAGGAACTCCTATTGAGTCTGTCAATCAGAGGGATGTTGTCATCTTGCAGCCAAGAGCTCTGAGTGTGGAGGCTCCAGGCTCCATCCAGCCCAGGCCTCCTGGCATTGTGATTGATGTCCCAGTCTGCACAGTGAGCACTGAACATTGGGAGTGGGAATATTCCACTTTAATTTTATTTCTTCTCTTCATCTAAACGAATTGGGAGCTAGTGGAGACCCTGCAGCCAAGGACCCAGATCTGGGAACCCACCACTACCTGGGAAGGAAGGGCTCACACCACTCACCATGGAACATAGGGGCTCACCACCTCCACCAGACCCACTCAGAACCCATCAGCTTTGGCATTGACCAGATTCTGAACAGTTCAGACCAGGAAGTTGTATGATCTCTGGTCCCAGGCTCCAGGATTCTGACTATGGATTGGGCGTATAGTCAGCAGCGCCTACAACACCATGACAGGCAACTACAGCAAAAACAGCAGCACACGGGGGCTACAGCAACAGTGCATGCAGCATGGCAACTCTCACCGGCTCTTACAACATGAACATGGGGGTCGCTATGAATGGGAATATATTAATTCAGCAGGAGTGATCAGAGTCCCAGCACACAGACCCCTGGCTACCAGCGTCCACCAACCCATTTCCATGGCATGCCAACTGTGCCAAGTGTAGGGAGTCTGAAAACATGAACAATCTGACTGGGTTAACTTTCCCTTGGATGGAGAGTAATAGGAGATACACCAAGGCAGGTTCACAGGTAGGTCCAATCGAAACCAGAACTCCTCAGGGGACCCCTTGCCTGGAATTGTGCACAACTAACAGGAGAGAGTAGTACAATGAGACCTGGCAAATAGTTTACTGAGAGTGGTACATTCCTGCCCACCGTTAGAAAAAGGCCTTCAACATGGTGTTTACCACTATAGGTATATAGGAATTGGAAAACTCCAATAACATGTAAGGGCTCGCTGATTGTCATGGAATGTTCAAATGCAATGTAGCAGAATTCTTAACATGGATACAATAACTGTAATAAATGCAATGAATACAATAATGATAATTAATACTACTACTACTACTCTACTAATTATAATAATAATCTACTACTACTACTACCCAATAATAATTTAATACTATGACTACCTACTACTACTAATAATAATATACTACTACTTATAATAATAATAATTAAACTACGACTACTACTACTACTAAGAATAATATGAATACTACTACTAACTACTAATTATAATAATAATAATAATAATAACAATTACCTGATTTATTATTATTATTATTATTGTTGTTGTTGTTTTGTTGTGTTAATAATATATTAATTATTATTAGTACTAGTAGTTAAATAATAACATAATAATAAACAAATATATCAAGTATTGTTGTTGTTAATGATAATACTATTACACTACAACAAATAATATACTAATAATAAAACACATTATTTACTGGCCAAATGAAAGTACTATAACACTACAGTATCCTTAATACCATTCACCCCTTGGTTGACCTTTAATTTTTATTATTATATAACCTGTATATCATATCATTTTACTGCACTGAAAAAACTCCAATGAGAAATCCCCTGTATTCACATAAACTGAGTTATACATCGAAATGGGAATCCCCAGGAGAGATATTTTCAATGGAATGCAGTATAACACAACACAGTATCACATAATATAATAATACAATATAACACAATACAATATAATATATAGATAACTATAGAAATATTTAAACAATGTATGATTTAATTAACATTTTTTAAAACATATTTAAAAAATAGACAAACATAACATGACAGGTAGCTGACATAAATAAAGAGGAATTCAGAAAGAGACACATTTGCATTTTGATAATAAGAATTATCGATAATATAAATACTATATACAAGATAATTATTAAATATACGAAAATTAGATATAAATGCGATAAGTAAAATATGATTAATAGAATAATGTATATGTAGGAAAAGTAATATAATATAACTATTAGAATATAATAAGTATAGATATGATTATTAGTATAAAATAAATATATATAAACTTTGATATACTTTTAATAGTAATACAGTATTTATAATATAATAGAATATAAGATAATTAGATATATAAGATTAAAATATAATATAATAATATTATGATAAAACATATATAGATAATAATAAGTAAATATATGTATATGTAAGCTAAAAAGTCTAATAATAAATATATAATACGTATAGATAAGATGATTAGTATATATAGTAATTAGTATATAAGATAATTAGTAAAATAGGATAAGATAATAAGTAAGACTTTAAGGTGAAGCACATTTACTGACATTTTGGCCAAATATATTTGAAAACACAAGAGTAAATGTTATTTTCTTATTAAGCTCCTACTAACATTAAATAATAAGCCCATCCACCATAGGGAATATACTTCATTATTTATCTTATTTATTCACTGAGACCCTTAAAATTTTTTTATTCAGGTCATTCCAGCCCAGATAAAATGAAGTACAAAAAAGATTAAACAAATGACTCATAATTAGTTTTCTTCTAATCTGCTGAAATGTCCTTATAGTAATAACATACAGACCAATGGTCCTCTATTACTGTTAATATTACAGGTGTGCATTTCATATTTTGTATATTTACTTATCTCTCCTTGCTAATCCTCGTTAGTGGAGGGATTGTGGTGAATGAATGTCCACTATGGTGAATAGATCCCCATAACTTACACATTCCCTCTGGTCATTCGTTAGAAACGCTCAGTTTATGTGAACCAGGTGATTCCACCCCAATGAAATCAGATGGAAAATTGTAATTAAATAATAAACAGTCATTTTGTAAAAGGGAAACTGAGATACTAGTTTATAATAAGAAACAAAAATACACCACACACACAAATCCCAACATACAGAAGGGGGAATGTCGTTTTTTTTTAGAAGAGTTTAATGTTTCCATCAGAGATCCAGGAAGGTTCCTGGTGTTCCTATAGGTGCTTAATGAATATAATATATATCAGTCCTAATAAGGAAAAGTAAACAAACAATAGTGCTAGTTAGGAAAACAGGGAACATTATATGTCAGACTATCTATCTATCTACCTACCTAATCTACCAACCTACCTACCTACCTGTCTGTCTGAAACAAATTTATTAGTCATTGATAATGTTCAAATGAAGAGAAACGTTTTAAATATCTTTTTTATGTTGATTTGTCTTTATATATTTGTATATATAGTACAGCTAGTAAAACTATAGATCTCTCTACATATATATTATCATATCTCTGTATATATTTAGATATCCCTTTATGTATTTCTATATAATTATCCATCTCTCTATATATTTATATAGCTCTCTGTATATATATTTATATACAGATATAATTTATTAAACTAACCTAGTGAGATAGATAATTAAAGGGTGGAATGAATTAGGGTTAACCAGGGTGACCTATATTATTAAATGTGTTATTATTCCAGGTGTAGCCAAGCCCTATGATCATTATAATTCCAGTAATGAATTCATTTAAATGAAGGGAGTCCTGTGAAAATAGTATAACTGACACCTCATTGTAAACCCATTTAATATCATCTCACTCTTCTTACCTGGTTTGAGACAGGAACTGTCCTATTAATCTATTCATATCTTTATTATGACAAAAAGTCATTCGGATTGGGAGTGTTTTTATACTGTTATTAACATTAATAGTATTATTGTATTATTATTAATAGTATTATTATTACTATTATTAGCAGTGTTTATTAGCAGTGTAACGTTGTTGATTTTTGCAGCAAATGATTATTGGTATTATTAATAACAATAAAAAATAGACCCAATTGAATCTAATTTTCTGTCTATCTATTTGTCTATCTATCTACATCTATTTAATTACTATCTCTCTATCTCTCCCTCTCTCTCTCGCTCTCTATCTACATCTATTTAATTATCTACTCTATCTATCTATCTATCTATCTATCTATCTATCTATCTATCTATCTACTCTATCTATCTAGCTACATCTATTAAATTATCTTTCTATCTATCTATCATCATCTATCTATCTATCTATCTATCTATCTATCTATCTATTACAAATCTATCTACTATCTATCTATCTATCTATCTATCTATCTATCTATCTATCTATCTTCTATCTATTATCTACATCTATTTATTATCTATATCTATTCTACACTTATTAATTATCTATCTATCTATCCACATCTATTTAATTATCTATCTATCTACATCTATTTAATTATCTATCTATCTATCTCTCTATCTATCTATCTATGTCTATTTAATTATCCAACTATCTATCTATCTATCTATCTATCTATCTATCTATCTATCTATCTATCTATCTATCTATCTATCTATCTATCTATCTATCTATCTATCTATCTATCAATATCTATTAAATTATTATCTATCTTTTCTATCAATATCTAATTATCTGTCTATCTAATCTATCAAAATCTATTAAATTATCTATCTATCTATCTATCTATCTATCTATCTATCTATCTATCTATCTATCTATCTATCATATCTGTCTGTCTGTCTATCTCTCTATTATCTATCCAATCTATCCTCTCTCTCACTCACTTCATCTCTATAAATTGTATCAATATCTATTCATTATCTAATAATTTGTTTTGTTTTAAACACATTCCATCTACAACCATTTAGGAAATCATTTAGGAATGGGGTGAACTGAATTGTGTTATTCTGTGTGATAAATGTATCTTGTATGGACAGTATTTTGTAACATGATTTCTTTTCTACTTCCACTAAAACTTTCTCCTGCTCTGCAAGCGCGCGCGCACAGCACACACACACACACACACTAACCAGAGACCTTTGATTATCACTAGAATGTTTGAAATATATCTTTAAATAATGTTTTAGAAGTTATTAACATAACATCCATTAACTTTAAGTGAAGTAAAATACTGTCCTCCCTCCTGCTGTATGTGTGCATATACTGTATGTCTCTATATGTGATGTATCTATGGATAATTATATATATAACCAGTAAGGATTGTCTATAGACTGTCTATAGTAGGCTGTACACTGTGCCATGCTCCTGCTGTATCCTGTATGCTCCTTTCTCTGTGCCATGCTGTGCTGATCTCCCTGCCTGCTCTTGCCATCTGTCTCCCTATCTAGGCCCTCTCACCCTTCACTGTAACACGCCGTATAGGTCACCCCTACCAGAAACCGGACTCCCCCAAGAAGAAGAAGCCCAGAACCTCCTTCACCAGGCTGCAGATCTGTGAGTTGGAGAAGCGGTTCCACAGACAGAAAACTTGGCCTCTGCAGAGAGGGCAGCACTGGCCAAAGCCCTTAAAATGACAGATGCCCAGGTGAAGACTTGGTTCCAGAACAGAAGAACTAAGTGGAGGTAAGTGTCAGCTTGTACCCTCTACCCACAACCCCTCCAACACATGGTACCATGTTCACTCTCCCCCTAATTAGTGCAGGATGGGTTCTCATTACCAGTATCCTCCAAATACAGTCATTACACACCTGGGTAAGTTCTACCTACAGACAAAATTCACCAGGGGGTGATGGTGGTATGTAATATAATTAGGATATAATAAAATGAATTAATGGATGTAGCCATTTACTCAATCTCATGGCTGATCTATAGAGAGTTAACTAACACAGAAATAAACTAATAGAAGGTTTAGAAAAATAATACTAATAATACTAATAATAATACTAATAATCCTTTATGTACCTCACAACACACATACAACCCCCTTTTTTAGAGACTACAGATATCCTTCTACAGTTCTCTAGTGGCAGATCATAGATTATATTATATAGATAGATGATAATTACATTAAGCCCCCCCCCCATTTAAAACCTCATATCCATGTGTTATGTATAGTTAGACCATGAGTTATTATGTAAGTTAGCACCATGAGTTATTATGTATAGTTAGCACCATGTGTTATTATGTTTGTGTTTACACCATGTGTATATATAGTTTGCACCATGTGTAATTACGGATTGTTTACACCAGTGTTATTATGTGAAGTTAGCTCACGTGTTATTAGTATTGTTTACACTATGTGTTATTATGTATTGTTTACACTATGTGTTTGATCGAATGTTCAGTAGTATTTTTATGTGCAATCAGAGAGATCACCATGTGAAACTCAATATACTTTCATTATTCTTAAAAGTAAGGGCAGTTTATGTCAGAGTAAACAGTGTTTACCGAATGTTCATTATTATGTTTGTTTGTGTTTTGTAAAGGCTCATTTACTATCCTACTGTATTAATGGTCATGTTAATGGCAGAACCTACAATATTACCCTGTATGTTTAAACACTTGGTAAATTTGTAGTTAAACAATGTAATTTTGCCATTAGGAATAGTTAAATATCACACATACACACTACACTACATTAGGTTATATATCACACACACATACACTGCTTTGGTTATATACTGTATCACTCACACAAACAACACACACCACACACACACCAGTTTTAGGTTTTATCACATCACACTGCATTAAGGTATTATCACACACGCACACTGCATTAGGTTATAGGTATATATCACCCAAAAGTACACTGCATTGGGTTATAAATCACCACACACTGCATTAAAAATATATATAACACCGACACACACATTTCATTAGGTTATATATCACCGCACATACATTACATTAGGTATACGTATATCTACTACACATACATTACATTAGGTTATATATTACCTACACATACATTACATTAGGTTATATATCTACCGCAATACATTACATTGGTTATACAGTATATCTACTACACACATACATTACATTAGGTTATATATCTACTACACATACATTACATTAGGTTATATATCTACTACACATACATCACATTAGGTTATATATCTACTACGCATACATCACATTAGGTTATATATCTACTATGCATACATCACATTAGGTTATATATCTACTACGTATACATCACATTAGGTTATATATCTACTATGCATACATCACATAGTTATAATCTACTATGCATACATCACATTAGGTTATATATCTACCATGTATACATTACATTAGGTTATATATCTACCGCGTATACATTACATTAGGTTATATATCTACCACGCATACATTACATTAGGTTATATATCTACTACGCATACATTACATTAGGTTATATATCTACTTCACATACATTACATTAGGTTATATATCTACTTCACATACATTACATTAGGTTATAGATCTACTACACTCACATTACATTAGGTTTAATCTACTACGTATACATTACATTAGGTTATATATCTACTCTACATACATTACATTAGGTTATATGTCTACTACGTATACATTACATAAGGTTATATATCTACTACGTATACATTACATTAGGTTATATATCTACTCAACATACATTACATATGTTACATGTTCTACTACTATACATTACATTAGGTTATATATCTACTATGTATAATTACATAAGGTTAATTCTACTACGCATACATACCTTAGGTTATATATATTACTACACATACATACATTAGGTTATAGATCATTCACATACATTACATTAGGTTATAGATTCTACTTCACATACATTACATTAGGTTATATATCTACTAAACATTACATATAGGTTATATATATCTACTAGTATACCTTACATCAGGTTATATATCTACTCACAACATTACATTAGTTATAACTACTATCACTACGTATACATTACATTAGGTTATAATCTACTACACATACATTACATTAGGTTATATATCACTACCATACATTACATTAGGTATATATATCATAAGATACATTACATTAGGTTATTTAACTACACATCATTAAATTAGGTTAAATATATCACTACGTATAATTACATTGGTTAATATGACTACACATACATTACATTAGGTTATAATTACTATACATCACTACAATTAGGTTTAGATATACTACGTATACATTACATTAGGTTATAGATCTACTACAATACATTACATTAGTTTATAATCTACTACGCAACATTACATTAGGTTAGTCTTATCCTAACAGCATTACATTAGGTTAAATATCTACTACGTATAACATTACATTAGGTTATTATATACTACTACACATACATTACATCGTTAATATTACTATCACTACATTAGGTTATATACTATATACATACATTGGTAATATATCTACTACGTACATTACATTAGGTTATAGATCTACTACACATACATTACATTAGGTTATATATCTACTATACATACACTACATTAGGTTTATATTACTATATTCATTACATTAGGTTATAGATCTACTACACCTACATTACATTAGGTTATAATTACTATACATACATTACATTAGGTTATAGATCTAATACAATACATACATTAGGTTATATATACTACACATACATTCATTAGGTTATATATGACTACACATACATACATAGGTTATATCTACATACATACATTACATTAGGTTAATATACTAACATTACATACATTAGGTATATATCTACTAACATACATTACATAGGTTATATATCTACTATACATACATTACATTAGGTATATATCTACTACGTATACATTACATAGGTTATATATGTACTACACATACATTACATTAGGTTATATATCTATACACATAAATTACATGGTTATAATATCTACTATACATACATTACATAGGTTATATATCTACCGCGCTATACATACCATTAGGTATATATCTACCACGCATACATTACATTAGGTATTATATCTAATACGCATACATTACATTAGGTTATATATCACTCACAACATTACATTAGGTTATTATCTAATCACATACATTACTTAGGTTTAGATCTACTACACATACATTACATTAGGTTATTATCTACTACGTATACATTACATTAGCGTTATATATTACTCTAATACATATACATTAGGTATATGTCTACTACGTATACATTACATAAGGTTATATATCTACTACGTATACAACATTAGGTTATATATCTACTCAACATACATTACATTATGTTACATGTCTACACGTATACATTACATTAGGTTATATATCTACTATGTATACATTACATAAGGTTATATATCTACTACGCATACATTACATTAGGTTATAATATCTACACATACATACATTAGGTTATAGATCTACTCACATACATTACATTAGGTTATAGATCTACTCACATACATTACATTAGGTTATATATTACTAACATACATTACCTTAGGTTATATTATCTACTACGTATACATACATCAGGTTATATATCTACTCCACACATTACATTAGGTTATATATCTACTACGTATACATTACATTAGGTATATATCTACTACACATACATTACATTAGGTTATATATCTACTACGCATACATACATTAGGTTATATATCTACTAAGCATACATTACATTAGGTTATGTCTACTACACATGCATTACATTAGGTATAATATCTACTACGTATACATTACTAGGTTATATATGTACTACACATACATTACATTAGGTTATAATCTACTATACATACATACATTGGTTATATCTACTACGTATACATACATTAGGTTATAGATCTACTACAAATACATTACATTAGGTTATATATCTACTACGCATACTTACATTAGGTTATGTTACTACACATGCATTACATTAGGATAAGTTAAATATCTACTACGTATACATTAAATTAGGTTATTAATCTACTACAAATACATTACATTAGGTTATATATCTACTATACCATACAATACATTAGGTTAATATCTACTTACATACACATTAGGTTATATATCTACTACGTATACATTACATTGTTATAGATACTATACACATACATTACATTAGGTATTATACTACATACATACTCATTAGGTTATATATCTACTACGTATTCATACATTAGGTTATAGATCTACTACACATACATTACATTAGGTTATATACTACTATACATACATTACATTAGGTTATAGATCTACTACAAATACATTACATTAGGTATTATGTACTACAACATACATTACATTAGGTTATATATCTACTACACATACATTACATTAGGTTATATATCTACATTACATACATTAATTAGGTTATTATGTACTACACCACATTACATTAGGTTATATATCTACTACACATACATTACATTAGGGTATATATCTACTATACATACATTACTTAGGTTATATCTACTACGTATAAATTACATTAGGTATATATGTACTACACATACATTACATGGTTATATATCTACTACACATACATTACATTAGGTTATATATCTACTATACATACATTACATTAGGTTATATTATCTACTAAGTATACATTACATTAGGTATATATCTACATACATTAATAGGTATATGTACTAACATACATTACATTAGGTTATAGATCTACTACAAATACATTACATTACATTAGGATATGTATATACTACTACACACACACTCATTACATTTAGTTGTATAACACACCCCACACAGATACATACATTACATTAAATTATATATCGATCACATACACACTATAGAAGAATAGTATAAAAATACTTGGAAAGGGTTAATAGTTCATCTTGTTTGAAGTACAGACAGAAGACAAAGTAAATGTAGTAGCTTGAAGCTGACAGTCTTATTACAGTAGCTGGATACTGTGCCTTCATTTTCATAAAGGTATATCGTTTGTAATTAAACAAACTGTTCAGAAGTATGCATGTATGTATGTGTGTGTTTGGGTGTGTAGATGAGAACATGTATGTTTTCAGTGAATGGTGCACACATTAAAAATTGTGTACACATGATGCAATATTTCGGGCCGACAGATGTAGTCGAGTATATCGGGCAAAAATAATTGCATTGGTTTTCATCCACCACCATTGGTTTGGACAGGAATGGGCGACGATAAATGTCTGAACACCCTGGCCGAGTCATGTGGTCCTATTTGCCGCGACCAACAGTCATTCTCACTGCTAACAGATCACACAATGATATTGAAAGTGTAGAGAATGCACCAGTGGCCTAGACCTAAATAAGATTCTTGAAGCAACTGCGTTTGTGAACTTAATTGTCTTCTATGTGAAACCTTGTACCTGTAGTCATTGTAGATCAGTACAATCTATTCTCCTTACTGCTGACAATAAAATCTCCCTGTCCATGTCAGGGACTATCCTATGTGGTATGTGTTTCCTACTGACAGACATTCCCAAACTGGGGGTCACGGCAGTTTAAGGCCACTTAGAGACATTATTACATTTGTCTCTATCCAGTTCCAATTATGTTGCTGTGCCTGGAATATGTTTGTATTTCGGTTTCATTTAAAAACACTCATTACAAAAAGGCCCATTCATTTCTACAGCTTAATGGCTGATCATTAGCAGAATCATTGAGATAATTAACCGTGTGATCCTCCCCAGGTAGGCAATTTCTGGTCCATGCAATAGTGTAACTATGGCTCATTCAAGTTGGCAAATATGTTAAAGGGCATCTGCATGGATATAAATAATACATGATCCCTAATTATGGAGGATGGCCTGAGTGTTTTACTGCATGCAGTACACCAGATGAAATATTCATAAAACTAGATTTCTGTCGGGGAAGGATTTCCTATATTATTTATTGCACTGTATATCCATCCGAAGAGGGAAGATGTAGAGGTGACACAGTGATTATGTAGAATGGAGATAATCTTTAATCCAGTCTATCCAATGTCCGAATAAAATTTCCCACTTGGTACACATGGGCAAATTTTCGGGCCGACCGACCGTTCACACAAGCGAGCGATCTAACGGCACAAATTATTGTTCAGCCAAAAAATTGTGTTGTCCATAGCAACCACACTCCTGTTTGCCTGGTCCAGGCGGACAGGCGATAGACCTTGGTCACCGTTAACAGCATACACGCCGGCAATTTTTTTGGGCCAACCGATATACAAAAATATGGTTGGTTGCCAGAAAAATTGCCTCATGTGTACCCAGTTTTAAGGGCCAGATCTCCAATAATCTCTAATATGGGTTATATTTGGTTATACTGGAAGCATCTATAACCAGTGGAGTTTGTCTGGTTATTAATGGGGAACATTATTCACTATCAGTGGAAAATGGATGAATGGGATTTTTTTTATTTATGTAACAATTTAGACCTATTTTAGTTTTAATAATTTATACAAACAGTTATATTCCCTTTATATTATTTCCTATTATTGACCATCTTTTATTTCCCTTATTAACCATTGTCTCTAGATAGATTCTTTCACTCTTCCCTTATTTTGAGAAACCAGCTCTGATCTCCCATTGAATATTTTGGATTTTAAAAGGTCAAAGTTGGTGAAAGGTAGTGAGGGTAGATCGTTCATTTCCAGCACTTTCAGATTTCTGGTTCAGATTAGGTTTATAACTGTAACATTATTGGGTGTCAGGGGGTCAACGTGCCAAATAATATGATATGTCCTAGTTCTATTAAATTTCAGCAGAAGAGACAGTAAGGCTGAGGCTACCCTGTAAAGCGTCCTACGGAACAGAAATGTGCGTGTTTCCGATGCGCTAGGTGAACATTGCTGTGCTATTGTGCAATTAAATGCTGATCGATTGCCGTCGATTAGCGGATCACATCATACGCATGCAGCACAAAACAATTGGCCACCATTTTGTGTGTGTGCTTTTTAAGATTGTAACGGGATTGGATCACATGTTACAACATGGCAGTGTGGCTAGCCCTAGGTACTGGGCCACACTGACACTTTTCTGCTTCCAAATGCGTTTTGTGATCGTTAGCGTGTGTATGTGTATGTATGTAAGTGCTTTTCAATGTGAGTTGCCACACTAAATGAGCTGCAATCTGTTTCACTCACATGAAACATGCATTGCGGCTGCTTTTCACACCGCGCTTGCAGTGCCTTATTTATAAAGGCGCAGTATCGCAATTTTATACCCACTACGTGACTTTTACTATAGCCACGATATTGGAATATATTGAATAAAGCCTACAATGTGGCCAAATACATTGTAACAACAATGGCAAGTGATTCTCATGAACTAACGGATAAACAAAACGCAATCAGAAGCGCGTGAGAAACACGCCAGTGGGCCCAGCCCAAATTGTGAGTTCATTAAACACACAGACTAAGTCACAGACTAAATGCTTTTCATACAGATTCTTTTGTATTTCTTCCTTCATGGCCCCACGACATGGTAAAATTTAGTAAATAGATTGATCTATAATAAATAATGAATAACAATCTTTTTCAGTAGAACCACATGATTGGCCGGTTTCCAATGCACTTATATTTATAACTGTCTCGGTTTGCAATTTCAACACTAAACGCTGTTCCCTAGGTGGCAGCACATGTGCATTTCCAATCCTGAGAGTTTCTCCAGAGGAAACCATGAATCACACAAATTAGTTCCCTATTCAGTGGGCCTTACATACCATAATAAATCACAGGTGGCTTGTGGGGGTGATTTGGTATCAGTAGCAGTTCAAAAACACCTGCATGGGACAGGGGGCTGTGGGTTCCCATTTCATGTCAAATTTCAGCGAGTCTTGGAATGTTTTGGAGGAAGGTGTGTGAAATAGAAGATCCACATATCAGGGAGATTAATAAGGGTGAGGCACACTGCAACGCACAGGAATCGCGCAACAAATCGCGAGCGGTATCACACGCGATTGTGCGCGCGATTCTTGTGCATTTCGCATTCACCTTTGGGCATGCGTTTTTGCCCTTTGCGTTATGGAAACGCATGCATTAACGCACCAAAATGGTGAATGCATGCGTTTTAGTGAAAATCGCAGGCGCAAACGCGAAAGCGTGCGCAAAAAAGCGCTACTGTGGCCTAGCCCTAAAAGTTCTTATCATATAAATGGTGCTAATTTGCCCCAACCAATCAGATCTATTTAACATTTGAAAGTAACATCTGATTAGCATCATTTTAACGATAAGAACTTTTATTGAATCTCCCATAAGCTTTTGGATTATAATGGAGGATGTACCCCCTACTAACAATTACAAGGATATACGGAGATAAGTCACATTGAAGTTCCAGACCTCTATAAGGTAGCTCCTCAGTGATTTTAATATCCATATATTATTAGTATAAGCGTACCGTATATACAGGGTTATTCAATAAAGTTCTTATCGTTAAAAATGGTGCTAAATTTTGCCCCAACCAATCAGATGTTAGCTTTCAGATGTTAAGAAGATCTGATTGGTTGGGGCAAGATTAGCACCATTTTAAATGATAAGACCTTTTATTGAATCTCCCTGGTTACATTAACAAGGAGATTCAATAAGTGTCTTATCGTTTAAAATGGTGTTAATTTTGCCCCAACCAATCAGATCTATTTAACATTTAAAAGCTAACATCTGATGGGTGGGGCAAAAATTAGCACCATTTTAAACGATAAGAACTTTTATTGACTAACCCTTAAATGTTTATAAACAGACCTTATTATGTCATGCATAATAATACAATAAAAGTTTGGCTATGTCATCAGTTATATTTGGTGCTTAGCCTTGTTAAATTGACACATGGCTCATGTATTCTAGGGAATGATGTACCTCTACTATGTAAGGATATTACAAGTCACATGATCCATGTAAAAAAACACTCATTAGGTTATATATCTACTACACATACATTACATTAGGTTATATATCTACTACACATACATCACATTAGGTTATATATCTACTACGCATACATCACATTAGGTTATATATCTACTATGCATACATCACATTAGGTTTATACTTCTCATCCTATTATATCTACTATGCATACATCACATTAGGTTATATATCTACCATGTATACCTTACATTAGGTTATATATCTACCGCGTATACATTACATTAGGTTATATATCTACCACGCATACATTACATTAGGTTATATATCTACTACGCATACATTACATTAGGTTATAATCTACTTCACATACATTACATTAGGTTATATTATACTTCACATACAATCATTAGGTTATAGATCTACTACACACTACATACATTAGGTTATATATCTACTACGTATACATTACATTAGGTTATATATCTATACTACATACATTACATAGGTTATTGTTACTACGTATAAATTACATAAGGTTATATCTACTACGTATACATTACATTAGGTTATATATCTACTCAACATACATTACATTATGTTACATGTCTACTAGATACATTACATTAGGTTATATATCTAATAGTATACATTACATAAGGTTATATATCTACACGCATACATCATTAGGTTATATATCTACTACACATACATTACATTAGTATAGATTACTTCACATACATTACATTAGGTTATAGATCTACTTCACATACATTACATTAGGTTATATATCTACTACACATACATTACATTAGGTTATATATCTACTACGTTACATTACTCAGGTTATATATCTACTCCACCTACATTACATTAGGTTATATATCTACTACGTATACATTACATTAGGTATATATCTACTACCATACATTACATTAGGGTATATATCTACTAGCATACATTACATTAGGTTATATATCTATAAGCATACATTACATTAGGTTATGTCTACTACACATGCATTACATTGGTTAAATACTACTCGTATACATTACATTAGGTTATATATGTACTACACATACATTACATTAGGTTATATATCTACTATACATACACTACATTAGGTTATAGATCATACGTATACATTACATTAGGTTATAGATCTACTCAAATACATTACATTAGGTTATATATCTACTACGCCTACATTACATTAGGTTATGTCTACTACACATGCATTACATAGGTTAAATATCTACTACGTATACATTACATTAGGTTATAATCTACTACAAATACATTACATTAGGTTATATATCTACTATACATACACTACATTAGGTTTATATCTACTATACATACACTACATTAGGTAATATATCTACTACGTAACATTACATTAGGTTATAGATCTACTACACATACATTACATTAGGTTATATATCTACTATACATACACTACATTAGGTTATATATCTACTACGTATTCATTACATTAGGTTATAGATCTACTACACATACATTACATTAGGTTAATATCTACTATACATACATACATTAGGTTATAGATCTACTCACAATACATTACATTAGGTTAATATGTACTCACATACACTTACATTAGGTTATATATCTACACACATACATTACATTAGGTTATATATCTACTATACATACATTACATTAGGTTATATATGTAATACACATACATTACATTAGGTTATATATCTACTACACATACATTACATTAGGTATAATCACTATACAACATTACATTAGGTTTATATCTACTACGTATACATTACATTAGGTTTATAATGTACTACACATACATTACATTAGGTTATATATACTACACATAAAATACATTAGGTTTATATATCTAACATACTACATTACATTATGGTTATATATCTACCGCGTATACATTACATTAGGTTATATTCTACCACGCATACATTACATTAGGTTATAATCTACTACGCATACATTACATAGGTTATATCTACTTCATACATTACATTAGGTTATATTATACTTCACATACATTACATTAGGTTATAGATTACTACAACATACAACATTAGGTTATATATCTTACTACGTATACCTTACATTAGGTTATATATCTATCTAATACATTACATTAGGTATTATGTCTACTACGATTATTACATAGGTATATACTCTACGTATACATTACATTAGGTTATATATCTACTCAACATACATTACATTATGTTACATGTCTACTACGTACATTACATTAGGTTATATATCTACTATGTATACATTACATAAGGTTATATATCTACTACGCACATACATTACATTAGGTTATATATCTACTACACATACATAATTAGGTTATAGATCTACTTCACATACATTACATAGGTTATAGATCTACTCACATACATTACATATATATATCTATACACATACATACATTAGGTTATATATATCTACTACGTATACATACATCAGGTTATTATAACTCCACATACATTACAAGGTTATATATCTACTACGTATACATTACATTAGGTTATATATCTACTACACATACATTACATTAGGTTATATATCTACTACGCATACATTACATTAGGTTATATATCTACTAAGCATACATTACATTAGGTTATGTCTACTACACATGCATTACATTAGGTTAAATATCTACTACGTATACATTACATAGGTTATATATGTACTACACATACATTTACATTAGGTTATATATCTACTATACATACACTACATGAGTTATAGATCTACTACGTATACATTACATTAGGTTATATATGTACTACAAATACATTACATTAGGTTATATATCTACTACGCATACATTACATTAGGTTATGTCTACTACACATGCATTACATTAGGTTAAATATCTACTACGTATACATTACATTAGGTTATATATCTACTACAAATACATTACATTAGGTTATATATCTACTATACATACACTACATTAGGTTATATATCTACTATACATACACTACATTAGGTATATATCACTACTATACATTACATAGGTTATGATCTACTAACATACATTACATTAGGTTATATATCTACTATACATACACTACATTAGGTTAATATCTACTACGTATTCATTACATTAGGTTATAGATCTACTACACATACATTACATTAGGTATATATCTACTATACATACATTACATAGGTTATAGATCTACACAAATACATTACATTAGGTTATATATGTACTACACATACATTACATTAGGTTAATATCTACTACACATACATTACATTAGGTTATATATCTACTATACATACATTACATTAGGTTATATATGTACTACACATACATTACATTAGGTTATATATCTACTACACATACATTACATTAGGTTATATATCTACTATACATACATTACATTAGGTTTATATATCTACAGTATACATTACATTAGGTTATATAGTACTACACATACATTACATTAGGTTATATATCTACTACACATACATTACATTAGGTTATATATCTACTATACATACATTACATTAGGTTATAATCTACTACGTATACATTACATTAGGGTATATATCTACACGCATACATTACAAGGTTATATATGTACTACACATACATTACATTAGGTTATAGTCTACTACAAATACATTACATTACATTAGGATATGTATTCACTACTACACACACACTCATTACATTTAGTTGTATATAACACACACCACACAGATACATACATTACATTAACTTATATATCGATCACATACACACTAAGAAAGATATGTATAAAAATACTTGGAAAGGGTTAATAGTTCATCTTGTTTGAAGTAAGACAGAAGACAAAGTACTGTAGTAGCTTGAAGCTGCAGTCTTATTACAGTAGCTGGATACTGTGCCTTCATTTTCATAAAGGTTATATCTGTTTGTAATAAACATAACTGTTCAGAATGTATGCATGTATGTATGTGTGTGTTTGGGTGTGTAGATGAGAACATGTATGTTTTCAGTGAATGGTGCACACATTAAAAATTGGACACATGATGCAATATTTCGGGCCGACAGATTGATAGTCGAGTATATCGGGCAAAATAATGCATTGGTTTCATCCACCACCATTGGTTTGGACAGAGGAATGGGCGATCATAAATGTCTGAACACCATGGCCGATCATGTGGTCCTATTGCCGCGACCAACAGTCATTCTCACTTGCTAACAGATCACACAATGATATTGAAAGTGTGAGAGAATTGCACCAGTGGCCTAGACCTAAATAGATTCTTGAAGCAACTGCAGTTTGTGAACTTATTGTCTTCTATGTGAAACCTTGTACTGTAGTCATTGTAGATCAGTACAATCTATTCTCTTACCTGCTGACAATAAAATCTCCCTGTCCATGTCAGTGACTATCTAGTGTGTATGTGGTTTCTACTGACAGAGCACATTCCCAAACTGGGGGTCACTGGCAGTTTTAAGGCCTTAGAGACATTATTACATTGTCTCTATCAAGTTCCAATTATGTTGCTGTGCCTGGAATATGTTTGTATTCGGTTTCATTTAAAAAAACTCAACAAAAAGGCCCATTCATTTTACAGCTTAATGGCTGATCATTAGCAGATCATTGAGATAATTAACCGTGTGATCCTCCCCAGTGTAGGCAATTTCTGGCTCCATGCAATAGTGTAACTATGGCTCATTCAAGTTGGCAAATATGTTAAAGGGCATCTGCATGAATAGTAAATAATACATGATCCTAATTATTGGATGGATGGCCTGAGTGTTTTACTGCATGCAGTACACCAGATGAAATATTCATAAACTAGATTTCTGTCTGGGAAGGATTTTCCTATATTATTTATTGCACTGTATATCCACCGAAGAGGGAAGATGTAAGAGTGACACAGTGATTATGAGAATGGAGATAAATCTTTAATCCAGTATCCAATGTCTGAATAAACTTTCCCACTTGGTACACAGGGCAAATTTTTCGGGCCGACCGACCGTTCACACAAGCGAGCGATCTAACGGCACAAATTATTGTTCAGCGCAAAAAATTGTGTGGTCCATAGGCAACCACACATCCCTGTTGCCTGGTCCAGGCGGACAGGCGATAGACATTGGTCACCGTTAACAGCATACACGCCGGCAATTTTTTTGGGCCAACCGATATACAAAAATACGGTTGGTTTGCCAGAAAAATTGCCTCATGTGTACCCAGTTTAAAGGGCCAGATCTCCAATAATCTCTAATATTGGGTTTATATTTGGTTATACTGGAAGCATCTATAAACCAGTGGAGTTTGTCTGGTTATTAATGAGGGAACATTATTCACTATCAGTGGAAAATGGATGATGGGATTTTTTTTATTTTGTAACAATTTAGACCTATTTTAGTTTTAAAATTTATACAAACAGTTATATTTCCCTTTATTATTATTCTATATTGACCATCTTTATTTCCCTTATTAACCATTGTATCCTAGATAGATTCTTTCACTCTTCCCTTATTTTGAGAAACCAGCTCTGATTCCCATTGAATATTTTGGATTTTAAAAGGTCAAAGTTGGTGAAAGGTAGTGAGGGTAGATCGTTCATTTCCAGCATTTCAGATTTCTGGTTCAGATTAGGTTTATAACTGTAACTTATTGGGTGTCCGGGGGTCAACGGTGCCAAATATATGATATGTCCCTAGTTCTATTAAATTTCAGCAGAAAGAGACAGAAGGCTGAGGCTACCCTGGAAAGCGTCCTAGCGGAACAGAAATGTGGTGTTTCCGATGCGCTAGTGAACATTGCTGTGCTATTGTGCAATTAAATGCTGATCGATTGCGAGTAGCGGATCACATCATATCGCATGGCAGCACACAACAATTGGCCACCACTTTGTGTGTGTGCTTTTTAAGATTGTATGCGGATTGGATCACATGTTACAACATGGCAGTGTGGCCTAGCCCTAGGTATATGGGCCACACTGACACATTTCTTGCTTCCAAATGCGTTTTGTGATCCGTTAGCCGTGGTATTGTGTATGTATGGTAAGTGCTTTTCAATGTGAGTTGCCACACTAAATGAGCTGCAATCTGTTTTCACTCACATGAAACATGCATTGCGGCTGCTTTTTTCACACCGCGCTGCAGTGCCTTATTTATAAAGGCGCGTATCGCAATTTTATACCCACGACTGTACTTTTACTTAAGCCACGATATTGGAATATATTGAATAAAGCCTACAATGTGGCCAAATACATTGTAAAAACAATGGCATGTGATTCTCAGAACTAAAGGATAACAAAACGCAATCAGAAGCGCGTGAGAAACACGCCAGTGTGGCCCAGCCCAAATTGTGAGTTCATTAAACACACAGACTAAGTCACAGACTAAATGCTTTTTCATACAGATATCTTTTGTATTTCTTCCTTCATGGCCCCACGACATGGTAACATTAGTAAATAGATTGATCCTATACTAAATAATGAATAACAATCTTTTTCTCAGTAGAACCACATGATTGGCCGGTTTCCAATGCACTTATATTTATAACTGTTCGGTTTGCAATTTCATACCACTAAACGCGTTCCTAGTGTGGCAGCACATGTGGCATTTCCAATCCTGAGAGTTTCTCCAGAGGAAACCATGAATCACACAAATTAGTTCCCTATTCAGTGGGCCTTACATAACATAATCAAATCACAGGTGGCTTTGTGGGGTTGATTTTGGTATCAGTAGCAGTTCAAAAACACCGCATGGGACAGGGGGCGTGGGTTCCATTTCATGTCAAATTTCAGCGAGTCCTGGAATGTTTTGGAGGAAGGTGTGGAATATAGAAGATCCACATATCAGGGAGATTCAATAAGGGTGAGGCCACACGCAACGCACAGGAATCGCGCAACAAATCGCGAGCGTTATCACACGCGATTGTGCGCGCGATTCTTGTGCATTTCGCATTCACATTTGGGCATGCGTTTTGCCCTTTTGCGTTATGGAAACGCATGCATTAACGCACCAAAATGGTGAATGCATGCGTTTTAGTGAAAATCGCAGGCGCAAACGCGAAACGCGTGGCAAAAAACGCGCTACTGTGGCCTAGCCCTAAAAGTTCTTATCATATAAAATGGTGCTAATTTTGCCCCAACCAATCAGATTATTTAACATTTGAAAGCTAACATCTGATTAGCATCATTTTTAACGATGAAACTTTTATTGAATCTCCCATAAGCTTTTGGATTATAATGGAGGATGTACCCCCTACTAACAATTACAAGGATATACGGAGATAAGTCACATGAAGTTCCATGACACTCTATAAGGTAGCTCTCAGTGATTTTTAATATCCATATAATTTATTAGTATAAGCGTACCGTATATACAGGGTTATTCAATAAAAGTTCTATCGTTAAAAATGGTGCTAATTTTGCCCCAACCAATCAGATGTTGCTTTAGATGGTAAGAAGATCTGATTGGTTGGGGCAAGATTAGCACACATTTTAAATGATAAGACCTTTTATTGAATCTCCCTGGTTGTACATTAACAAGGAGATTCAATAAAGATTCTTATCGTTTAAAATGGTGTTAATTTTGCCCCAACCAATCAGATCTTATTAACATTTAAAAGCTAACATCGATTGGTTGGGGCAAAATTAGCACCATTTTAACGATAAGAACTTTTATTGACAACCTGTAAATGTTATAAACAGACCTTATCTATGTCATGCATAATAATACAATAAAGTTTGGCTATGTATCAGTTATATTTGGTGCTTAGCCTTGTTATAATTGACACATGGCTCATGTATTCTAGGGAATGATGTACCCTCTACTATGTAAGGATATTACAAGTCACATGATCCATGTAAAAACACTTGGCCTGTGATCTGCTTTTATATGGTATAACTCTACATAGGATTCTAGTGTCCTACTGTCCTTATTTAACAATAGGCATACATTTTAACTAGAGTATAGAGGAAACAGGCCACCACACATCATTTCTTAAGGTACTTGGAAACACATTGGCAATGTGTAGAAAAGCTGCAAAATGTGCATTTTGGATAAACGGTTTCATTGTTGCTATTTTGTATTAAATGGCTAACCCAATAAATGTTCTCCACCATATACTTTACAGAAAAAATGATTTGCAGACAGCTTTTCAATCCCTGAATCCCAATAAGCATACTGCTTTGGGAAAGAGGACAGGTACTTTGAGGGGGTTGGTGCAAAAAAGTGTTTGTCCATTCTGTCAATCTGTGTAACCAATCAGATGTTAGCTAACACTAAAACATTAAAAAGCTAAAACCGAATGGCTGCCACAAATCAATAGTACGGGCAAACTTTTTCACCTATTGCATCAGGCAAAATGTTTATGGATGAATTACATCAGGGTATATTAACTTAATATTCAAATGACAACAATAGAAGGGGAAGATAATGGGAGTGACAATGTTCATTTTAGTATTATTTCTTAATTCTAAGAGCGCTGGGGGTCAGATCCCGGCAGCGGGCTAAATTTGGCATCGGACGACAACAATCACGGTTTCAAACCGATTTTTCTTCCTATTAGGCAGAGGTTGGATATTATTTGTTGGCCAATTGAACTTAAAAACCATAGTGTGTCTATATGGCACCTTTCCCCTCCCACTCGTAACCAACTCTTCCTTCCATCTGTCCAGCCTTTCTGTTCACTGGTAACGTGGTCTTGAAAAGAGTCTCTCATGAATTTCAAACAGGCTTAGAATATGGTCCTAGCTTCTCATGGGTCTAAAGTTTAAGGGTTGTTAAAGTTAGCTTCAGGACGTCAGGAATAAATAAACAAGGAAGTGTGACTCACCCATGATGAGCTGTTTAAGAAGCCCCACCCAAAAAACCCCAATCTTTTGTGAAGCATTTAAATACCTGCAATCCTTCTCTGTCCATTCCTCTACCTATTTTTTCAACCTTGTGGTAAGCTTTCAAAATTCGGCAAAAAGTTTGTGGGCGAGAGATTATAATGGAGCAGAGGATGCTGTTACTGCATCAAGAACAACTCATACTCAGTGCTCTGGCATGGGGCAGAGCAGAGAATGGGTGGTGATGTGCTAGCTGGGAAACACCACCTAAGGGCACGGACACACTGCGCCGCAATCGCACATGGAATACGCATGCGAATTCATTGCGTTTCAATATAGGAAAAAAAAAAAACCGCATGCGATTTTGGCTAAAAAATGCGAAAACACAACGTGCGTTTTCGGGGTGTTGCCGTAAATTTCAATTATCAATTGGGAATTTGCACAAACGCAAAAAAAAAAAATATGTGGAATAGCCCACTTATACTGCTGTAACTTTCAATAGACTGTATGCTAGAAGCTGATCCTGGAGTTCATTTTAATAAAGGATCCATCATTAATGAACAGTAAATCACTAGAGTCAGTACTTGGGAGGGAAAATTCCCACATGCAAGTTCCCACATTGCAAAAAATGTCATATCCGTTACAGCCAAAAACTACACCAAGGCATAAGAGTTTATGAAAGACACTTGATTAACAGCAAAAATGTACAACCCTTTAGATGTATATCTTTCAAGGAAAATAGAGGGGACAGATCAACAGAAAAATGGTACACTTACACTTACAGTTAGGAAAATTAGTTTCCAGTAAGTATTATTATTTATAGGTATTTAAAATATTTTTTCAGCATTAAATGCCCTTAAGGAACACAATCCAAAAAAACTACTATTTGCCATTCGTTTGTATTATTCCACAAGAGCGTGAGAACGCTTAATTCTCACCTCATGTGAATAATATTACGCTCGGGGGACATGGACTTACATTCCGCCGCTCCATCACAGCCACTCCTTCCACTGAAACAGCTGTTCTCTCCCGATCGCGCGCACATCTTTGTATTGGCGCGGCATGACGCCTAGTGTTGGTGCTACACACGGTTATACTTTTAGTAGATAATATAACCTAATGTAATGTATGTATAGTAGATATATAACCTAAGTAATGTATGTGTAGTAGATATATAACCATGTAATGTATGTGTATGTACATATATACCTAATGTAATTGTATACGTAGTAGATATAACCTAAGTAATGTATGTATAGTAGATATATACCTAATGTAATGTATGTGTAGTAGATATATAACCTAATGTAATGTGGTGTAGTACATAATAACCTAATGTAATGTATGTAATCGTAGATATATAACCTAATGTAATGTATGTGTAGTAGATATATAACCTAATGTAATGTATTGTGTAGTACATAATACCTAATGTAATGTATTTGTAAGTAGATCTATAACCTAATGTAATGTATGTATAGTAGTATATAACCTAATGTAATGTATGTGTAGTAGATTATAACCTAATGTATGAATACGTAGTAGATATATACTATGTAGTGTATGTATGTAGTATAATACCTAATGTAATGTATGTGTAGTATATCTATAACAATGTAATGTATACGTAGTAGATATATAACCTAATGTTGTGTATGTAGTAGATATTAACCTAATGTATGTATGATGTAGATATATAACCTAATGTAATGTATTTGTAGTAGATATAACCTAATTTAATGTATAGTAGTAGATATTTAACTTATCCTAATGTAATGCATGTGTAGTATACATAACCTAATGTAAGTGTATGCGTAGTAGATATATAACCTAATGTAATGTATTTGTAGTAGATCTATAACCTAATGTATGTATACGTAGTAGATCATAACCAATGTAGTGTATGTATAGTAGATTATAACCTAATGTAATGTATGTGTAGTACATATATAACCTAAGTAATGTATACGTAGTAGAATATTATAACCTAATGTAATGCATGTGTAGTAGACATAACCTAATGTAATGTATGCTTAGTAGATATATAACCTAATGTATGTATGCGTAGTAGATATATAACCTAATGTAATGTATGTGTAGTAGATATATACCTAATGTAATGTATACGTAGTAGATTAAACCTAATGTAATGTAGTGGAGTAGATATATAACCTGATGTATGTATACGTAGTAGATAATATAACCTAAGGTAATGTATGTTAGTAGATATATAACCTAATGTAATGTATGTGAGTAGATCTATAACCTAATGTAATGTATGTGAGTAGATCTATACCTAATGTATGTATGTGTAGATATTATAACCTAATGTAATGTATGCGTAGTAGATATATAACCTTATGTAATGTATACATAGTAATATATAACCTAATGTAATGTATACGTGTAGACATGTAACATAATGTAATGTATGTTGAGTAGATATATAACCTAATGTTGTATACGTAGTAGATATATAACCTATGTAATGTATACGTAGTAGACATATACCTAATGTAATGTATTAGAGTAATATATAACCTAATGTAATGTATACGTAGTAGATAATAACCTAATGTAATGTATGTGTAGTAGATCTATAACCTAAGTAATGTATGTGATTAGATATATAACCTAATGTAATGTTGTGAGTGATATATAACCTAATGTAATGTATGCGTAGTAGATATAATACCTAATGTAATGTATGCGTGGTAGATATATAACCTAATGTATGTATAGCGGGTAGATATATAACCTATGTAATGTATGTATAGTAGATATATAACCATGTATTTATGTGTATAGATATATAACCTAATGTAATGTATGTGTAGTACATATATAACCTATGTAATGTATACGTAGTAGATATATACCTAATGTAATGTATGTATAGTAGATATATAACCTATGTAATGTATGTTTAGTAGATATATACCTAATGTATGTATGTTTAGTATATATAACCTAATGTAATGTATGTATGTAGATATATAACCTAATGTATGTATGTGTAGTATATATACCTAATGAATTATGTGTAGTATATATAACCAATGTATGTATTGTATAGATCTATAACCTAATGTAATGTATGTATAGTAATTATAACCTAATGTAATGTAGTGTAGTAGATCTATAACCTAATGTAATGAATATAGTAGATATAAACCTAATTAGTGTATGTATAGTAGATATATACCTATGTAATGTATGTGTAGTAGATCTATAACCTAATGTAATGTACGTAGTAGATATATTACCAATGTATGTATATAGTATATAACCTAATGTAGTGTATTAGTAATATTAACGATGTAATGTATGTGTAGTAGTATATATAACCTAATGTAATTTATACGTAGTAGATATTTAACCTAATGTAATGCTGTATAGTAGATAAGACTAACCTAATGTAATGTTGCGTAGTAGATTATAAACCTAATGTAATGTATTGTAGTGATCTATAACCTAATGTAATGTATACGTAGTAGTATCTAAACCTAATTTAGTGATGTATAGTAGATATATAACCTAATGTAATGTATGTGTAGTATATTAACCAATGTAATGTATACGTAGTGATATATTAACCTAATTATATGATGTGTAGTAACATAACCTAATGTAATGTATGCTTAGTGATATATATACCTAATGTAATGTATGCGTAGTGATATATAACCTAATGTAATGTATGTGTAGTAGATTATAACCTAATGTAATGTATACGTAGTGATAGTGTTTATAACTAATGTAATGTTGTGAGTAGATATATAACCTGATGTTAAGGTATACTTAGTAGATATATATAACCTATATGTAATGTTTAGTAGATATATAACCTAATGTAATGTATGTGAAGTAGATCTATAACTAATGTAATGTATGTGAATGATCTATAACCTAATGTATGTATGTGTAGTAATATATAAACCTAGTATGTATGCGTAGTAGAATTAACCTTATGTAATGTATACATAGTAGATATATAACCTATGTAATGTATAGTAGTAACATGTAACATATGTAATGTATGTTGAGTAGATATATAACCTAATGTAATGTATACGTAGTAGATATATAACCTTATGTAATGTATACTAGTAGACATATATACCTAATGTAATGTATGTAGAGTAGATATATAACCTATGTATGTATACGTAGTAGATTAAACCTAATGTAATGTAGTGTAGTAGATCTATAACCTAATGTAATGTTATGTGAAGTAGATATATAACCTAATGTAATGTATGTGAAGTAGATTATAACCTAATGTAATGTATGCGTAGTAGATATATAACCTAATGTAATGTATGCGTGTGAATATATAACCTAATGTAATGTATACGCGGTAGATATTAACCTAATGTAATGTATACATGGTAGATATATAACCTAATGTGATGTATGCATAGTAGATTATAACTATTGATGTATGCATAGTAGATAATAACCAATGTGATGTATACGTAGTAGATATATAACCTAAGTGATGTATGCATAGTAGATATATAACCTAATGTGATGTATGCGTAGTAGATATATAACCTAATGTGATGTATGTGTGAGATATATATAACCTAATGTATGTATGTGTAGTAGATATATAACCTAATGTAATGTATGTGTAGTAGATATACTGTATAACCATATGTAATGTATTGCGGTAGATATATAACCTAATGTAATGTATGTGTAGTAGATATATAACCTAATGTATGTATGTGTAGTAGTATACGTATACCTAATGTAATGTATGTGCGGTGATATATAACCTAATGAAATGTGTGGTGTCGTGTGTTATATATATTTTTAATGCAGTGTGTGGTGATTTATAACCCAATGCAGTGTACTTTTGGGTGATATATACCTATAACCTAATGCAGTGTGCGTGTGTGATAATACCTTAATGCAGTGTGATGTGATAAAACCTAAAACGTGTGTGTGTGGGTGTGTGTTGTTTTGTGTGAGTGATACAGTATATAACCAAGCAGTGATGTGTGTGTGATATATAACCTAATGTAGTGTAGTGTGTATGTGTGATATTTAACTATTCCTAATGGCAAAATTACATTGTTTAACTACAAATTTACCAAGTGTTTAAACATACAGGGTAATATTGTAGGTTCTGCCATTAACATGACCATTAATACAGTAGGATAGTAAATGAGCCTTTACAAAACACAAACAAACATAATAATGAACATTCGGTAAACACTGTTTACTCTGACATAAACTGCCCTTACTTTTAAGAATAATGAAAGTATATTGAGTTTCACATGGTGATCTCTCTGATTGCACATAAAAATACTAACTGAACATCGACAAACACATAGTGTAAACAATACATAATAACACATAGTGTAAACAATACTAATAACACGTGAGCTAACTTCACATAATACACTGGTGTAAACATCCGTAATTACACATGGTGCAAACTATATATACACATGGTGTAAACAAAACATAATAACACATGGTGCTAACTATACATAATAACTCATGGTGCTAACTATACATAATAACTCATGGTGCTAACTATACATAACCATGGATATGAGGTTTTAAATGGGGGGGGGGCTTAATGTAATTATCATCTATCTATATAATATAATCTATGATCTGCCCTAGAAGAACTGTAGAAGGATACTGTAGTCTCTAAAAAAGGGGGTTGTATGTGTGTTGTGAGGTACATAAAGGATTATTAGTATTATTATTAGTATTATTATGGTATTATTTTCTAAACCTTCTATTAGTTTATTTCTGTGTTAGTTAACTCTCTATAGATCAGCCATGAGATTGAGTAAATGGCTACATCCATTAATTCATTTTATTATTCCTAATTATATTACATACCACCATCACCCCCTGGTGAATTTTGTCTGTAGGTAGAACTTACCCAAGGTGTGTAATGACTGTATTTGGAGGATACTGGTAATGAGAACCCATCCTGCACTAATTAGGGGGAGAGTGAACATGGTACCATGTGTTGGAGGGGTTGTGGGTAGAGGGTACAAGCTGACACTTACCTCCACTTAGTTCTTCTGTTCTGGAACCAAGTCTTCACCTGGGCATCTGTCATTTTAAGGGCTTTGGCCAGTGCTGCCCTCTCTGCAGAGGCCAAGTTTTCTGTCTGTGGAACGCTTCTCCAACTCACAGATCTGCAGCCTGGTGAAGGAGGTTCTGGGCTTCTTCTTCTTGGGGGGAGTCCGGTTTCTGGTAGGGGTGACCTATACGGCGTGTTACAGTGAAGGGTGAGAGGCCTGCCTAGATAGGGAGACAGATGGAAGAGCAGCAGGGAGATCAGCACAGCATGGCACAGAGAAGGAGCATACAGGATACAGCAGGAGCATGGCACAGTGTACAGCCTACTATAGACAGTCTATAGACAATCCTTACTGGTTATATATATAATATCCATAGATACATCACATATAGAGACATACAGTATATGCACACATACAGCAGGAGGGAGGACAGTATTTTACTTCACTTAAAGTTAATGGATGTTATGTTAATAACTTCTAAAACATTATTTAAGATATTTTCAAAATTCTAGTGATAATCAAAGGTCTCTGGTTAGTGTGTGTGTGTGTGTGTGCTGTGCGCGCGCGCTTGCAGAGCAGGGAGAAAGTTTAGTGGAAGTAGGAAAAGAATTGTTACAAAATACTGTCCATACAAGATACATTTATCACACAGAATAACACAATTCAGTTCACCCCATTTCCTAAATGATTTCCTAAATGGTTGTAGATGGAATGTGTTTAAAACAAAACAAATTATTAGATAATGAATAGATATTGATACAATTTATAGAGATGAAGTGAGTGAGAGAGAGGATAGATTGGATAGATAATAGAGAGATAGACAGACAGACAGATATGATAGATAGATAGATAGATAGATAGATAGATAGATAATAGATGATAGATAGATAGATAATTTAATAGATTTTGATAGATTAGATAGACAGTAATTAGATATTGATAGAAAAGATAGTATATAATTTAATAGATATTGATAGATAGATAGATAGATAGATAGATAGATAGATGATAGATAGATAGATAGATAGTAGATAGATAGATAGATAGATAGATAGATAGATAGATAGATTTGATAATTAAATAGACATAGATAATAGATAGAGAGATAGATAGATAGATAATTAAATAGATGTAATAGATAGATAATTAAATAGATGTGGATAGATAGAGATAATTAAATAATGTGAGAAATAGAATAGATAATTAAATAGATGTAGATAATAGATAGATAGATAGATAGATAGATAGATAGATAGATAGATAGATAGATAGATAGTAGATAGATTTGTAAATAGATAGTAGATAGATAGATAGATAGATAGATAGATGATGATAGATAGATAGAAAGATAATTTAATAGATGTAGCTAGATGATATAGATAGATAGATAGATAGATAGATAGATAGATAGATAGATAGATAGAGTAGATAATTAAATAGATGTAGATAGAGAGCGAGAGAGAGAGGGAGAGATAGAGAGATAGTAATAATAAATAGATGTAGATAGATAGACAAATAGATAGACAGAAAATTAGATTCAATTGGGTCTATTTTTATTGTTATTAATAATACCAATAATCATTTGCTGCAAAAATCAACAACGTTACACTGCTAATAAAACACTGCTAATAATAGTAATAATAATACTATTAATAATAATACAATAATACTATTAATGTTAATAACAGTAATAAAAACACTCCCAATCCGAATGACTTTTTGTCATAATAAAGATATGAATAGATTAATAGGACAGTTCCTGTCTCTAAACCAGGTAAGAAGAGTGAGATGATATTAAATGGGTTTACAATGAGGTGTCAGTTATACTATTTTCACAGGACTCCCTTCATTTAAATGAATTCATTACTGGAATTATAATTATCATAGGGCTTGGCTACACCTGGAATAATAACACATTTAATAATATAGGTCACCCTGGTTAACCCTAATTCATTCCACCCTTTATATTATCTATCTCACTAGGTTAGTTAATATAATGATATCTGTATATAAATATATATACAGAGAGCTATATAAATATATAGAGAGATGGATAATTATATAGAAATACATAAAGGGATATCTAAATATATACAGAGATATGATAATATATATGTAGAGAGATCTATAGTTTTACTAGCTGTACTATATATACAAATATATAAAGACAAATCAACATAAAAAAGATATTTAAAACGTTTCTCTTCATTTGAACATTATCAATGACTAATAAATTTGTTTCAGACAGACAGGTAGGTAGGTAGGTTGGTAGATAGGTAGGTAGATAGATAGATAGTCTGACATATATGTTCCCTGTTTTCCTAACTAGCACTATTGTTTGTTACTTTTCCTTATTAGGACTGATATATATTATATTCATTAAGCACCTATAGGAACACCAGGAACCTTCCTGGATCTCTGATGGAAACATTAAACTCTTCTAAAAAAAAACGACATTCCCCCCTTCTGTATGTTGGGATTTGTGTTGTGTGTATTTTTGTTTCTTATTATAAACTAGTGATCTCAGTTTCCCTTTTACAAAATGACTGTTTATTATTTAATTACAATTTCCATCTGATTTCATTGGGGTGGAATCACCTGGTTCACATAAACTGAGCGTTTCTAACGAATGACCAGAGGGAATGTGTAGTTATGGGGGATCTATTCACCATATGGACATTCATTCACCACAATCCCTCCACTAACGAGGATTAGCAAGGAGAGATAAGTAAATATACAAAATATGAAATGCACACCTGTAATATTAACAGTAATAGAGGACCATTGGTCTGTATGTTATTACTATAAGGACATTTCAGCAGATTAGAAGAAAACTAATTATGAGTCATTTGTTTAATCTTTTTTGTACTTCATTTTATCTGGGCTGGAATGACCTGAAATAAATAAATTTTAAGGGTCTCAGTGAATAAATAAGATAAATAATGAAGTATATTCCCTATGGTGGATGGGCTTATTATTTAATGTTAGTAGGAGCTTAATAAGAAAATAACATTTACTCTTGTGTTTTCAAATATATTTGGCCAAAATGTCAGTAAATGTGCTTCACCTTAAAGTCTTACTTATTATCTTATCCTATATTTACTATTATCTTATATTACTAATTACTATATATACTAATCATCTTATCTATACGTATATATATTTATTATATAGACTTTTTAGCTTACATATACATATATTTACTTATTATTATCTTATATATGTTTTATCATAATATTATTATATTATATTTTTTAATCTTATATATCTAATTATCTTATATTCTTATTATATTATAAATACTGTATTACTATTAAAAGTATTATCAAAGTTATATATATTTATTTATACTAATAATCATATCTATACTTATTATAATTCTAATAGTTATATTATATTACTTTTCCTACATATACATTATTCTATTAATCATATTTTACTTATCGCATTTTATATCTAATTTTCGTATATTTAATAATTATCTTGTATATAGTATTTATATTATCGATAATTCTTATTATCAAAATGCAAATGTGTCTCTTTCTGAATTCCTCTTTATTTATGTCAGCTACCTGTCATGTTATGTTTGTCTATTTTTTAAATATGTTTAAAAAATGTTAATTAAATCATACATTGTTTAAATATTTCTATAGTTATCTATATATTATATTGTATTGTGTTATATTGTATTATTATATTATGTGATACTGTGTTGTGTTATACTGCATTCCATTGAAAATATCTCTCCTGGTGGATTCCCATTTCGATGTATAACTCAGTTTATGTGAATACAGGGGGATTTCTCATTGGAGGTTTTTCAGTGCAGTAAAATGATATGATATACAGGTTATATAATAATAAAAATTAAAGGTCAACCAAGGGGGTGAATGGTATTAAGGATACTGTAGTGTTATAGTACTTTCATTTTGGCCAGGTAAATAATGTGTTTTATTATAGTATTATTATTTGTTGTAGTGTAATAGTATTATCATTAACAACAACAATACTTGATATATTTTTATTATTATGTTATTATTTAACTACTAGTACTAATAATAATTAATATATTATTAACACACAACAACAACAACAATAATAATAATAATAATAAATCAGGTAATTGTTATTATTATTATTATTATTATAATTAGTAGTTAGTAGTAGTATTCATATTATTCTTAGTAGTTAGTAGTAGGTCGTAGTTTAATTATTATTATTATAAGTAGTAGTAATATTATTATTAGTAGTAGTAGGTAGTCATAGTATTAAATTATTATTGGTGTAGTAGTAGTAGTAGATATTATTATAATTAGTAGAGTAGTAGTAGTAGTATTAATTATCATTATTAGTATTCATTGCATTTATTACAGTTATTGTATCCATGTTAAGAATTCTGCTACATTGCATTTGAACATTCCATGACAATCAGCGAGCCCATTACATGTTATTGGAGTTTCCAATTCCTATATACCTATAGTGGTAAACACCATGTTGAAGGCCTTTTCTAACGGTGGGCAGGAATGTACCACTCTCAGTAAACTATTTGCCAGGTCTCATTGTACTACTCTCTCCTGTTAGTTGTGCACAATTCCAGGCAAGGGGTCCCCTGAGGAGTTCTGGTTTCGATTGGACCTACCTGTGAACCTGTCCTTGGTGTATCTCCTATTACTCTCCATCCAAGGGAAAGTTAACCCAGTCAGATTGTTCATGTTATTCAGACTCCCTACACTTGGCACAGTTGGCATGCCATGGAAATGGGTTGGTGGACGCTGGTAGCCAGGGGTCTGTGTGCTGGGACTCTGATCACTCCTGCTGAATTAATTATTCCCATTCATAGCGACCCCCATGTTCATGTTGTAAGAGCCGGTGAGAGTTGCCATGCTGCATGCACTGTTGCTGTAGCCCCCGTGTGCTGTTGTTTTTGCTGTAGTTTCCTGTCATGGTGTTGTAGGCGCTGCTGACTATACGCCCAATCCATAGTCAGAATCCTGGAGCCTGGGACCAGAGATCATACAACTTCCTGGTCTGAACTGTTCAGAATCTGGTCAATGCCAAAGCTGATGGGTTCTGAGTGGGTCTGGTGGAGGTGGTGAGCCCCTATGTCCATGGTGAGTGGTGTGACCTTCCCTTCCCAGGTAGTGGTGGGTTCCCAGATCTGGGTCCTTGGCTGCAGGGTCTCCACTAGCTCCCAATTCGTTTAGATGAAGAGAAGAAATAAAATTAAAGTGGAATATTCCCACTCCCAATGTTCAGTGCTCACTGTGGGCAGACTGGGACATCAATCACAATGCCAGGAGGCCTGGGCTGGATGGAGCCTGGAGCCTCCACACTCAGAGCTCATTGGCTGCAAGATGACAACATCCCTCTGATTGACAGACTCAATAGGAGTTCCTACCACAGCCAACCCAAAAGCTGCAACTGCACTAAAGAGCCTTTCCTAGTCAGATTGTCTGATAGCAGGAGATATAGATAGAGACGGATAGGGAAGGAAGTGACTGTCAGTAACACACAAACTCTCCCCATTGCCTACTATACAGGTTCTAGCATATTCATTGTATCTTATCCATTGTCATATATGTACTTTCTGTGTATATCTATATCTTCTAATATCTATCTATCTACCTATCACCTGTCTACTATATATATTCTACCTATCATCTATCTACCTATTATCTATCTATCTATCTATATCTATCTACCTGTCTGTCTATCTGTCATCTATCTATCTACCTATCACTATCTCTATCATCTAGCTATCTATCTATCTTCATCTATCTACATGTTCTGTCTGTCTGTCTGTCTATCTATCTATCTCTTCTAATATCTATCTTATCTCTATCTATCTATCTATCATCTATCTATCTATCTCTCTATCTATCTTCTATCTATCTATCTTCTATCACTATCTATCTATCACTATCTCTCTATCTATCTCTATCTATCTACTATATATCTCTATCTATCTTTGTCTCTCTCTATATATATTGCTAAGGTTAAGCCTCGTACACACAGCCAACGAACGAGCAATCGCACGATATTCGTATGAAAATATAGCATCAACGATCTCGTATATTTTACATGGTCGGCAAATTATCGTTAACGTTCTACAAAAAAATATAGAAAAGGTGCAAATTGCGCGAAGATACCAACGATCTTAATTGCGCGAAGATACGAACATTACTTACGTACGAACGTCTATATCTAACGACTATCGTGGTGACTATTGTTGCGTGTGTACAGATGTTCGTTTCAATTATGAGGATAACGACAATGCTGTTAAACGTTCCTCGGCTGCATCGTACGAAAATTATCCAACGTTGTACGAGGCTTTAGATGGAAACATTGTAATTAGGGGACTGGATGAGATCACTGTGTCCTATGTATGGTGGTGACATTGTATAAATTGATACATTGTTATCACAATTTTTGCTTTATAGGGGGGTAATGTATCTTCCATTCAATTTCTGTCAATTACCTTCCAATTGTGTCATTAAGGGCTGAGTGATGGGCTCTATGTCCTGGAGCTTGTTAGAACAAACCAGGATTTGCACCCCCAATCTCTTTATAATCGAAATGTTTCAATTGTTTGGCTGTGAATTTCCAATGAATGGAGCAGAACAGACACATTTGCAGCCTATTAAGGTTTAATGGAGTCCCTGATTGCCAGATAGCCCATTGTAACTAATAGGACATAAAGACTCGCTCAGTGTCTGTTAATTCACTTTAGTTTCCCTTAATGAGACCATTTAATGTGTTTACAAACGAACTGCTCTAAGTTGTAATGTCAGTTCCATGTGACAATGGGTGTAAACTGATCCATGTTGATTAAAGGTGAGATCCAATTACACTGCCCCAAGCCTTTACTGTATGTGATATCATTACAGCCCAGACAGTGGAGCATCCCTGGATTCTTCCTCTTGATCCTTAATTCCCAATATGTAATGTGGACTGGATATTTAATTTCATTATATGGGGGACAGTGTAATGTGGACTGGATCCTCATTTCATTATAGGGACGGAGTGTAATGTGGACTGGATATTTCATTTCATTACATGGGGACAGTGTAATGTGGACGGATCCTTCATTTCATTACATGGGGGACAGTGTGTATTGGATGGATCCTTCATTTTATTACATGGGGGACAGTGTAATGTAGACTGGATCCTTCATTCATTATAGGGGGACAGTGTATTGTGGACTGGATCCTTCATTTCATTATATGGGGGACAGTGTTATGTGGACTGGATATTTCATTTCATTATATGGGGGACAGTGTAATGTGAACTGGATATTTCATTTCATTACATGGGGGGACAGTGTAATGTGGACTGGATCCTTCATTTCATTACATGGGGGACAGTGTAATGTGGACGGATCCTTCATTTTATTACATGGGGGACAGTGTAATGTAGACTGGATCCTTCATTCATTATATGGGGGACAGTGTATTGTGGACTGGATCCTTCATTTCATTATATGGGGGACAGTGTTTGTGGACTGGAATTTCATTCATTATATGGGGGACAGTGTAATGTGAACTGGATATTTCATTTCATTACATGGGGGGCAGTGTAATGTGGACTGGATATTCATTTCATTACATGGGGGACAGTGTAATGTGGACTGGATCCATCATTTCATTATGGGGACAGTGTAATTGGACTGATATTTCATTTCATTACATGGGGGACAGTGTAATGTGGACTGGATCCTTCATTTCATTACATGGGGACAGTGTAATGTGGACTGGATCCTTCATTTTATAATATGGGGGACAGTGTTATGTGGACTGGATCCTTCATTTCATTATATGGGGGACAGTGTATTGTGGACTGGATCCTTCATTTCATTATATGGGGGACAGTGTTATGTGGACTGGATCCTTCATTTCATTATATGGGGACAGTGTAATGTGGACTGGATTTTAATTCATTATATGGGGGACAGTAATTGAACTGGATATTTCATTTCATTACATGGGGGGACTTGTAATGTGGACTGGATCCTTCATTTCATTACATGGGGGACAGTGTAATGTGGACTGGATCCTTCATTTTATTATGGGGGACAGTGTAATGAGGACTGGATCCTCATTTCATTATATGGGGGACAGTGTAATGTGGACTGGATCCTTCATTCATTGTATGGGGGACAGTGTAATGTGGACTGGATATTTCATTTCATTATATGGGGGACAGTGTAATGTGGACTGGATATTTCATTTCATTACATGGGGGGACATTGTAATGTAGACTGGATCCTTCATTCATTACATGGGGGACATGTGTAATGTGGACTGGATCCTTCATTTTATTATAAGGGGACAGTGTAATGTGGACTGGATCCTTCATTTCATTATATGGGGACAGTGTATGTGGACTGGATCCTTCATTTCATGTATGGGGGACAGTGTAATGGTGACTGGATATTTCATTTCATTATATGAGTGGACCGTGTGGACCAAGCCCGAGCTAAATGGATAATTGGAGCAATTCCAGACCAGGGATGTCATTCTATGAAACTGAATTGGGCTGCACAATGTTTGAATTAAAGCCATTACAGCCAATGGCAGATCCATCCATCCACATATCCCACTTTACTTAACCAGAGCAATACACTGTATTGGGGATATGTGTGTGAATGGTATATAATATCCTTATCATTATTATTATTATTACCTGTATTAGCTAGTGGGGGTCACTAGGAGCATAACATTTTACAAGTTGAATAGGGTAATGTCAAAATCAAGCACACAGAATTACTTAAAGAACCTGTTGCTAGAAAGTTATTCATTGTCCCTGTGTGCTGTATGGGATAGCTATAAGATAATTTGTGCATTGCAATAGGTAGGATATCGTGTATGCGATACACGATATTATCCTACCTATCGCAATACATAATACTATCCTATTTAGTTAGGACAGTATTGGTATTGTGGTATGAAGGAAAGTATTTATATATTTCAAAAGATAGGATAGTATTGTGTATTGTGATAGGTAGAATGGTATTGCTATTGCGATGGGTAGGATTGTATTGTGTTTGTGATATTAAAAAAAAATGTGTGTTGTGATAGCTACGATAGTGTTGTGTTGTAATAAGTAGGAACGAATCTGTTTATGCGAAAGGTAGGATAGTGTAGTGTATTGCATGGGTAGGATAGTAAATTGTATTGATATAGGATAGTGTGATGTATTGCAATAGGTAGGCTTGTGTGGTGTATGCGATGGGTTGGAAAGTGTGTGTGTATCGCATGGGTAGGGTAGTGTGGTGTATTGCGATAGGTAGGGTGTGGTAGTGGGTTGTATTGCGATGGGTAGGATAGTGTGGTGTATTGCATGGGTAGGGTAGTGTGGTGTATTGCGATGGGTAGGATAGTGTGGTGTATTGCATGGGTAGGGTAGTGTGGTGTATTGCGATGGGTAGGATAGTGTGGTGTATTCAGATGAGTAGGGTAGTGTGGTGCATTGCGATGGGTAGCATAGTGTGCTGTACTGCGGTGGGTAGGTTAGTGTGGTGTATTGCGATAGTGTGGTGTGTTTTGTGGGGATGCTATTTAGTTCCCTATAGTATAATGTACTGGACTCTGTGTTCCAGTTAAATAGAAATAATGAGATAATTAATTACAGGGCTTCTTACACTTTGTAGATGGACATTTCATTATAGGATATGTGTAGGATATTGTAATAAAATAAATGAACATTCAGGCAGTGTAGAGTATAGTGTAGAATATTTATTAAATTAATGAAAGATTACTGGACAAATTATATCTGGGACTCTATGGATTGAAATGGGAACTGTTGTACAGTTTGTGTGCATTCCGGTGAAACCTTCTCTGGTGTCCTGTTGTAAGGCTATTGGTAATACTGTGTGGGAAAGGGCCACAGGCAACGCCAGCACTCTTAATCAACTAGAGAAATGAAATGGCAGAAATTGTGTTACTATTGTGGACTGTAATAATCCCACTGACAAGGATTGTTCAAATAATGTCACAAAATGTAGTTAGACATAGACCAAAAGCTAATCTATTATGGGCCCATACTTTTATTAACCCTCTAACTACCGATGCTATATATGGGTGTATATAGGGTGTATAAGGTGTATATAGGGTGGATATAGGGTGTGTGTATTTAGGTTATATATAGGTTGTATATGGTGTATTGGGGTGTGATAGGTTGTATATAGGGTGTAATAGGGTGTTGTATTTAGGTGTTATAGGGGATATTGGGTGTATAGGGTGTAATGTGTTGTATATATGGGTGTAATAGGGTGTGTGTATTTAGGGTGTATATAAGTGTGTGTGTGAGGGTTTTTATAGGGTGTATTATGGGTGTAATAGGGTGTTTATAGGGTGTGTGTATTTAGGGTGTATATGGTGGTATTGGGTTTTATAGGGGTGTATATATGGTGTATATAGAGTGTATAGGGTGTGTGTATTTAAGGTGTTATAGGGTGTAATAGGGTGTATATAGGGTGTTGTGTATTTAAGGTGTATATAGGGTGTATATGGGTGTTATAGGTTATATGGTGTAATAGGGTCTATATAGGCTGTGTGTATTTAGGGTGTATATATGGTGTATACAGGGTGTATATAGGGTGTGTATTAGGTGTTATAGTGGGTAATAGGGTGTATATATGGTGTGTGTATTAGGGTGTATATGGGGTGTAAGTGGTGTCCTAGTATAGCATGTTTATATAAAACAGCAGTGAAGGGTGGGCATGTGTCCTTTAAATACATTAAGTAGAAAGTGACCCGGTTGGATGGAAGGGAGTACTGGCCCTTTAACGCTGCCCATTAATGTATTAATATTTCATAGGAGATTTCTGGTGCCCCCAGCATTTGACCGGCATTAAATTTCATAGAACGATCATTTCCCCTATTTAGACCCTGACATCCCATTAGACAAACTGGGACCTTTCACTCCTGGTTAAAATATTTACTGCCATGGGTTTCTGCTCCTTTATTTTAAACCCACTGTGATCGGTAATGATCATTAGTAAGAGGGGCAATAGGAACTTAATGGTTGTAATAGTCGCGCCTGCTGATTAACCATTCTATACAGGATCCCTGTGCCCCTGTGAGTGAACTGGGTGTAGCACCTGGTGAAGAGTTTGTGGGATCCAGTGTAATAGATCCAAAGGAATTCCATAACACAGCAGCCCTGGCCATATGGTGGGAGATGTAGAGGAGGAAGTGCCCTAAGCTGTTCCCCATCTGCTATTCATTCATTGGACACGAAAATCCCCCAAAAATCAAACTTAGTTTATTGAACCACTTCACTCCCATTAGGGGCTGAATAGAGATAACCCTTCACTCTTGCTGGGTGCAGAGAGAAGCAGATGTACTGCAAACCACCCAATGTCACTCTGTCACCCACAAGGACAATAAACATGAAGGGACCCAGCGCAATGGGCATGTATGTGCCATCTATTGGCTGCCAGTCACTGCCCACACTGGGAGAAACAACAAACACCAAGTGAACCAGAAGAACCACCAACCAGTGTATAACTTCACCTGTATGGGTGGATTAGCCCATCCGGGTAATGTGTGGCTCATTGTCTGGATCTCACTCTATATAAGTCATTCAATCAAGATCAATACAGATTTAGATTTGTACCATTGTTACTCTTCTCACACACACCTCACTCACTCCTCTCTCTCTCTCTCTCTCTCTCCTCTCTCTCTCTCTCTCTCTCTCTCTCTCTCTCTCTCTCTCTTCTCTCTCTCTCTCTCTCTCTCTCTCTATATATATATATATCATTCAATCAAGATCAATACAGATTTAGATATTGTACCATTGTACCTAATGTTTGTTTTCTCTCAAATTGACACATTTCTGTAAGTACAATGATTGTGTGTTCCACACACACACACCATGTCCCTCCCCCAAGGTGTCCTATATCTAGGGATTGGGCCATTCTGCAATTACTGCACATTTTTGGAGCTAATGGAATCAGTAGGATTTCCTTCTCCCTTTGAGGTGTATGGAAGTAGCAGGGCCACTTTAGCTGGTGATGGACACAGTCTAAGTGGATATGGGGGTCTGATCAGCTCTCTTGTCTGCCTGGATCTCCCTTTCCTGAATCCATGTCTATGAGGATCACATTTCCAGCCCTACCTGCCCAGCTTACTCTGCTGGAACCCTCTGGCGCCAGCCCCATCAACCAAACTTCTTGTGTTAGGAAGGGAAGAAGCACTCAGAGAGATAGCGAGAGAAGAGAGAGAGTGAGAGAGAGGAGAGTGAGGGGATAGGAAGACAATGAGAAGCTGACTAAGGACCCCCCATCACAGGGTTAACTATTTCATTCCAACAGGATTAGCACGATCATCTGGCAGTGAAAGAGTTTTGGTATATCTGGCTCAGGCATGGAATAGACTAAATGAATCCACAATCTAGGAATCTGCTTTCCAGGAATCTACATGGCAGTGCACATGCTATATATCAGATATGGAACACCCTAATATTAATCATCCCCCTTGTTCCCCACTATATTATATACCTCCCTTGTTCCCCACCTATATTAATCTACCTCCCCTTGTGCCCACCTAATATTAATCTATACCCCCTGTGTCCCCACCTAATATTATCTATACCCCCCTTGTGTCCCCACCTAATATTACTATACCCCCCTTGTGTCCCCACATAATATTAATCTATACCCCCCTTGTGCCCACCTAATATTAATCTATACTCCCCTTGTGCCCCCAACCCTAATATTAATCTATACCCCCTTGTGTCCCCACCCTAATATTAATCTATACTCCCCTTGTGCCCCCACCTAATATATATCAATACCTCCCTTGTGCCCCACACTCGGATTACCTTTTCTTTACCAGTACATCCCTAACCACTATTTAACCCTAACCTGCCCAGAGTCCCAAATCTCCATATCTTCTTTTCTCCCCTAGGATCACTCAAGTGTTTCATTAAAATATTACAGACCAGTAATAGATGCCGATCTAACGCTGCACTTGACGTCATTCTTCATACACAGTACTAACCTACATTCCATTCTAATACATTACATTAGGTTATATATGTACTACACATACATTACATTAGGTTATAGATCTACTACAAATACATTACATTACATTAGGATATGTATCTACTACTACACACACACTCATTACATTTAGTTGTATATAACACACCCACACAGATACATACATTACATTAACTTATATATCGATCACATACACACTATAGAAGAATATGTATAAAAATACTTGGAAAGGGGTTAATAGTTCATCTTGTTTGAAGTACAGACAGAAGACAAAGTACATGTAGTAGCTTGAAGCTGACAGTCTTATTACAGTAGCTGGATACTGTGCCTTCATTTTCATAAAGGTTATATCTGTTTGTAATTAAACATAACTGTTCAGAATGTATGCATGTATGTATGTGTGTGTTTGGGTGTGTAGATGAGAACATGTATGTTTTCAGTGAATGGTGCACACATTAAAAATTGTGTACACATGATGCAATATTTCGGGCCGACAGATTGATAGTCGAGTATATCGGGCAAAAATAATTGCATTGGTTTTCATCCACCACCATTGGTTTGGACAGAGGAATGGGCGATCATAAATGTCTGAACACCATGGCCGATCATGTGGTCCTATTTGCCGCGACCAACAGTCATTCTCACTTGCTAACAGATCACACAATGATATTGAAAGTGTGAGAGAATTGCACCAGTGGCCTAGACCTAAATAAGATTCTTGAAGCAACTGCAGTTTGTGAACTTAATTGTCTTCTATGTGAAACCTTGTACCTGTAGTCATTGTAGATCAGTACAATCTATTCTCCTTACCTGCTGACAATAAAATCTCCCTGTCCATGTCAGTGACTATCCTATGTGTGTATGTGGTTTCCTACTGACAGAGCACATTCCCAAACTGGGGGTCACTGGCAGTTTTAAGGCCACTTAGAGACATTATTACATTTGTCTCTATCAAGTTCCAATTATGTTGCTGTGCCTGGAATATGTTTGTATTTCGGTTTCATTTAAAAACACTCATTACAAAAAGGCCCATTCATTTCTACAGCTTAATGGCTGATCATTAGCAGAATCATTGAGATAATTAACCTGTGTGATCCTCCCCAGTGTAGGCAATTTCTGGCTCCATGCAATAGTGTAACTATGGCTCATTCAAGTTGGCAAATATGTTAAAGGGCATCTGCATGAATAGTAAATAATACATGATCCTAATTATTGGATGGATGGCCTGAGTGTTTTACTGCATGCAGTACACCAGATGAAATATTCATAAACTAGATTTCTGTCTGGGGAAGGATTTTCCTATATTATTTATTGCACTGTATATCCATCCGAAGAGGGAAGATGTAGAGTGACACAGTGATTATGTAGAATGGAGATAAATCTTTAATCCAGTCTATCCAATGTCCTGAATAAACTTTCCCACTTGGTACACATGGGCAAATTTTTCGGGCCGACCGACCGTTCACCACAAGCGAGCGATCTAACGGCACAAATTATTGTTCAGCGCAAAAAATTGTGTGGTCCATAGGCAACCACACTCCTGTTTGCCTGGTCCAGGCGGACAGGCGATAGACATTGGTCACCGTTAACAGCATACACGCCGGCAATTTTTTTGGGCCAACCGATATACAAAAATATCGGTTGGTTTGCCAGAAAAATTGCCTCATGTGTACCCAGTTTAAAGGGCCAGATCTCCAATAATCTCTAATATTGGGTTTATATTTGGTTATACTGGAAGCATCTATAAACCAGTGGAGTTTGTCTGGTTATTAATGGGGAACATTATTCACTATCAGTGGAAAATGGATGAATGGGATTTTTTTTATTTATGTAACAATTTAGACCTATTTTAGTTTTAATAATTTATACAAACAGTTATATTTCCCTTTATTATTATTCCTATTATTGACCATCTTTTATTTCCCTTATTAACCATTGTATCCTAGATAGATTCTTTCACTCTTCCCTTATTTTGAGAAACCAGCTCTGATCTCCCATTGAATATTTTGGATTTTAAAAGGTCAAAGTTGGTGAAAGGTAGTGAGGGTAGATCGTTCATTTCCAGCATTTCAGATTTCTGGTTCAGATTAGGTTTATAACTGTAACATTATTGGGTGTCAGGGGGTCAACGGTGCCAAATACTATGATATGTCCCTAGTTCTATTAAATTTCAGCAGAAAGAGACAGTAAGGCTGAGGCTACCCTGTAAAGCGTCCTAGCGGAACAGAAATGTGCGTGTTTCCGATGCGCTAGTGAACATTGCTGTGCTATTGTGCAATTAAATGCTGATCGATTGCAGTTCGATTAGCGGATCACATCATATCGCATGGCAGCACACAACAATTGGCCACCACTTTTGTGTGTGTGCTTTTTAAGATTGTAATCGGGATTGGATCACATGTTACAACATGGCAGTGTGGCCTAGCCCTAGGTACTGGGCCACACTGACACATTTCTTGCTTCCAAATGCGTTTTGTGATCCGTTAGCGTGTGTATTGTGTATGTATGTAAGTGCTTTTCAATGTGAGTTGCCACACTAAATGAGCTGCAATCTGTTTTCACTCACATGAAACATGCATTGCGGCTGCTTTTTTCACACCGCGCTTGCAGTGCCTTATTTATAAAGGCGCAGTATCGCAATTTTATACCCACGACTGTACTTTTACTATAAGCCACGATATTGGAATATATTGAATAAAGCCTACAATGTGGCCAAATACATTGTAACAACAATGGCATGTGATTCTCATGAACTAACGGATAACAAAACGCAATCAGAAGCGCGTGAGAAACACGCCAGTGTGGCCCAGCCCAAATTGTGAGTTCATTAAACACACAGACTAAGTCACAGACTAAATGCTTTTTCATACAGATATCTTTTGTATTTCTTCCTTCATGGCCCCACGACATGGTAACATTTAGTAAATAGATTGATCCTATACTAAATAATGAATAACAATCTTTTTCTCAGTAGAACCACATGATTGGCCGGTTTCCAATGCACTTATATTTATAACTGTCTCGGTTTGCAATTTCATACCACTAAACGCTGTTCCCTAGTGTGGCAGCACATGTGGCATTTCCAATCCTGAGAGTTTCTCCAGAGGAAACCATGAATCACACAAATTAGTTCCCTATTCAGTGGGCCTTACATACCATAATCAAATCACAGGTGGCTTTGTGGGGTTGATTTTGGTATCAGTAGCAGTTCAAAAACACCTGCATGGGACAGGGGGCTGTGGGTTCCCATTTCATGTCAAATTTCAGCGAGTCTTGGAATGTTTTGGAGGAAGGTGTGGAATATAGAAGATCCACATATCAGGGAGATTCAATAAGGGTGAGGCCACACTGCAACGCACAGGAATCGCGCAACAAATCGCGAGCGTTATCACACGCGATTGTGCGCGCGATTCTTGTGCATTTCGCATTCACATTTTGGGCATGCGTTTTTGCCCTTTTGCGTTATGGAAACGCATGCATTAACGCACCAAAATGGTGAATGCATGCGTTTTAGTGAAAATCGCAGGCGCAAACGCGAAACGCGTGCGCAAAAAACGCGCTACTGTGGCCTAGCCCTAAAAGTTCTTATCATATAAAATGGTGCTAATTTTGCCCCAACCAATCAGATCTTATTTAACATTTGAAAGCTAACATCTGATTAGCATCATTTTTAACGATAAGAACTTTTATTGAATCTCCCATAAGCTTTTGGATTATAATGGAGGATGTACCCCCTACTAACAATTACAAGGATATACGGAGATAAGTCACATTGAAGTTCCATGACCTCTATAAGGTAGCTCCTCAGTGATTTTTAATATCCATATAATTTATTAGTATAAGCGTACCGTATATACAGGGTTATTCAATAAAAGTTCTTATCGTTAAAAATGGTGCTAATTTTGCCCCAACCAATCAGATGTTAGCTTTCAGATGTTAAGAAGATCTGATTGGTTGGGGCAAGATTAGCACCATTTTAAATGATAAGACCTTTTATTGAATCTCCCTGGTTGTACATTAACAAGGAGATTCAATAAAAGTTCTTATCGTTTAAAATGGTGTTAATTTTGCCCCAACCAATCAGATCTTATTTAACATTTAAAAGCTAACATCTGATTGGTTGGGGCAAAATTAGCACCATTTTAAACGATAAGAACTTTTATTGACTAACCCTGTAAATGTTTATAAACAGACCTTATCTATGTCATGCATAATAATACAATAAAAGTTTGGCTATGTCATCAGTTATATTTGGTGCTTAGCCTTGTTATAATTGACACATGGCTCATGTATTCTAGGGAATGATGTACCCTCTACTATGTAAGGATATTACAAGTCACATGATCCATGTAAAAACACTTGGCCTGTGATCTGCTTTTATATGGTCATACAACTCTACATAGGATTCTAGTGTCCTACTGTCCTTATTTAACAATAGGCATACATTTTAACCTAGAGTATAGAGGAAACAGGCCACCACACATCATTTCTTAAGGTACTTGGAAACACATTGGCAATGTGTAGAAAAGCTGCAAAATGTGCATTTTGGATAAACGGTTTCATTGTTGCTATTTTTGTATTAAATGGCTAACCCAATAAATGTTCTCCACCCATATACTTTACAGAAAAAATGATTTGCAGACAGCTTTTCAATCCCTGAATTCCCAATAAGCATACTGCTTCTGGGAAAAGAGGACAGGTACTTATTGAGGGGGTTGGTGCAAAAAAAGTGTTTGTCCATTCTGTCAATCTGTGTAACCAATCAGATGTTAGCTAACACTAAAACATTAAAAAGCTAAAACCTGAATGGCTGCCACAAATCAATAGTACGGGCAAACTTTTTCACCTATTGCATCAGGCAAAATGTTTATGGATGAATTACATCCAGGGTATATTAACTTAATATTTCAAATGACAACAATAGAAGGGGAAGATAATGGGAGTGACAATGTTCATTTTAGTATTATTTCTTCATTCTCAGTATATCGACAAATGAATGTTTCAATAAAGAACCATCGGTATGTTAAAGGTCCAACCATTTATATTAGTCCAGATTCTCTTTGAATAAAGGTTTGTACACACGTGCAATCGTGGGTCCGTGACACACGATGTGTATGAACAGCCAATTCGGCAGACAATCGTGCAGTGTATGGGCACTTTATCGGGTGAAACGCCCGGCCAGTTGGGCAATAATCCCTGACCGAACGCCCATTTCAGCTGAGAAAGTGCCCATACACGGGACGAATTTCGGCTGAAGCCAACGTTTATACACAGTGTGCGTAGTGATCGCACGTGTGTACGAACCTTTAGGCTGGGTTCACACAACAGATTATTCAGGCCAACTGAGTGATATTTCTGTGTATTGGTTGGTCAACCCCAAAACTCTGAGGTGTTTTGTACACTGTAAATGTCGGGACAAAGAATCTCACCATGTGTACCAGCCCTTAGTACCATTCTCCTTATGTTTATACACTTTGTATTAGTGAGATTGCATTGCATTGAGTAGTGCTAACATGCACAAGATTACCTTTAATCTGCTTTCATTATTAACCTCACAGAGCTTTCAGTAGCTCTGGGAATATCCATCAGAATCTTGGCTCTTTCATTTATCATGGAGATTCCAGATCATCCACATGCTACTGACCTGCTGTTCATATTAGAAGGAATTCTAGTTATTTCAGTTAGGCCGCACAAAAAAAACCCTTAGGATCTGGGTGACTTGTCTAAGAGAATGCAGGCGCCATGTGCAAACCCCTAGGGAAGCCAAGCTATGAATCTATAGGACTATCTTCAGAATAAATTATATTTGCCCTGACTTCTATCCCAGAAATTGTTGATTTCAACAATGCATCTCTTTCTTAGTATGTAAAGTTTATATTTCTTCCCATTCCTGGTAAACCAAGGCTCTACCATTTGTCTCTCCCATTTTATGACCAAGGCATGCTCAGTGTGTTGTATCTGGGAAGAGCTAGAGCAGCTCACCAATCAGCTACTTTTTAACTTGCTGTGCTAAGGAGAGGAAGAGGTTAGTGATACATCATTGTAATCAGCAGGATCTGTGTTATAAGGGATCTATTTATAGGTTCCTATACTGCATGTTGGGTAATCTCTCCTTCCTTCCTTTCTGCAGCTCTCAGCTCTTCTCAGCTTTTTTTTTCTTCTGAAAAAGCTAAACGAGTCTGTGTGGAAGCTCAGAGCTTTCAGGAGAGAAGGATGGGAGGGGGATAGGAATCCCCAACTTATTTTATTCTTTATAGGAATCCCCAGCTTATCCAATTCTTGATAGGAAAAGCCCAGTTTATCTTATTCTTTTTAGGAATCCCCAGCTTATCTCATTCTTAATAGGAATCCCCAGTTTATCTCATTCTTTATAAGAATTGCCCAGCTTATCTCATTCTTTATAGGAATCCCCAGCTTTTCTCATTCTTTATAGGATTCCCCAGCTTATCTCATTCTTATAGGAATCCCCAGCTTATCTCATCTTTAAGGATTCCCCAGCTTTTCCATTCTTTATAAGAATCCCCAGCTTATCTAATTTTTCATAGGAATCCCCAGCTTATCTTATTCTTTATAGGATTCCCCAGCTTATCTCATTCTTTATAGGAATCCCCAGCTTATCTCATTCTTTATAGGAATCCCCAGCTTTTCTCATTCTTTATAGGATTCCCCAGCTTATCTCATTCTTTATAGGAATCCCCAGCTTATCTCATTCTTTATAGGATCCCCAGCTTTTCTCATTCTTTATAGATTCCCAGCTTTTCTCATTCTTTATAGATTCCCCAGCTTATCTCATTCTTTATAGGATCCCCAGCTTATCCATCTTTATAGGAATCCCCACTTTTCTCATTCTTTATAGGATTCCCCAGCTTATCTCATTCTTTATAGGAATCCCCAGTTTATCTCATTCTTATATGGATTCCCCAGCTTATCTCATTCTTTATAGAATCCCCAGCTTATCTAATTCTTCATAGGAATCCCCAGCTTATCTTATTCTTTATAGGAATCCCCAGTTATATCTCATTCTTTATAGGAATCCCCAGCTTATCTCATTATTTATAGGATTCCCAGCTTATCTCATTCTTTATAGAATCCCCAGTTTATCTATTCTTCATAGGAATCCCCAGCTTATCTCATTATTTATAGGATTCCCCAGTTTATCTCATTCTTTATAAGAATCCCCGTTTATCTCATTCTTTTTAGGAATCCCCAGCTTATCTTATTCTTTATAGGATTACCCAGCTTATCTCATTTTATAGGAATCCCCAGCTTATCTCATTCTTGATAGATTCCCCAGCTTCTCATTCTTTATAGGAATCCCCACTTATCTTATTCTTTATAGGATTCCCAGCTTATCCATTTTATAGGAATCCCCAGCTTATCTCATTCTTGATAGGATTCCCCAGCTTATCTCATTCTTGATAGGATTCCCCAGCTATCTCATTCTTATAGGAATCCCCACTTATCTTATTCTTTATAGGATTACCCAGCTTATCTCATTTTATAGGAATCCCCAGCTTATCTCATTCTTGAAGGATTCCCCAGCTTATCTCATTCTTTATAGGAATCCCCAGCTTTTCCTCATTCTTTATAGGATTCCCCAGCTTATCTCATCTTATGGAATCCCACTTTCTCATCTTTATAGGATTCCCAGCTTATCTCATTCTTATAAAATCCCCACTTATCTAATTCTTTCATAGGAATCCCCAGCTTATCTTATTCTTTATAGGAATCCCCAGTTATCTCATTCTTTATAGGAATCCCCAGCTTATCTCATTATTTATAGGATTCCCCAGCTTATCTCATTCTTTATAGGAATCCCCAGTTTATCTAATTCTTCATAGGAATCCCCACGTATCTCTTCTTTATAAGAATCCCCAGCTTATCTCATTATTTATAGGATTCCAGTTTTACTCATTCTTTATAAGAATCCCCAGTTTATCTCATTCTTTATAGGAATCCCCAGCTTATCTTATTCTTTATAGGATTACCCAGCTTATCTCATTTTATAGGAATCCCCAGCTTATCTCATTCTTGATAGGAATCCCCAGTTTATCTCATTCTTTATAGGAATCCCCAGCTTATCTCATTCTTTATAGGAATCCCCAGCTTATCTCATTCTTTATAGGAATCCCCAGTTTATCTCATTCTTTATAGGAATCATCGAGATTTTGAAATATAACGTTTTCTAAGTTTTCTAAGGGGTGTTCTGGTCGCATATTAAACTTGATTTTGGGTGGATTGCCCTTTAATTTCATAGAAGTGGGAAGGCTGTACGTCACACTGCTCCTGCATTGCTATACGGTGCAATGTGTTTCACACCCACATTAGATTGAAGTCATATTAGAACTTGGTAAGGACCAGGTGATTTCTTATTTATCCAAATACATAAAACGGATTGAAAGGTGAGTTACTTTATTTTGTGACTGTCCATTGTTTACACTCTGGGTTAGTGTATATTTTGCACTATGGCTATTTGTTCGTTTCTTTATGGTATCAGGAGCAATAAGAACTGAACGCTGTTTCTCCTGTTATTGAACATGGAATGATTATTCTTTGTCCATCACATCCCACATCCATCTCCATCTATCACCTTCCCATAATTATGTACAGAGCACTACACTATACTGTTTCTGTGTTAACACTTTACATGTTATCACCCCAAGGAAACTGCACTACCCTCCCCAGTACTGATTTAAAGAGGGTTTAAAAGCAAATATAACATGATCCAGAAATGTCTTAGTGGAGCAAAGTAAATAGTTTATTACAATTAGCCTTAAGCTCATGCCAGATGGGCATATCCCAAGGGGGGCACCACACTGATGGCCCTGAACCTTCTGGGTTTGCTCCCCTTTACATCATTGATCCCCATGTGTCCGTGTCAGATTAAGTGGTTACTACTGATATTTTACTGGTGTTTGCCAAGTGGTAGCTACTGCGTCTGACTAGCAATGATCAGTTATAGTTGATGGAAGGGCATCGTATCATCCCAGTGGTTCACTGTTGATTATGTGGTGCGTTTGCTCTCTTAGGAAATCCTCTGTGACACCCCCTGTCTGACAGTAGCCTGAAAAGAAAGTGTTTGGAAAACAGGTAATGAAATGCAAGTGGGTAGATCCAATCACCCAATGTGCTTCACCTCCGACAAAACAATGTCTGCATTACCACAAGCAGCTTCACTTACACCCCACTATTATTAACCTTCTATACCCTAAATCATGGTTATTATTCTCTCCATCCCCACCCCCAGCACACCAGTATTACCAAAGCATCCAGCTATGTCCTGCCACCCTCATGTCTACCCCAATCAATCAATATTTACCCTTATTCCTTATTATATCTACTAACCCACCCAATCACCCACAATCACAAAGCAAACCACACAACCCTAGAAATTATCGTCACAGCCAAGATATTTGGATAAGGATCCTCCGTAGCCTTAATAGCTCATTTTCTTGCATAACCACCAGAATATGCCCCTAATGCAATGGCCCTCCAACGTCCAGTGAGAATTTGGTTGATTGCCATGTACAATGCTGATGTGGGCCCTGCTCTCTTTGAACAGTTTTTTTCTTCTTTTACATAAATAACAAAGATTGGTAAACACCACTAGTGGGAGATATAAAGCAGGAAGTACTTTTTCAGTTTGTGTTGTATTTCCCCTTATAAGTCATTAACTGTATCAGTTGCATTATTTTGTTTGTCATTTAGGAACATCAGTTTAAGATAGCACAGCTTAACTGTTCTCTCCAATCAAGTTTTTTTTTTTTTGATGAAAAGAGAGCTCACACCTTTGAAACAAGTCCCCAAAAACATATTTTCTGAAGCTAGTTTCAGGCTTGAAATCAGTACGAAGATTGATGGTTGGGGCAAGATTAGCACCATTTTAAATGATAAGACCTTTTATTGAATCTCCTGGTTGTACATTAACAGGAGATTCAATAAAAGTTCTTATCGTTTAAAATGGTGTTAATTTTGCCCCAACCAATAGATCTTATTTAACATTTAAAAGTAACATCTGATTGGTTGGGGCAAAATTAGCACCATTTTAAACGATAAGAACTTTTATTGACTAACCCTGGAAATGTTTAAACAGACCTTATCTATGTCATGCATAATAATACAATAAAAGTTTGGCTATGTCATCAGTTATATTGGTGCTTAGCCTTGTATAATTGACACATGGCTCATGTATTCTAGGGAATGATGTACCCTCTACTATGTAAGGATATTACAAGTCACAGATCCATGTAAAAACACTTGGCCTGTGATCTGCTTTTTATAGGTCATACAAACTCTACATAGGATTCTAGTGTCCTACTGTCCTTATTTAACAATAGGCATACATTTTAACCTAGAGTATAGAGGAAACAGGCCACCACACATCATTTCTTAAGGTACTTGGAAACACATTGGCAATGTGTAGAAAAGCTGCAAAATGTGCATTTTGGATAAACGGTTTCATTGTTGCTATTTTTGTATTAAATGGCTAACCCAATAAATGTTTCTCACCCAATACTTACAGAAAAAATGATTTGCAGACAGCTTTTCAATCCCTGAATTCAAAAGCATACTGCTTCTGGGAAAAGAGGACAGGTACTTATTGGGGGGTTGGTGCAAAAAAAGTGTTTGTCCATTCTGTCAATCTGTGTAACCCATCAGATGTTAGCTAACACTAAAACATTAAAAAGCTAAAACCTGAATGGCTGCCACAAATCAATAGTACGGGCAACTTTTTCACCTATTGCATCAGGCAAAATGTTTATGGATGAATTACATCCAGGGTATATTAACTTAATATTTCAAATGACAACAATAGAAGGGGAAGATAATGGAGTGACAATGTTCATTTAGTATTATTTCTTCATTTCAGTATAATCGACAAATGAATGTTTCATAAAAGAACCATCGGTATGTTAAAGGTCCAACCATTTATATTAGTCCAGATCTCTTTGAATAAAGGTTTGTACACACGTGCATCGGGGTCCGTGACACACGATGTGTATGAACAGCCAATTCGGCAGACAATCGTGCAGGTATGGGCACTTTATGGGTGAAACGCCCGGCCAGTTGGGCAATAATCCTGACCGAACGCCCATTTCAGCTGAGAAAGTGCCCATACACGGGACGAATTTCGGCTGAAGCCAACGTTATACACAGTGTGCGTAGTGATCGCACGTGTGTACGAACCTTTAGGCTGGGTTACACAACAAAGATTTTCAGCCAACTGAGTGATATTTCTGTGTATTGGTTGGTCAACCCCAAAACTCTGAGGTGTTTTGTACACTGTAAATGTCGGGACAAAGAATCTCACCAGTGTGTACCAGCCCTTAGTACCATTCTCCTTATGTTTATACACTTTGTATTAGTGAGATTGCATTGCATGAGTAGTGCTAACATGCACAAGATTACCTTAATCTGCTTTCATTATAACCTCACAGAGCTTTCAGTAGCTCTGGGAATATCCATCAGAATCTTGGCTCTTTCATTTATCATGGAGATTCCAGATCATCCACATGCTACTGACCTGCTGTTCATATTAGAAGGAATTCTAGTTATTTCAGTTAGGGCCGCACAAAAAAACCCTTAGGATCTGGGTGACTTGTCTAAGAGAATGCAGGCGCCATGTGCAAACCCCTAGGGAAGCCAAGCTATGAATCTATAGGACTATCTTCAGAATAAATTATATTTGCGACTTCTATCCCAGAAATTGTTGATTTCAACAATGCATCTCTTTCTAGTATGTAAAGTTTATATTTCTTCCCATTCCTGGTAAACCAAGGCTCTACCATTTGTCTCTCCCATTTATGACCAAGGCATGCTCAGTGTGTTGTATCTGGGAAGAGCTAGAGCAGCTCACCAATCAGCTATTTTAACTTGCTGTGCTAGGAGAGGAAGAGGTTAGTGATACATCATGTAATCAGCAGGATCTGTGTTATAAGGGATCTATTTATAGGTTCCTATACTGCATGTTGGGTAATCTCTTCTTCCTTTCCTTTCTGCAGCTCTAGCTCTTCTCAGCTTTTTTTTTCTTCTGAAAAAGCTAAAAAGAGTCTGTGTGGAAGTCAGAGTTTCAGGAGAGAAGGATGGGAGGGGGATAGGAATCCCAACTTATTTTATTCTTTATAGGAATCCCCAGCTTATCCAATTCTTGATAGGAAAAGCCCAGTTTATCTTATTCTTTTTAGGAATCCCAGCTTATCCATTCTTAATGGAATCCCCAGTTTATCTCATTCTTTAAAGAATTGCCCAGCTTATCTCATTCTTTATAGGAATCCCCAGCTTTTCTCCTTCTTTATAGGATTCCCCAGCTTATCTCATTCTTTATAGGAATCCCCAGCTTATCTCATTCTTTATAGGATTCCCCAGCTTTTCTCATTCTTATAAGAATCCCCAGCTTATCTAATTTTTCATAGGAATCCCCAGCTTATCTTATTCTTTATAGGATTCCCCAGCTTATCTCATTCTTTATAGGAATCCCAGCTATCTCATTCTTTATGGATCCCCAGCTTTTCTCATTCTTTTAGGATTCCCCAGGTTATCTCATTCTTTATAGGAATCCCCAGCTTATCTCATTCTTTTAGGAATCCCAGCTTTTCTCATTCTTTATAGGATTCCCCAGCTTTTCTCATTCTTTATAGGATTCCCCAGCTTATCTCATTCTTTATAGGAATCCCAGCTTATCTCTTCTTATAGGAATCCCCAGCTTTTCTCATTCTTTATAGGATTCCCCAGCTTATCTCATTCTTTATAGGATCCCCAGTTATCTCATTCTTTATAGGATCCCCAGCCTATCTCATTCTTTATAAGAATCCCCAGCTTATCTAATTCTTCATGGAATCCCCGCTTATCTTATTTCTTTATAGGAATCCCCAGTTTATCTCATTCTTTAGAGATCCCAGCTTATCTCATTATTTATAGGATTCCCCAGCTTATTCTATTCTTTATAGGAATCCCCAGTTTATCTAATTCTTCATAGGAATCCCCAGCTTATCCATTATTATAGGATTCCCCAGTTTATCTCATTCTTTATAAGAATCCCCAGTTATCTCATTCTTTATAGGAATCCCCAGCTTATCTTATCTCTATAGGATTACCCAGCTTATCTCATTTATAGGAATCCCCAGCTTATCTAATTCTTGATAGGATTCCCCAGCTTATCTCATTCTTTATAGGAATCCCCAGCTTATCTTATTCTTTATAGGATACCCAGCTTTCTCATTATAGGAATCCCCAGCTTATCTCATTCTTGATAGGATTCCCCAGCCATCTCATTCTTGATAGGATTCCCCAGCTTATCTCATTCTTTATAGGAATCCCCAGCTTATCTTATTCTTATAGGATTACCCAGCTTATCTCATTTTATAGGAATCCCCAGTTATCTCATCTTGATAGGATTCCCAGCTTATCTCATTCTTTATAGGAACCCCAGCTTTTCTCATTCTTTATAGGATTCCCCAGCTTATCTCATTCTTTTATAGGAATCCCCAGTATCTCATTTTATAGGATTCCCCAGCTTATCTCATTCTTTATAAGAATCCCAGCTTATCTAATTCTTCATAGGAATCCCCAGCTTATCTTATTCTTTAAGGAATCCCCAGTTATCTCATTTTATAGGAATCCCCAGCTTATCTCATTCTTGATAGGATTCCCCAGCTTATCTCATTAAGTGGCCCTCTCACCCTTCACTGTAACCGCCGTATAGGTCCCCCCTACCAGAACCGACTCCCCCCAAGAAGAAGAAGCCCAGAACCTCCTTCACAGGCTGCAGATCTGTGAGTTGGAGAAGCGGTTCCACAGAAATACTTGGCCTCTGCAGAGAGGGCAGCACTGGCCAAAGCCCTTAAAATGACAGATGCCCAGGTGAAGACTTGGTTCCAGAACAGAAGAACTAAGTGGAGGTAAGTGTCAGCTTGTACCCTCTACCCACAACCCCCCAACACTGGTACCATGTTCACTCTCCCCCTAATTAGTGCAGATGGGTTCTCATTACCATATCCTCCAAATACGTCATTACACCCTTGGGTAAGTTCTACTACAGACAAATTCACCAGGGGGTGATGGTGGTATGTAATTAATTAATGGATATAATAAAATGAATTAATGGATGTAGCCATGTTACTCAAATCTCATGGCTGATCTATAGAGAGTTAACTAACACAGAAATAAACTAATAGAAGGTTTAGAAAATAATACTAAAATAATACTAATAATAATACTAATAATCCTTTATGTACCTCACAACACACATACAACCCCCTTTTTTAGAGACTACAGATATCCCTTCTACAGTATCTCTCTATGGGCAGATCATAGATTATATTATATAGATAGATTGATAATTACATTAACCCCCCCCCCATTTAAAACCTCATATCCAGTGTTATTATGTATAGTTAGCACCATGAGTTATTATGTATAGTTAGCACCATGAGTTATTATGTATAGTGGCACCATGTGTTATTATGTTTTGTTTACACCAGTTTTATATATAGTTTGCACCATGTGTAATTACGGATTGTTACACCATGTGTTATTATGTGAAGTTAGCATCACGTGTTATTATGTATTGTTTACACTATGTGTTATTATGTATTGTTTACACTATGTGTTTGATCAGTATGTTCAGTATGTATTTTTATGTGCAATCAGAGAGATCACCATGTGAAACTCAATATATACTTTCATTATTCTTAAAAGTAAAGGGCAAGTTTATGTCAGAAGTACACAGTGTTCTACCGAATGTTCATTATTATGTTTGTTTGTTTGTTTTGAAGGCTCATTTACTACCTACGGTATTAAGGTCATGTTAATGGCAGAACCTACAATATTACCCTGTATGTTTAAACACTTGGTAAATTTTTAGTTAAACAATGTAATTTTGTCCATTAGGAATAGTTAATATCACACATACACACTACACTACATTAGGTTATATATCACACCACACATACACTGCATTTGGTTATATACTGTATCACTCACACAACACACACACCCACACACACACACAGTTTTAGGTTTTATACATACAACTGCATTAGGTATTTATCACACACGCACACTGCATTAGGTTATAGGTTATATATCACCCAAAGTACACTGCATTGGGTTATAAATCACCCACACACTGCATTAAATATATCATACACAGACACACACATTTCATTAGGTTATATATCTACCGCACATACATTACATTAGGTTATACAGTATATCTATCTACATACATTACATTTTATATATCTACTACACATACATTACATTAGGTTATATATCTACGCACATACATTACATTAGGTTATACAGTATATCTACTACACATACATTCATATTTATATCTACTACACATACATTACTTAGTTTATATATCTACTACACATCATCACATTAGGTTATATATCTACTACGCATACATCAATTAGGTTATATATCTACTATGCATACATCACATTAGGTTATATATCTACTACGTAATACCATTAGGTTATATATCTACTATGCATACATCACATTAGGTTTATACTACTATGCATACATCACATTAGGTTAATACTACCATGTATACATACTTAGGTTATATATCTACCGCGTATACATTACATTAGGTTATATATCTACACCACGCATACATTACATTAGGTTATATATCTACTACGCATACATTACATGGGTTATATATCTCCTTCACATACATTACCATAGGTTATATATCTACTTCACATACATTACATTAGGTTATAGATCTCTACACATACATTACATTAGGTTATATATCTACTACGTATCATTACACATTAGGTATATATCTACTCTACATCATTACATTAGGTTATATGTCTACTACGTATACATTACATAAGGTTATATATCTAACATACGTATTACATTAGGTTATATATCTACTCACATACATTACATTATGTTACATGTCTACTACGTATACTTACATTAGGTTATATATCTACTTGTATACATTACATAAGGTTATATATCTACTACGCATACATTACATTGGTTTATATATCTACTACACATACATTACATTAGGTTATAGATCTACTTCACATACATTACATTAGGTTAGATCTACTTCACACATTACATTGGTTATATATACTACACATACATTACATTAGGTTATTAATACTACACGTATACATTACATCAGGTTATATATCACTCCACATACATTACATTAGGTATATATCTACTACGTATCTTACATTAGGTTATATATCTACTACACATACATTACATTAGGTTATATATCTACTACGCATACATACTTATTAGGTTTATATCTACTAGCATACATTACATTGGTTATGTCTACTACACATGCATTACATTAGGTTAAATATCTACTACTTATACTTACATTAGGTTTATATGTACTACACATACTACATTAGTTATATCTACTATACATACACTACATTAGGTATAGATCTACTACGTATACATTACATTAGGTTATAGATCTACTACAAATACATTACATTAGGTTATATATCTACTACGCATACATTACATTATGTTATGTCTACTACACTGCATTACATTAGGTTAAATATCTACTACGTATACATTACATTAGGTTATATATCTACTACAATACATTACATTAGGTTATATTCTACTATACATACACTACATTAGGTTATATATCTACTATACATACACTACATTAGTAATATATCTACACGTATACATTACATTAGGTTATAGATCTACTACACATACATTACATTAGGTTTATATATCTACTATACATACACTACATTAGGTTATATATCACTACGTATTCATTACATTGGTTATAGATCTACTACACATACATTACATTAGGTTATATATCTACTATACATACATTACATTAGGTTAGATCTCTACACAATACATACATTAGGTTATATGTACTACACATACATTACATTAGGTTATATATCTACTACACATACATTACATTAGGTTATATATCTACTATACATACATTACTTAGGTTTTATTATGTACTACACATACATTACATTAGGTTATATATCTCTACACATACATTACATTAGGTTATACTACTATACATACATTACATTAGGTTATATATCTACTACGTATACATTACATTAGGTTATATATGTACTACACATACATTCATTAGGTTATATATCTACACCATACATTACATTAGGTTATATATCTACTATACATACATTACATTAGGTTATATACACGCGTATACATTACATTAGGTTATATATCTACCACGCATACATTACATTAGGTATATATCTACTACGCATACATTACATTAGGTTATATATCTACTTCACATACATTCATTAGGTTATATATCTACTTCACATACATTACATTAGGTTTTAGATCTACTACACACATTACATTGGTTATATATCTACTACGTATACATTACATTAGGTTATATATCACTCTACATACATTACATAGGTATAGTCTACTACGTATACATTACATAAGGTATATTCTACTACGTATACATTACATTAGGTTATATATCTACTCAACATACATTACATTATGTTACATGTCTACTACGTATACATTACATTAGGTTATATATCTACTATGTATACATTACATAAGGTTATATATCTACTACGCATACATTAACTTAGGTTATATATCTACTACACATACATTACATTAGGTTATAGATCACTTACATACATTAGTTAGATCTACTTCACATACATTACATTAGGTTTATATCTACTACATACATTACATTAGGTTATATTATCTACTATCACATACATCATGTATATATCTACTACTCCACATACATTACATTAGGTTATATATCTACACGTATACATTACATTAGGTTATATATTCTACATACACATACTTACATTAGGTTATATACTACTACGCATACATTACATTAGGTTATATATCTACTAAGCATACATTACATTAGGTTATGTCTACTACACATGCATTACATTAGGTTAATATCTACTACGTATACATTACATTAGGTTATATGTACTACACACATACATTACATTAGGTTATAATCTACTATACATACACTACATTAGGTTATAGATCTACTACGTATACATTACATTAGGTTATAGATCTACTACAAATACATTACATTAGGTTATATATCTACTACGCATACATTCATTAGGTTATGTCTACTACACATGCATACATTAGGTTAATATCTACTACGTTACAATACATTAGGTTATATATCTACTACAAAATACATTACATTAGGTTATATATCTACTATCATACACTACATTAGTTATATATCTACTATACATACACTACATTAGGTTATATTTCTACTACGTATACATTACATTAGGTTATAGATCTACTACACATACTTACATTAGGTTATATATCTACTATACATACACTACATTAGGTTATATATCTACTACGTATTCATTACATTAGGTTATAGATCTACTACCATACATTACATTAGGTTATATATCACTATACATACATTACATTAGGTTTATCTACTACAAATACATTACATTAGGTTATATATGTACTACACATACATTACATTAGGTTATATATCTACTACACATACATTACATTAGGTTATATATCTACTATACATACATTACATTAGGTTATATATGTACTACACATACATTACATTAGGTTTATATCTACTACACATACATTACATTAGGTTATATATCTATATACATACATTACATTAGGTTATATATCTACTACGTATACATTACATTAGGTTATATATGTACTACACATACATACATAGGTTATATATCTACTACACATACATTACATTAGGTTTATATCTACTATACATACATACATTAGGTTATATCTACTACGTATACATTACATTAGGTTATATATCTACTACGCATACATTACATTAGGTTATATATGTACTACACATACATTACATTAGGTTATAGATCTACTACAAATACATTACATTACATTAGGATATGTATCTACTACTACACACACACACTCATTACATTTAGTTGTATATAAACACCACACCCCAGATACATACATTACATTAACTTATATAGATCCCAATACACACTATAGAAGAATATGTATAAAAATACTTGGAAAGGGGTTAATAGTTCATCTTGTTTGAAGTACAGACAGAAGACAAAGTACATGTAGTAGCTTGAAGCTGACAGTCTTATTACAGTAGCTGGATACTGTGCCTTCATTTTCATAAAGGTTATATCTGTTTGTAATTAAACATAACTGTCAGAATGTATGCATGTATGTAGTGTGTGTGTTGGGTGTGTAGATGAGAACATGTATGTTTTCAGTGAATGGTGCACACATTAAAAATTGTGTACACATGATGCAATATTTCGGGCCGACAGATTGATAGTCGAGTATATCGGGCAAAAATAATTGCATTGGTTTTCATCCACCACCATTGGTTTGGACAGAGGAATGGCGATCATAAATGTCTGAACACCATGGCCGATCATGTGGTCCTATTTGCCGCGACCAACGTCATTCTCACTTTGCTAACAGATCACACATGATATTGAAAGTGTGAGAGAATTGCACCAGTGGCCTAGACCTAAATAAGATTCTTGAAGCAACTGCATTTTGTGAACTTAATTGTCTTCTATGTGAAACCTTGTACCTGTAGTCATTGTAGATCTTACAATCTATTCTCCTACCTGCTGACAATAAAATCTCCCTGTCCATGTCAGTGACTATCCTAGGTGTGTATGTGGTTTCCTACTGACAGAGCACATTCCCAAACTGGGGGTCACGCAGTTTTAAGGCCACTTAGAGACATTATTACATTTGTCTCTATCAAGTTCACTTATGTTGCTGTGCCTGGAATATTTTGTATTTCGGTTTCATTTAAAAACACTCATTACAAAAGGCCCATTCATTTCTACAGCTTAATGGCTGATCATTAGCAGAATCATTGAGATAATTAACCTGTGTGATCCTCCCCAGTGTAGGCAATTTCTGGCTCCATGCAATAGTGTAACTATGGCTCATTCAAGTTGGCAAATATGTTAAGGGCATCTGCATGAATAGTAAATAATACATGATCCTAATTATTGGATGGATGGCCTGATGTGTTTACTGCATGCAGACACCAGTGAAATATTCATAACTAGATTTCTGTCTGGGGAAGGATTTTCCTATATTATTTATTGCACTGTATATCCTCCGAAGAGGGAAGATGTAGAGTGACACAGTGATTATGTAGAATGGAGATAAATCTTTAATCCAGTCTATCCAATGTCCTGAATAACTTTCCCACTTGGTACACCATGGGCAAATTTTTCGGGCCGACCGACCGTTCACCACAAGCGAGCGATCTAACGGCACAAATTATTGTTCAGCGCAAAAAATTGTGTGGTCCATAGGCAACCACACTCCTGTTTGCCTGTCCAGGCGGACAGGCGATAGACATTGGTCACCGTTAACAGCATACACGCCGGCAATTTTTTTGGGCCAACCATATACAAAAATATCGGTTGGTTTGCCAGAAAAATTGCCTCATGTGTACCCAGTTTAAAGGGCCAGATCTCCAATAATCTCTAATATTGGGTTTATATTTGGTTATACTGGAAGCATCTATAAACCATGGAGTTTGTCTGGTTATTAATGGGGAACATTATTCACTATCAGTGGAAATGGATGAATGGATTTTTTTTATTTATGTAACAATTTAGACCTATTTTAGTTTTAATAATTTATACAAACAGTTATATTTCCCTTTATTATTATTCCTATTATTGACTCTTTTATTTCCCTTATTAACCATTGTATCCTAGATAGATTCTTTCACTCTCCCTTATTGGAGAAACCAGCTCTGATCTCCCATTGAATATTTGGATTTTAAAAGGTCAAAGTTTGGTGAAGGTAGTGAGGGTAGATCGTTCATTTCCACATTTCAGATTTCTGGTTCAGATTAGGTTTATAACTGTAACATTAGTGGTGTCGGGGTCAACGGTGCCAAATACTATGATATGTCCCTAGTTTCATTAAATTTCAGCAGAAAGAGACAGTAAGGCTGAGGCAACCCTGTAAAGCGTCCTAGCGGAACAGAAATGTGCGTGTTTCCGATGCGCTAGTGAACATTGCTGTGCTATTGTGCAATTAAATGCTGATCGATTGCAGTTCGATTAGCGATCACATCATATCGCATGGCAGCACACAACAATTGGCCACAACTTTTGTGTGTGTGCTTTTTAAGATTGTAATCGGGATTGGATCACATGTTACAACATGGCAGTGTGGCCTGCCCTAGGTACTGGGCCACACTGACACATTTCTTGCTTCCAATGCGTTTTGTGATCCGTTAGCGTGTGTATTGTGTATGTATGTAGTGCTTTTCAATGTGAGTTGCCACACTAAATGAGCTGCAATCTGTTTTCACTCACATGAAACATGCATTGCGGCTGCTTTTTTCACACCGCGCTTGCAGTGCCTTATTTATAAAGGCGCAGTATCGCAATTTTATACCCACGACTGTACTTTTACTATAAGCCACGATATTGGAATATATTGAATAAAGCCTACAATGTGGCCAATACATTGTAACAACAATGGCATGTATTCTCATGAACTAACGGTAACAAAACGCAATCAGAAGCGCGTGAGAAACACGCCAGTGTGGCCCAGCCCAAAGGTGAGTTCATTAAACACACAGACTAAGTCACAGACTAAATGCTTTTTCATACAGATATCTTTTGTATTTCTTCCTTCATGGCCCCACGACATGGTAACATTTAGTAAATAGATTGATCCTATACTAAATAATGAATAACAATCTTTTTCAGTAGAACCACATGATTGGCCGTTTCCAATGCACTTATATTTATAACTGTCTCGGTTTGCAATTTCATACCACTAAACGCTGTTCCCTAGTGTGGCAGCACATGTGGCATTTCCAATCCTGAGAGTTTCTCCAGAGGAAACCATGATCACACAAATTAGTTCCCTATTCAGTGGGCCTTACATACCATAATCAAATCACAGGTGGCTTTGTGGGGTTGATTTTGGTATCAGTAGCAGTTCAAAAACACCTGCATGGGACAGGGGGCTGGGGGTTCCCATTTCATGTCAAATTTCAGCGAGTCTTGGAATGTTTTGGAGGAAGGTGTGGAATATAGAAGATCCACAATACGGGAGATTCAATAAGGGTGAGGCCACACTGCAACGCACAGGAATCGCGCAACAAATCGCGAGCGTTATCACACCGCGATTGTGCGCGCGATTCTTGTGCATTTCGCATTCACATTTGGGCATGCGTTTTTGCCCTTTTGCGTTATGGAAACGCATGCATTAACGCCACCAAAATGGTGAATGCATGCGTTTTAGGTGAAAATCGCAGGCGCAAACGCAAACGCGTGCGCAAAAAACGCGCTACTGGGGCCTAGCCCTAAAAGTTCTTATCATATAAAATGGTGCTAATTTTGCCCCAACCAATCAATCTTATTTAACATTTGAAAGCTAACATCTGATTAGCATCATTTTTAACGATAAGAACTTTTATTGAATCTCCCATAAGCTTTTGGATTATAATGGAGGATGTACCCCCTACTAACAATTACAAGGATATACGGAGATAAGTCACTTGAAGTTCCATGACCTCTATAAGGTAGCTCCTCAGTGATTTTTAATATCCATATAATTTATTAGTATAACGTACCGTATATACAGGGTTATTCAATAAAAGTCTTATCGTTAAAAATGGTGCTAATTTTGCCCCAACCATCAATATGTTAGCTTTCAGATGTTAAGAAGATCTGATTGGTTGGGGCAAGATTAGCACCATTTTAAATGATAAGACCTTTTATTGAATCTCCCTGGTTGTACATTAACAAGAGATTCATAAAAGTTCTTATCGTTTAAAATGGTGTTATTTTGCCCCAACCAATCAGATCTTATTTAACATTTAAAAGCTAACATCTGATTGGTTGGGGCAAAATTAGCACCATTTTAAACGATAAGAACTTTTATTGACTACCCTGTAAATGTTTATAACAGACCTTACTATGTCATGCATAATAATACAATAAAAGTTGGGCTATGTCATCAGTTATTTGGTGCTTAGCCTTGTTATAATTGACACATGCTCATGTATTCTAGGGAATGATGTCCCTCTACTATGTAGATATTACAAGTCACATGATCCATGTAAAAACACTTGGCCTGTGATCTGCTTTTATATGGTCATACAACTCACATAGGATTCTAGTGTCCTACTGTCCTTATTTAACAATAGGCATACATTTTAACCTAGAGTATAGAGAAACAGGCCACCACACATCATTTCTTAAGGTACTTGGAAACACATTGGCAATGTGTAGAAAAGCTGCAAAATGTGCATTTTGGATAAACGGTTTTCATTGTTGCTATTTTTGTATTAAGGGCTAACCCAATAAATGTTCTCCACCCATATACTTTACAGAAAAAATGATTTGCAGACAGCTTTTCAATCCCTGAATTCCCAATAAGCATACTGCTTCGGGGAAAAGAGACAGGTACTTATTGAGGGTTGGTGCAAAAAAAGTGTTTGTCCATTCTGTCAATCTGTGTAACCAATCAGATGTTAGCTAACACTAAAACATTAAAAAGCTAAAACCTGAAGGCTGCCACAAATCAATAGTACGGGCAAACTTTTTCACCTATTGCATCAGGCAAAATGTTTATGGATGAATTACATCCAGGGTATATTAACTTATATTTCAAATGACAACAATAGAAGGGGAGATAATGGGGAGTGACAATGTTCATTTTAGTATTATTTCTTCTTCTCAGTATATCGACAATGAATGTTTCAATAAAGAACCATCGGTATGTTAAAGGTCCAACCATTTATATAGTCCAGATTCTCTTTGAATAAAGGTTTGTACACACGTGCAATCGTGGGTCCGTGACACACGATGTGTATGAACAGCCAATTCGGCGACAATCGTGCAGTGTATGGGCACTTTATCGTGAAACGCCCGCCAGTTGGGCAATAATCCCTGACCGAACGCCCATTTCAGCTGAGAAAGTGCCCATACCGGGACGAATTTCGGCTGAAGCCAACGTTTATACACAGTGTGCGTATTGATCGCACGTGTGTACGAACCTTTAGGCTGGGTTCACACAACAGTTATTCAGGCCACTGAGTGATATTCTGTGTATTGGTTGGTCAACCCCAAAACTCTGAGGTGTTTTGTACACTGTAAATGTCGGACAAAGAATCTCACCATGTGTACCAGCCCTTAGTACCATTCTCCTTATGTTTATACACTTTGTATTAGTGAGATTGCATTGCATGAGTAGTGCTAACATGCACAAGATTACCTTTAATCTGCTTTCATTATTACCTCACAGAGCTTTCAGTAGCTCTGGGAAATCCATCAGAATCTTGGCTCTTTCATTTATCATGGAGATTCCAGATCATCCACATGCTACTGACCTGCTGTTCATATTAGAAGGAATCTCGTGTATTTCAGTTAGCCGCACAAAAAAACCCTTAGGATCTGGGTGACTTGTCTAAGAGAATGCAGGCCCATGTGCAAACCCTAGGGAAGCCAAGCTATGAATCTATAGGACTATCTTCAGATAAATTATATTTGCCCTGACTTCTATCCCAGAAATTGTTGATTTCAACAATGCATCTCTTTCTTAGTATGTAAAGTTTATATTTCTTCCCATTCCTGGTAAACCAAGGCTCTACCATTTGTCTCTCCCATTTTATGACCAAGGCATGCTCAGTGTGTTGTATCTGGGAAGAGCTAAGCAGCTCACCAATCAGCTACTTTTTAACTTGCTGTGCTAAGGAGAGGAAGAGGTTTTGATCAATCATTGTAATCAGCAGGATCTGTGTTATAAGGGATCTATTTATAGGTTCCTATACTGCAGTTGGGTATCTCTCCTTCCTTCCTTTCTGCAGCTCTCAGCTCTTCTCAGCTTTTTTTTCTTCTGAAAAGCTAAACGAGTCTGTGTGAAGCTCAGAGCTTTCAGGAGAGAGGATGGGAGGGGGATAGGAATCCCCAACTTATTTTTTCTTTATAGGAATCCCCAGCTTATCCAATTTTATAGGAAAGCCCAGTTTATTATTCTTTTTAGGAATCCCCAGCTTATCTCATTCTTAATAGGAATCCCCAGTTTATCTCATTCTTTATAAGAATTGCCCAGCTTATCTCATTCTTTATAGGAATCCCCAGCTTTTCTCATTCTTTATAGGATTCCCCAGCTTATCTCATTCTTTATAGGAATCCCCAGCTTATCTCATTCTTTATAGGATTCCCCAGCTTTTCTCATTCTTTATAGAATCCCCAGCTTATCTATTTTTCATAGGAATCCCCAGCTTCTTATTCTTTATAGGATTCCCCAGCTTACTCATTCTTTATAGGAATCCCCAGCTTATCTCATTCTTTAGGAATCCCAGCTTTCTCTCATTCTTTATAGATTCCCCAGCTTTCTCATTCTTTATAGGAATCCCCAGCTTATCTCATTCTTTATAGGAATCCCCAGCTTTTCTCATTCTTTATAGGATTCCCCAGCTTTTCTCATTCTTTATAGGATTCCCCAGCTTATCTCATTCTTTATAGGAATCCCCAGCTTATCTCATTCTTTATAGGAATCCCCAGCTTTTCTCATTCTTTATAGGATTCCCCAGCTTATCTCATTCTTTATAGAATCCCCAGTTTATCTCATTCTTTATAGGATTCCCCAGCTTATCTCATTCTTTATAAGAATCCCCAGCTTATCTAATTCTTCATAGGAATCCCCAGCTTATCTTATTCTTTATAGGAATCCCCAGTTTATCTCATTCTTTATAGGAATCCCCAGCTTATCTCATTATTTATAGGATTCCCCAGCTTATCTCATTCTTTATAGGAATCCCCAGTTTATCTAATTCTTCATAGGAATCCCCAGCTTATCTCATTATTTATAGGATTCCCCAGTTTATCTCATTCTTTATAAGAATCCCCAGTTTATCTCATTCTTTATAGGAATCCCCAGCTTATCTTATTCTTTATAGGATTACCCAGCTTATCTCATTTTATAGGAATCCCCAGCTTATCTCATTCTTGATAGGATTCCCCAGCTTATCTCATTCTTTATAGGAATCCCCAGCTTATCTTATTCTTTATAGGATTACCCAGCTTATCTCATTTTATAGGAATCCCCAGCTTTCTCATTCTTGATAGGATCCCAGCTATCTCATTCTTGATAGGATTCCCCAGCTTATCTCATTCTTTATAGGAATCCCCAGCTTATCTTATTCTTTATAGGATTACCCAGCTTATCTCATTTTATAGGAATCCCCAGCTTATCTCATTCTTGATAGGATCCCCAGCTTATCTCATTCTTTATAGGAATCCCCAGCTTTTCTCATTCTTTATAGAATTCCCCAGCTTATCTCATTCTTTAGAGAATCCCCACTTATCCATTCTTTATGGATTCCCCAGCTTATCTCATTCTTTATAAGAATCCCCAGCTTATCTAATTCTTCATAGGAATCCCCAGCTTATCTTATTCTTTATAGGAATCCCCAGTAAAGATACATTTGAGGGTTACAGAAATCGAAAGATACATTTGAGGGTAACAGAAATCGAAAGGTACATTTGAGGGTTACTGATTCAGGAAGTTCGGAAGAGTTCGAGTTCGTCTGACCTATTAAAGTTCGGGTTGAACTCGGGTTCAGGTTCGTTCCAACTCTAGTCACAATACTCTGTCAAGCTGATAGAAACCTTTGCCGAGTTTGGTTTATTAAGTAAGCAAATAAATGCTTGTATGTATAACGGGAGTTAAACAACAATGATAATAAGAATGTTTCTTTCACATCCATTACATATATACCCTGTAATAATCAATGAGTTTATTTACATACCACGCAGTTGGCCACATGAAGGATAGGTAGGTACATGGGAAATAACACTTAGTAGATTACACTTGGGTTGGTTTACATTTGTGTTGCCAAAAGATCCGGCTTTGAGATTTTTTTCAACTGTCGTTTTCTTAATTTCCTTATTTAGCACAACCCTCTGGTATCCATTGAATCAGTAAAGGATCCCCCTGCAATTACATCCCAGCATGATGTGGCAGCATCAAGATGGGACTTTTAGCTTCGTGTGTGTATATTATAAGTGATCAAGGATGTTAGTGTCAGAGGAAGCAGCGGGGAGGAGGCGATCGAGGGTAAGTTTAAAGGGTTCCCTCCTAGCTAAGGTAAGACATAGCTCCTTAACCTCCTGTTCTTCCATTAAAGTAAAAAAGTATAAATACACTTTTGCAGTGGAGATAACCTTTAAATTAGGGTATAGGAATTATTTAACTTTTTACTGCTAAACGGTCTTTGTGTTTCCAGCAGATGTTACAAATTTCATCCATAGACAAGCTATCTGAGACCTGCAAACACCTGTATGGGATTTAAATAAAGTAGGACCACAGTTTCTTTTATAGTGTCATTTATTCATTTTTATCAACCATATATCTTTAGTTTAGGGGAGGCCCACAGAAGTTTGAAGTAACAGGATGGCTACAGATTCAATCAGTTCGAACAACAGATGAAGGAATATACAGATGTCTTGCCAAAAACAAGATTGGGGAAGTTATAGCCAAAGCCACACTCACTGTTCTTACACCAGGTAAAATTATACTGTCATTCTGTTGGTTGATTTGAAACTAAATGTGGATGCCTAATTGTATTACCGTATATAACAGTGGTTTTCAGTCTTTAAAAAAATCTGAAAATCTTACCGTGTATACTCGAGTATAAGTCGACTCGAGTATAAGTCGAGGTACCCATTTTTACCTTAAAAATGAGTAAAACCAATTGACTCGAGTATAAGTCGAGGGTAGAGTCTCCCCTCCAGCCCCAGGTCCAGCCCCAGGAATAAAACCTATTTCCCTGCACCCATCTTCTCACCCTGCCACTACACTACACTACTATACAGTAACTACACTACCTACTACTCCCTGCACCCATCTTCTCACCCTGCACCTCCACTACACTACACTACACTACTACAGTACACTACACTACTACTCTCCTGCACCCTTCTTCTCACCCTGCCACTACACTACACTACACTACTACGTACACTACACTACTCCCTGCACCCATCTTCTCACCCTGCCACTACACTACACTACTACTAATGCCTTACCTTTGCAGGAGAGTCCGGGCCCCCGACATCTTGATGGAGGAATCCGGCTGCCGCTCCACTGATGGTCGCTCCACTGACGTCACGACTCGGCGCCGATCTAATTTCCCGGCGGCCGAGTCGTGACGTCAGTGGATGCGACCATCAGTGGACGCGGCAGCCGGATTCCTTCACCAGTAAGCGACTGACTCGAGTATACGTCGAGGTTCAGTTTTCAGGCTGTTTTCACAGCCTGAAAACCTCGACTTATACTCGAGTATATACGGTATATTGGTTTATACTCTAGTAAAGCCCTTCTTCTAACTTGTCTGGTGGCCATTCGCTGCGCATCCTCTGTGCTTCTGGATGATGTCACTACTCGTAGCCGAGTAGTGATGTCATCCAGAAGCGCAGGAGCCGAGTAGTGATGTCATCCAGAAGCGCAGAGGATGTGTAGTGAGCGGACGCCGGACAAGGTAGGAGAAGGCAACAAGGAATTGGAGTCCCCAATACTTACAAATAAGAGTATAACCTTCTTTATTTGTGCATATAACAAACCAACCAAAAAGGTTGGTTTGTTATATGCACCTATGTATCTGGAATATCACCGGAAAGGATGCTATTTTTGGCTGTGAAGTCTTTGCATACCCAATGGCATCCATAGAATGGAGAAGGATGGATCAGAGATGCTGCTTCCAGAGATGATCCCCACATATCGGTCCAGGTAATTAGTTTTACAGTATTACATGTTTTTTGGGGTTTTTTCTAACTGGCTTTTGCACTACAACTAAATTATTTTGTATAATAATAAATGAGGTTGGAATATGAAAGAGATCATTTTTAGGGGCATTAACTAAGCATTGTCTTTACCAATTAGATTAAAGCAGCCCCTACACTTGTCTCATCTAACTATCCAGCTGGTCATTCCATTGGAACCTGTCTGCAATATGTAACAACCAGCGCATAACCTCATATGGCTGATCTCCCGCATTTTTAAGGGGAAGGCTGGCTATGTGAGCACTCCCTTACTTGAAGTAAGGGTGTTGGACGAAGAAAATGTATTGAGCTTGTGAGCCATGTATCGTTTCTCTTCGACCAACACTGACATTCTATTGATTTCTGCTCAATACTGCTTAGCTATTCTGGACTAAGACATGTTAGTTAGGATGGCTGAGTTCAGTGCTGAGTAGGGTTCACTGTTAACTTTTGCCTTTCATTCAACTCCCCGAACATTAAGTTTAGGCTAGCAATGGACCCTAATTACAAACACACTCAAACAAAGTAATTTAAAAAAATAGGACATGGCTGGGTGAACCAGTGCCCCCCCCCCAAATGCCCCACCCCCTTCCCTTTGTCACTGCACCAATCACTAGGGAGGATCAACCCTTCCAAGGGAGCTGGATGATATCAATTAGCTTCGCACCATAAGAAAAGCGCTTTAGTTTTAAGTTTAAGTAACTTTTTTTTCTTTTATGTCAGTTCCATTTCAATGTAGAAGAAATGCAGAATATTTAGATTATTTAAAAAAAATTTAAATGTTCAAGCCAAATTAAATTAAAATGTCACACCACTTATTGCATTCTGGGCCATGTGTAAATGTTTCTTGTCTGTGGAGATGCATCTTTTATGGTATTTCAGCAATGTACGTTCCAGTCACTGAAGAGGGATACGCTACAAGAAGTGTGTAAAATAGCACCAGACTGCGAGTGCTCACTAGGGAGCCTCTGGGGCTAGAAGTCTGAACATTGCACAAGCTGCTTGACTCAACAGTGAAAGAACTTATTGAAAGCATCAGAAGTCTTGACGCATTATCATGGATGCTTCTTGATTGTAAGAGGCCATGCTGATGAAATTACAGCACATCTCTCCAATGTAATTTACCATGTTTGGGGAATGGCTAGTTATACATGCCAACTACTGACTCCAATATATTACATCACAATATAAACCCAAGGAAAGTCACCATTTGCATTTATTTACAGTATTTTTCTTAAATAATGCTTAATAAATTCTGCAGTGCTTTGGTTAGTTGAGTAAGTTTATGTCAGGGCAGGGCTTGCCCTTTCCATTGTTAAGAATAACCATGGGTGTATGGATGTGTCTTTTTGATTGTGGTAGGATTAGCACTGTTAATGAATTTTTAGTATATAATGTGTCCGACAGAATATCTTACAGGATCTGCTCTCATAACAGACTAGTGAATGTTGCAGCATATTATGGATAAGTACCATCTTCCTTTTCAGCCTTAGTGCTGATCTTCCTAATTCTTTGCTGTTTCTTTCCATTAGAAACATTTTTTCAAGACCCTAGTGAGTACACTTCCTCCTTCCTGCAGCTGTTCTAGCTATATAATCCACTTTTGATGGATAAGCTTGGCGTCTTTCTTCTTCCCCCTGCTTAAATAAACCTTCTGATGTTGCTCATGGTATTTAAACCACTTAACTGTGCTTCCATTGAAGGTTATGGACTAAATGACAATAAAAATAAGCATGGTTATTCTCATGAAGATTATGGTGGATTTGCTCTAATGTAAAGGGAGATATTCCATTTTATATAGGAAAACATATGTCCTGTTTATTGTTTGATCCTTACTTCTGAGCTATTCTTTTTCTAACAATAATTAGTATTTTTTAGCCTCATATAAACAGGGATGTCAAACGTGTCAAACGTGCGACAAATTCCTGGACGGACAGGGGATGCGGAGTTTGTAGTTTTTAAACAACTGGAGGCCCCCAGATATCAAAGGTGGAAAAACTGCTACAGTATCTTAGTCTACAAATTATGTACCCAATGTACAGTTACCATACTCCTTATAGAAGCCCAGTAAGGTAATGATGCACAGTTTCCATCCCAGCTCATAGAAGCCCTTGGTCAATAAGGTAATTGATGCACAGTTACCATCCGTGCTCACAGAAACCCTTGGTCAGTAAGGTAATTGGTGTACAGTTACCATCTCAGTTCACAGAAGCCCTTGGTCAGTAAAGTAATTGATGTACAGCTACCATCCCTGCTCATAGAAGCCCTTAGCCAGAAAGGTTCCCAAATTCGATGCATACATTCGAGGGTTACCGAAACCAAAGGAAACATTCGAGGGTTACAGAAATGAAAGGATACATTTGAAGGTTACAGAAATGAAAGGATACATTTGAGGGTTACAGAAATGAAAGGATACATTTGAGGGTTACAGAAATCGAAAGATATATTTGAGGGTTCAGAAATCGAAGGATACATTCGAGGGTTACAGAAATCGAAAGATACATTTGAGGGTTACAGAAATCGAAGGATACATTTGAGGGTTACAGAAATCGAAAGATACATTTGAGGGTTACAGAAATCGAAAGTACATTTGAGGGTTACAGAAATCGAAGGATACATTTGAGGGTTACAGAAATAGAAAGATACATTTGGAGGTTACAGAAATAGAAGAGACTTTGAGGGTTGCAGAAATCGAAGGATACATTCGAGGGTTACAGAAATCGAAAGTACATTCGAGGGTTACAGAAATCGAAGGATACATTCAGGGTTACGAAATTGAAAGATACATTCGAGGGTTACAGAAATCGAAAGATACATTTGAGAGTTACGAAATCGAAGGATACATTCGAGGGTTACAGAAATCGAAGATACATTCGAGGGTTACAGAAATCGAAAGATACATTTGAGGTTTACAGAAATCGAAGGATACATTCGAGGGTTACGAAATCAAAGATACATTTGAGGGTTACAGAAATCGAAAGATACATTTGAGGTAACAAAAATCGAAAGGTACATTTGAGGGTTACTGATTCAGGAAGTTCGGAAGAGTTCGAGTTCGTCTGACCATTAAAGTTCGGGTTGAACTCGGGTTCAGGTTCGTTCCAACTCTAGTCACAATACTCTGTCAAGCTTAGAAACCTTTGCCGAGTTTGGTTTATTAAGTAAGCAAATAAATGCTTGTATGTATAACGGAGTTAAACAACAATGATAATAAGAATGTTTCTTTCACATCCATTACATATATACCCTGTAATAATCAATGAGTTTATTTACATACCACGCAGTTGGCCACATGAGGATAGGTAGGTACATGGGAAATAAACACCTGTAGTAGATTACCTTGGGTTTGGTTTACATTTGTGTTGCCAAAAGATCCGGCTTTGAGATTTTTTTCAACTGTCTGTTTTCTTAATTTCCTTATTTAGCACAACCCTCTGGTATCCCATTGAATCAGTAAAGATCCCCCTGCATATACATCCCAGCATGATGTGGCAGCATCAAGTGATGGGACTTTTAGCTTCGTGTGTGTATATTATAAGTGATCAAGGATGTAGTGTCAGAGGAAGCAGCGGAGGAGCGCGATCGAGGGTAAGTTTAAGGGTTCCCTCCTAGCTAAGGTAAGACATAGCTCCTTAACCTCCTGTTCTTCCATTAAAGTAAAAAAGTATAAATACACTTTTGCAGTGGAGATAACCTTTAAATTAGGGTATAGGAATTATTTACTTTTTACTGCTAAACGGTCTTTGTGTTTCCAGCAGATGTTACAAATTTCATCCTAGACAAGCTATCTGAGACCTGCAAACACCTGTATGGGATTTAAATAAAGTAGGACCACAGTTTCTTTTATATGTCATTTATTCTTTTTATCAACCATATTCTTTAGTTTAGGGGAGGCCACAGAAGTTTGAAGTAACAGATGGCTACAGATTCAATCAGTTCGAACAACAGATGAAGGAATATACAGATGTCTTGCCAAAAACAAGATTGGGGAAGTTATAGCCAAAGCCACACTCGTTCTTACACAGGTAAAATTATACTGTCATTCTGTTGGTTGATTTGAAACTAAATGTGGATGCCTAATTGTATTACCGTATATAACAGTGGTTTTCAGTCTTTAAAAAAATCTGAAATATTACCGTGTATACTCGAGTATAAGTCGACTCGAGTATAAGTCGAGGTACCCATTTTTACCTTAAAAATGAGTAAAACCAATTGACTCGAGTATAAGTCGAGGGTAGAGTCTCCCCTCCAGCCCCAGTCCAGCCCAGGAATAAAACCTATTTCCCTGCACCCATCTTCTCACCCTGCCACACACTACACTACTACAGTCACTACACTACTCCCTGCACCCATCTTCTCACCCTGCCACTACACAACACTACACTACTACAGTAACCTACACTACTCCCTGCACCCTTCTTCCACCCTGCCACTACACTACACTACACTACTACAGTACACTACACTACTCCCTGCACCCATTTCTCACCCTGCCACTACACTACACTACTACTAATCCTTACCTTTGCAGGAGAGTCCGGGCCCCCGACATCTTGATGGAGGAATCCGGCTGCCGCGTCCACTGATGGTCGCATCCACTGACGTCACGACTCGGCGCGATCTAATTTCCCGGCGCCGAGTCGTGACGTCAGTGGATGCGACCATCAGTGACGCGGCGCCGGATTCCTTCACCATAAGCGACTGACTCGAGTATACGTCGAGTTCAGTTTTCAGGCTGTTTTCACAGCCTGAAAACCTCGACTTATACTCGAGTATATACGGTATATTGGTTTATACTCTAGTAAAGCCCTTCTTCTAACTTGTCTGGTGGCATTCGCTGCGCATCTCCTGTGCTTCTGGATGATGTCACTACTCGTAGCCGAGTAGTGATGTCATCCAGAAGCGCAGGAGCCGAGTAGTGATGTCATCCAGAAGCGCAGGGATGTGTAGTGAGCGGACGCCGGACAAGGTAGGAAGGCAACAAGGAATTGGAGTCCCCAATACTTACAAATAGAGTATAACCTTCTTTATTTGTGCATATAACAAACCAACCAAAAAGGTTGGTTTTTTATATGCAAGAATAAAGAAGGCTTTACCCCTATTTGGAAGTATTGGTCATTGTAGATGTTTGGAAACTAGGTATGTTAATAAGGCACTTGAATAACAAACAAAAAAAAGTTTACGTACACAATATATATAAACACACAATATATAGTTATGATACTGTGCCTTTATAAATATGCCACTTATTTTGTAGTGGAAACAATGCATGTGAAGCGATCCTGCAATTTTGTAATTTCTCGGAATGATTAACCCTCTTTCTATTTTCATCCGAGACAGCTAAACATGACAGGAGTTTTCTTGGCCAAAACCGCGGAATAATTTGTTTGACGAAGACGTAGACAGCGAAGATTCCGATTATTACTGATATTTAATAACAATATCGATATTGTTACTTACCCACTCTTACTCTTCCATCTGTTGTAGGCTGAATATTTAAGATTCATAAAAAAAATAGCACTTTATCTTTTTTTGGACCAGCTTTTCTTTAAGCTTTGTGGAGTTTATATAGATATAAAAAAAATCTGGTTGTGGTTTTTTGTGTAGCTTTGTGAAACGTTCATTTCCATTGCACGCAGATTAAATGAATATTAAATATAACAAACGAAAACTGTGATAGCTGAATACGATGATGTGTTCCAGTATGTTATTGCAAAGTAAATGAAGTAAGAGTGGGTGTCAGCTTTTTGCAAAGGAAATGAAGTAAGAGTGGGTGTCAGCTTTCTTCAAAGGAAGTGAAGTAAGATTGGGTGTCAACTTTCTGCAAGGTGAGTGAAGTAAGAGTGGGGTGTCAGCTTTCTGCAAGGAAGTGGAATGTAAGAGTGGGTGTCAGCTTTTGCAAAGGAATGAAGTAAGAGTGGGGTGTCAGCTTTTGCAAAGGAAATGAAGTAAGAGTGGGTGTCAGCTTTCTTCAAAGAATTAAAGTAAGAATGGGTGTCCAGCTTCTTCAAAGGAAGTGAAGTAAGAGTGGGGTGTCAGCTTTCTTCAAAGGAATGAAGTAGAGTGGGTGTCAGCTTCTGCAAAGTAAATGAAGTAAGAGTGGGTGTCAGCTTTTTGCAAAGGAAATGAAGTAAAGTGGGTGTCAGCTTTCTTCAAGGAAGTGAAGTAAGAGTGGTGTCACTTTCTGCAAGGGAAGTGAAGTAAAAGTGTTTGTCAGCTTTCTGCAAGGGAAGTGAAGTAAGAGTGGGTGTCAGCTTTCTGCAAAGGAAGTGAAGTAAAAGTGTGTGTCAGCTTTCTGCAAGGGAAGTGAAGTAAGAGTGGGTGTCAGCTTTCTTCAAAGGAAGTGAAGTTAAGAGTGGGTGTCAGCTTTCTGCAAGTAAATGAAGTAGAGTGGGTGTCACTTTTTGCAAAGGAAAGGAAGTAAGAGTGGGTGTCAGCTTTCTTCAAAGGAAGTATAAGAGTGGGTGTCAGCTTTCTGCAAGGGAAGTGAAGTAAAGTGGTGTGTCAGCTTTCTGCAAGGGAAGTGATTAGAGTGGGTGTCAGCTTTCTGCAAGGGAAGTGTGTAAGAGTGGGGTGTCAGCTTTCTTCAAAGGAAGTAAGAAAGAGTGGGTGTCAGCTTTCTGCAAGGAAGTGAAGTAAGAGTGGGTGTCAGCTTTCTGCAAGGGAAGTGAAGTAAAAGTGTGTGTCAGCTTTCTGCAAGGAAGTGATGTAAGAGTGGGTGTCAGCTTTCTTCAAAGGAAGTGAAGAAAGAGTGGGTTTCAGCTTTCTGCAGGGAAGTGATGTAAGAGTGGGTGTCAGCTTTTTTCAAGGAAGTGAAAAAGAGTGGGTTGTCAGCTTTCTGCAAGGGAAGTGAAGTAAGAGTGGGTGTCAGCTTTCTGCAAGGGAGTAAGTAAATGTGTGTCAGCTTTCTGCAAGGGAAGTGAGTAAGAGTGGGTGTCACTTCTTCAAGGAGTAAGTAAAAGTGGTGGTTATCTTTCTGCAAAGGAAGTGAAGTAAGAGTGGGGTCGCTTTCTGCAAAGGAAGTGAAGTAAAGTGTGTGTCATTCTTCAAGGAAGTGAAGTAAGTGGGTGCAGCTTTCTGCAAGGGAAGTGAAGTAAGAGTGGGTGTCAGCTTTCTTCAAAGAAGTGAAGTAAGAGTGGGTGTCAGCTTTCTGCAAAGGTAAATGAAGTAAGAGTGGTGTCAGCTTTTGCAAAGGAAATGAAGTAGAGTGGGTGTCAGCTTTCTTCAAAGGAATAAGTAATAGTGGGTGTCAGCTTTCTTCGCAGGATAAGTAAGAGTGGGTGTCAGTTTCTGCAGGGAAGTGAAGTAAGAGTGGGTGTCAGCTTTCTGCAAGGGAAGTGAAGTAAGAGTGGGTGTCAGCTTTCTGCAAGGGAAGTGAAGTAGAGTGGTGTCAGCTTTCTGCAAGGAAGTGAAGTAAGAGTGGGTGTCAGCTTTCGCAAGGGAAGTGAAGTAAGAGTGGGTGTCAGCTTTCTCAAGGGAAGTGAAGTAATGTGGGTGTCAGCTTCTGCAAGGGAAGTGAGTAAGAGTGGGTGTCAGCTTTCTGCAAGGAGTGATGTAAGAGGTGGGTGTCAGCTTCTGCAAGGGAAGTGAAGTAAGAGTGGGTGTCAGCTTTCTGCAAGGAAGTGAAGTTAAAGTGTGTGCCAGCTTTCTGCAAGGGAAGTTGAAGTAAGAGTGGGTGTCAGCTTTCTTCAAGGAAGTAAGTAAAGTGGGTTCAGCTTTCTGCAAAGGAAATGAAGTAAGAGTGGGTGTCATGTTCTGCAAAGGAAAAGAGTAAGAGTGGGTGTCACTTCTGCAAAGTAAATGAAGTAAGAGTGGGTGTCACTTTTTGCAAAGGAAAGAGTAAGAGTGGGGTGTCAGCTTTCTTCAAAGGAAGTGAAGTAAGAGTGGGTGTCGGCTTTCTGCAAGGGAAGTGAAGTAAAAGTGTGTTCAGCTTTCTGCAAGGGAAGTGAAGTAAGAGTGGGTGTCACGCTTCTGCAAGGGAAGTGAAGTAAAAGTGTGTGTCAGCTTTCTGCAAGGAAGTGAAGTAAGTGGGTGTCAGCTTTCTGCAAGGGAAGTGAAGTAAAGTGTGTCCTTTCTGCAAAGGAGTGAAGAAGAGTGGTGTCAGCTTTCTGCAAGGGAAGTGAAGTAAAGTGGGTGTCAGCTTCTCAAAGGAGTGAATAAGAGTGGGTGTCAGCTTTCTGGCAAAGGAAGTGAAGTAAGAGTGGGTGTCAGCTTTCTGCAAAGAAATTAAGTTAAGAGTGGGTGTCAGCTTTCTGCAAAGTAATGAAGTAAGAGTGGGTGTCAGCTTTTGCAAAGGAGTGAAGTAAGAGTGGGGTTGTCAGCTTTCTTCAAAGGAAGTGAAGTAGAGTGGGTGTTCGCTTTCTGCAAGGGAAGTGAAGTAAAAGTGTGTGTCCGCTTTCTGAAAGGGAAGTGAAGTAAGAGTGGGTGTCAGCTTTCTGCAAAGGAAATGAAGTACAGAGTGGGTGTCAGCTTTTCTGCAAAGGAAGTGAAGTAAGAGTGTGTCAGCTTTCTGCAAAGGAAATGAAGTAAGTGGTGTCAGCTTTCTGCAAAGGAAAGAAAGTAAGAGTGGGTGTCAGCTTTCTGCAAAGGAAATGAAGTAAGAGTGGGTGTCAGCTTCTGCAAGGAAGTGAAGTAAAGTGTGTCAGCTTTCTGCAAGGAAGTTGAAGTAAGAGTGGGTGTCACTTTCTGCAAGGGAAGTGAAGTAAGAGTGTGTCCAGTCTTTCTGCAAGGAAATGAAGTAAGAGTGGGTGTCAGCTTTCTGCAAAGGAATGAAGTAAGAAGTGGGTGTCAGCTTTCGCAAAGGAAGTGAAGTAAGAGTGGGTGTCAGCTTTCTGCAGGAAGTGAAGTAAAAGTTTGTGTCAGCTTTCTGCAAGGGAATGAAGTAAGAGTGGGTGCACGCTTTCTGAAAGTAAATGAAGTAAGAGTGGGTGTCAGCTTTTTGCAAAGGAAATGAAGTAAGAGTGGGTGTCAGCTTTTTGCAAAGGAAATGAAGTAGAGTGGGTGTCAGCTTCTCAAAGGAAGTGAATTAGAAGTGGGGTCAGCTTTCTGCAAAGGAATGAAGTAAGAGTGGGTGTCAGCTTTCTGCAAAGTAAATGAAGTAAATGGGTGTCAGCTTTCTTCAAAGGAAATGAAGTAAGAGTGGGTGTCAGCTTTCTGCAGGAAGTGAAGTAGAGTGGTGTCGCTTTCGCAAGGGAAGTGAAGAGTGGGTGTCAGCTTCTGCAAGGAAGTGAGTAAGAGTGGGTGTCACTTTTCTGCAAGAAATGAAGTAAGAGTGGGTGTCAGCTTTCTGCAAAGGAAGTGAAGTAAGTAGTTGGTGTCAGCTTTCTGCAAAGGAAGTGAAGTAAGAGTTGGTGTCAGCTTTCTGCAAGGAAGGAAGTAGAATGGGTTTCTCAGCTTTCTGCAAAAGAAGTGAAGAGTGGCTTTTACTTTTTGTTAAAGGAGTGAAGACTTGCAATTTTTTACATTAAGAACGAAAAGCTGCAAATAACTCAGTAATCGTCCCTTCCGTGATTCATAGGGTTTCGTACTGCTTTCACATAGTTAGCGCAACTACTTTTTGGGCTTTGTTTGCGATATCTTTTGGCAAAATCTGCGCAGCCATCGCAGGAAGGTATAAGTTTGCACCTAAACCCATATTGACTTACACTCCAAAAAGAGCGCGGATTGTATAGTTAAATCCGGCCATAAATCCTTAGACTGCAACGTTACAATTGCTGAATTTATTGAATATCAATGATAGTATACTCATCTTATCTTCTATCTCCTGCATTGCCTTGGAAAACATCAGAAACAAACTGTCAAATACACTGGGTATAAAAACCAAACACATAAATGTTATTGTTTTCATATCAGCATTTGCACCTTGACTAGGATTACGTTGTTAAATGTATTGTTCGGTTAGCTCATAAATAAAACGTCTATTTATTTTAATACTTCATTTCAATGTGCAATTGAATGGTAACGTCTATTTTATAGGTTCTGTTTGTTCGGTGTATATCAGTAGCACAGATATTACCCTGAAGAGTGCAATGTACTGAAAGAATTGCAGTAGTAGAAAAACATCATAACGGAGATTTTAAATGAAATCTTGGGGGAGCTTGGATGCGGTTACAGATTTTTTCACAGATGGTGTTATTTAATACGTCCATCTGTTTTCTGTATACCGTGTGTAGTTTTTCTAACCTTTTACTGCCAAACATCAATGCAATTATTTAAAGAAGGTTTAATTCATGCGTTGTGGTAATTTTTGTAAACAAGAGGTGCACTGAATCAGCCAATAGGAAAACAATTCAAACAAAATTGCAAGCTCAACTCAAAATCAGGAGCCCTCTACATAGACCAATGAACAGTTGAAATCCCAGGTATTGATTAAATTAAATGACTATTTTACGTCATCTTTACTAACTCCGTCAATTGACTTTTTATACAAACATACTTGAAACATTGCACTTCTCTCTGTGGCTTCTCTCTGATAGAGATGGGCCGAACTTTCGAAAGTTCGGTCCTTTTCGTCGAACTTCTTCGAACTCTATGAAAGTTCGAAAGTTCGAAACGGACCCATTAAAGTCAATGGGATCAAATAGTTCGAAAAGTTACTAATGAAGTACAATAAAATTCATGGTAACTTAATGTAAATGGCCTGTGGGACCTGGAGAATGTTCTGGGGAACATGTGTTGAATATGCAGGACACTTGAAAAATCAATCTTCAAAATCTCACTCGCAATCATTTTCGAGCTTTGTTCATGCTCTATGTACCATACATTTACTCTCAGATTTGATGCTGACTTTCGGCTTAATGGACCTTTAATCATGATTCGATGTTACGACTAGGTACATGTCCACTTTTACTCGCGGATTGCGGTTGTTTCGCGTATAGGCTTTTGGACCACTTTGCTTGTAGAATTCGATTGTTCAGCCTAGATACCATGGACATTACTCGCGGATTTGCATGCTCGCGTTGGTTTTTTGAAGTGACATTTACTCCGCGGATTCGAGTCTCGCGTTTGTGCCTAGATACCATGGACGTTTTTCTCGAGCGGATTCGATTTGCTCTCGTATAGGTTTTATGGACCCCTTTAACTCGGATTCCATTCACGTTCGTGCCTAGATACCATGGACATCTTTTAACTCGCAGATTCGATTCTCTGCGGTCTGGTTTTAATGGACATTACTCGCGATGATTTGATGCTTGCGCCTAGATACCATGCGGGACATTGTACTCCGCAGATTCGATGTGCGTATAGGTTTTAATGGACCCTTACTCGTGGATTCGGATGCTCGCAATCGGTATATAGCATTTTACTCGTACATTCGAATGTTCGAACAATTCGATATTTATGCGAAAGTCCGACGAAAATCCGAAAAATCCGGGTCTGAGATCGAGATGTCGAGTAGTTCGAATTTGTTTCAAATTTACTAGTTCGCTTGAACTCGGGTTCGAGTTATAGTCCTCTTCTACTCTCTGATATGATCCACTGGAAAATTCGCAGGTAAAATACCTGCTCCGCGTGTGAACATGCACATACGATTGTTACATTCATCCGGTGGAATGTCATAACTGATGAATGTCCAGGTAGTGTATGGCCAGGCCACGCTTTAAAATTGTTTATATTCCAAATGCAATAAGGCAAATAACAAAATAGTGGAATTTTCAGGATCTTAAGGGTATTCTGATACTAAACGGGCTGTACACACATCCGTATTATGGACAATAGTTTTGATTTAGAAGTGCAAAATATTAAGCCAGAATTTTTTGCTTTTTTTTTCAACTGATTTTTATGTAAATTTGTTGATCTGAGCGAACAGAAATGTTTTGGTACGGGGTCGGACATGGTGGGGTGTATTTGGACTTTTTTTAAAAGAAGCTTTTATGAACGTTCAGCTAGGCGCAATACAATCGCTTACATGAGATTCGAATTGCGCATAAAAGACACCCCGCTATTGTTGGCAAAACTAGCGTGTACCATTACCACCTTGTGCACTGCAAATAGCACCAAAGAACAAAGGAGACTCTTGGTGATCTCTTCCAAGTTTAGCTAATTGTCCATGGTTTTGAAGACACTTTGCTGCTTTATTCCAACAATCCTAGCATACCAGTGGTTGCGTTTAAGGAACACGTTGGCGTCTTCTTTTTCCTAATCTGCTGATCTATAAACACTCCTCTATCTGGGCCAACTCTTAGTCTAGTGTTAAGTACATCCAGATATAAAGGACCACGGAAAGTGTTCCATGATTGGATTTTTATTAAGTTCAGTATTAAGCATTTAAGGTCCACAGTAGCTATCAGGTCACCTAGTAATCTGCACTTTTTACAACTGATCTTTTTTCACATTGACATTGTCAGACCAAATGGATTATACCAAACATGGTCATCACTGAGCACAAGGTCTTAACTCTTGTGCACAGTTTATTCAAGACTGCAATTGGGCAAATGTGCTATAATAGCATACATATTGCATGCAAATCCAATATAAAAAATAAAAAAACAAAAAATGGTGACTAATTTGGTATAATATTTAATCATCCCCTGCATTATTATCATCAATATACGTACTGGCCTGCTAGATAATGCACAAGCAAAAAACATTGATTGCCATTAGTTCATGTTGGTCTTACAGGTAATTAATATACTTCGTTAAGCGTAGTGATTAGATTATAGATTAAAATGTTACCACGTCCTACACAGTTAAGAAATGAAAGACAACAAAATAATTTTTGTTTAAAGCTATTTTCTGGAAATGCCTACAAATAACATCTAGTGGTAGCCCCTGAACATTCTACCAGTACCCATTGATGTTTATAGCCATAACCTCGATGCGTACCGTTACAGATAAAGGTTATGTATTACAAATGGTATGCACTATATATATATTGTTTGAGAAAATGTTTTTGTATGTCTGGGTAACCTGATTATCTACACAGAGGCGTATGGCATATATGGTAGTAGCTTTTCTTTGCAATATACACGTGCTATGTTATATAATTGTGTGATTGTGGAAACCAGCATACTTTCGGTGGGCACACGCAACTATTACGCCTACCTCTGATTTGGCACCAGCAAACTATTTACTCTGCCTACCCGCTGATTGTGGAACACCAGCCTATTTACGTGCTACCCTCTATTGTGGAACAGCACTATTTACCGTATAAACCGAGTAATAAGCCGACTCGAGTAAAGCGAGGCAACCCATTTTCTGCCTCAAAAATTAGAAAAATGATGACCCGAGTCAGTAGCCAAGGGATACAGTAACCCAATACCTTTCCACGTAAGATGTTTGGAAATCTACAACCCAATCATGCTTGGTTGCTGGGTTGTTGTATTTCCAACCCCTATTAGAAAGGTATTGGGGGTTACTGTATGACATACTGTCCCCACCCTAATACCTTTCCGACTGTAGATGTTTGGACAACTACAACTCCCAGCATGCTTGGTTTGCTGGGGTTTGTAGTTTCCAACCACCTATAGTAAAAGGTAATGTGGGTTGTCTGCATGGCCATAACTGTCCGCTCAGCCCTCCCCCAGTTACCCCCCACCGCCCTCCCCCCAGTCCTCCCCACCCCAGCTCACTTACCCTACCTGGTCTTCATTTCCTCGCTCCTGGCATCCAAGCAGCCGCAAGTCGGCGGCAGTTCCATTACTGTTCGGCTGGCGCGATGACGTCATCCGCCAGCGTGGCTGATACGTCATCGCGACAACCGCGAAGAAACTCTGCGGAACTGCCGGTTCGGACTCGCGACTGCCTCTGGCTTTAAGGTAATTCCTTCTGACTCCGGTATAAAGCCGAGTCAAGGTTTTTAGGTTAATTTTTAAACCTAAAAACCTCTGCTTAAATACTCGGTATATACGGTACTGCTACCCTCTGATTTGTAATGAGAAGGAGGCAAGGAACAAGACGGGGAAGGTGTGGTTTGCCACTTCCTGTGTGGCCGAGTTATAATGTGGTGGGAATTTGTGTATGTGTCACATTTGATAAAGGTTGTGACATACGAGTTATACTGTGGTGGGAATTGTTGTATGTGTCTACTATTTTGCGATAATTCTTGAAAAATAGCCTTGTGCACGTTCAAAAAATTATTGAAATACAATCGGAGACATTTTGAGTTCAATCGTATTTTCAAAGTTCGCCCAGTAAAATTTTTGAAAATTACGAAAATAGCCTCGAACGTTGTTGGTATTTTCGAAAATTATCGATCAGAAACGCAAAAAGGTCTCCGATCATATGTTTCGATAATTTTCGAACGTTTCAAGGCTATTTTCGATAATTATCTAAAAAGCCCCGTATTTTCAGAAAATACTGCGAAAATGCTTCTAAGTCCCGAATCTGGACGCTCCGTCCGGAGGTGTCAGAGGGATCTTTCGGATTTCAGAACTGAGGGGTTTTCCGTGTCGCACCCAGATCCCATCTCTAGTAATGTGTTGATTAATAGCTAATGCAAGATTCCTTTTAAGTATTTCGATCTGGAACACCCCACTCTCTAGTTGTTTGAATTTATTGATGTGGTATGGGACCACACACACAGTAAGAACCAGGAAGCTATTGAAGAGAGAGGTCTGCGTTATGCACTACGTATTTGGGCCTTAAAGGGGACTTTAACAAATGAACTTGGTAAATGAGGTAATGAATTGATAGGAATTGCTCCCCTGAGAATTTTCTATATATTTCCTTTGTTTATTTTGCATATTTTGAAGGTATTTACATTTTGGATGTTGAGAAAATGGCAGCAGCATCATCAGGTCCCCCTGCACTTCCTGCTCTGAAATTGTCCGTCAATCTGTCCCTGTGTGTCTCCCTCTCCCCTTGCAGCCACCAACTGTCCCTCCCACTCATGGACCCCATTGTCCCTCCAGTTGAGGCCCCCCATGACCCTTATCTTACAGACACACCATGTGGGCCACGCCCACTCGGGGGGGCTAAGCCCCCCACTCACAGGTGCCTAAGCTCCGCCACACCGCGGATGTGTTTAGCTTTAAAATGTATATTAAGCCGTAAAATTACTAGTACTAGTTCGTCTCAGTAAAGTCAAAACTGGTAAAGAGGAAATGTTAAGTTATTTATGCATCTACCACTGCCATGCTTATCGTGTGGAATATGATACTTTTGTCCCAAACCAGATCCCACAGTTTCTAGGCACAGTAAGAATAGGGAATATTCCAAGAATGTTAAGTTTTTATCACTTGGGATGACTCTTCCAGCGATCCGGCCATGGAGCAGCGCACAGGCAACCATTAAAATAGGCTCCAAAACCAGATCCACCGACCGGCGCATCGTCAACATTAGTTCCGAATGTCCGTCACCATCCAGCTCCTTAGATAGCCATAATTGCGGCCTTAAATTGTTTCTCAAAAATTTTGTTCCACACCTCTAAAGGCTTCCTTGATTGCTGTGGAGAGCCGAATAAAGTGATGGGGTTGTCGAACCGCCAGATTAGCTATGCAAGTCGCCTAGAAAAAACTGACCCATGGCATTATCCTTAGACGGCCAAAAGTTAAGTTTTCCTAACAGGGTAAATCTTTTTGGCTACAATGATTTTGTGGAATTGTGCGTAACAAGTCGGTAACTCTTTTTCAAGGGGCAGTCCTGCACTCCTCCCTCACTGTATCTATTTCAAATTCCAGCAAAAATATTTTTGACACGGTGGAGGGCCTTCGGTTTTAATCTTCGCTTAGAGGAGATGCCAACCGAAGGCACACACCCGTTTCCCATGGCTTGCGATAGTATTGCGCCATAGGTTGGAGTTCTTTGTCCTACGAACGGCATGAAAATCATCTAAGTAATTGTGATAGTGCTTTACGCCTTGTTTCTCCTGCCTTACCACCCCACTCCAAAATGTACTGAACGCCTCGAAAAGTAAGCACAGGAAATCGGCAAGCCCCTTGGCATGACCGTGTCCACCAAAATATTGGTTTGTCGAAGAAAGAACAACTAATAAAGGGATGGATTCGATGGACAGGTACACCCTAAAGCCGACTCGGACATCCGTTTTTGCCATCTGTCCCATTTCTGCCTTTACGTACTAAACTAATGGCCACATCGAATGAAGTAATAGCCTCACGTGTTAAGAGAGTGTCGTCTTATCATCATTCACCGATTCCTCCTCCTGCAGGTATGATTTAAATGACTTGTATCAGACGAAATTTGTGCCTAATTCCTTTTTGACTAAACCTAACGGAGAACTTACAACCGCAAATTGGGGAATGGGGTCCTGAACGGACCCAACAATCTGCATGCTTTACCACTTCTTTTTGACAGCTTACTCTCGAAATATATCTTATTGGCAAGACCCCCACCCGAGCCCACAACTTCTTTCTTTGTTAATCTTTGGAGTCCCAGTGTAGCTTGGTAATTGTACGTGAACACTCTTTCAATCTAAAACATTCTGATAGGAATGTAGAGCCTTATCCTATACTTTTCCGGCCTCTCGAGCTCCTGCATCGCCTCTACCTTCACTGGCGTCACACCGCCTTTTCCACTATTATCTCTGGTCTTCCTTGTGCTCCTCGCAAACCTTTTGAACACCTGGCGTATTGAATGTGTGCCTGAACAAAAGGAGCAATCGTGTCGAAATCTACACTTTTGCTCCCCACTTGCACCTGTCCTTCGTTGAAGGACCATCAGACCCTCTTTTCTGGCTCCCGTTGATCCGACAACGCTTATCCTGTTTGACAGAAGGGCTGAAATGTCCTGTCCTGAGGTCCCCAATTTGCCCAGCTCCTACCTGTCATAAACCCTCATCCATAATCCTATGTCCCTATGGTACCATTTGCTCCTTGCGTACCGCCTCCTCTGACGAAACTGCTCGTCATATTTGAGCCACGCTTGACTGCCATAAACCCCTGTGAGCCGCCCAGAGGCCCATCTAGGTAGCAGAACAAGGGGAACATTGTTTCTGGAAATGCTCATCTATGATGCTTGCCATTATATCATAGTCTTGGAAGCCCGTTCCCCGAACGTGTGCATGGGTCAACCTAAACGCGCCGCGCTCGTCGTCTCCCTCCTTTTCTATGCTCCTTCCCTCTTTCCCCACGGTCAAAATGTTAAAACCTCTCAGAGGAGTCATCGTGAATTGTCTACATATTCGCTGCCCATATTTTGTTTCTTTTGTCTCCGGTTTGACTGTGCTCCAATGGACCCCTCGAAGCATACTACGTTTGCCCTTTTGCTGAGTCAGCGACGATATGATCGGTCTCCTATTGACTTTGGTGCCATAGTCCGTTCCTTGCCTAACTGTGGTGGGGGGGGGTTTGTTCCGTTTGTATCGGCTTGGCGTTTCGCTGGGTGAATATGAAATGCTCCCTGTAGTGGGAGCTGTCTGTCGTAGCATATCCCCTGTTCCTTGGCCCCCTACCTTGACTGGGTGTTCCACCGTGGAGTGTGCTGAACCTGTCCGCTTTCCCCATTGGGAAAAGTAATTGCCTAAGGCCTGTCACAAAAACTTTAACCCCACTTATGGAACATCTTGACCCAGACCCCGGACCTAGCTGAGAGATAGATGAAGGGGTAATAAAAAGGGTTACCTGATTGTCGAAGTTCTGCGGCTGCCGTCACTTAGAGTATGGGCTGTGACGTTGAGTAACTGGCGTGAGCTTGTTTGCTGAGCTGGTTCGTCCTGTTGTACGTCATCTGATGGCTAAAGATGATTAGGACTGCAATGCTGGCGGGGTGTGCCGCCTGGAGAAGGATGCTTCTGGCGCTTACCTGTGAAAGCAAAGGGAGGGAGCAATCCGTCCCTGATGCTGGTTTACCACCTCCCCTCCCCTGCTGCCACGCTATTGGCTTCTTCGTACCCCTGGAGACGGTACCTGTGATGGCCAGAGAGAGGGAGCAACCTGCCCCATTTTTACTGGACATGGGGGGCGACCTCCCTCCCCCACTGTCACGCTATTAGCACACCCCCCCTGTTTGCTGATTAGATGGTGACTGGCCACTTGTTACATCCAGCCCTGACCTGTATCCAGGAGGGTGGAAGTGAAGTAAAAGTGTGTGTCAGCTTTCTGCAAGGGAAGTGAAGTAAGAGTGGGTGTCAGCTTAAGTAAGAGTGGGTGTCAGCTTTCTGCAAAGTAAATGAAGTAAGAGTGGGTGTCAGCTTTTTGCAAAGGAAAGTGGGTGTCAGCTTTCTGCAAGGGAAGTGAAGTAAAAGTGTGTGTCAGCTTTCTGCAAGGGAAGTGAAGCAAAGGAAGTGAAGTAAGAGTGGGTGTCAGCTTTCTGCAAAGGAAATTAAGTAAGAGTGGGTGTCAGCTTTCTGCAAAGTAAATGAAGTAAGAGTTATCCCAGACCTAGTTTACCTGTCCCACTATCCCAGACCCAGTTTACCTGTCCCACTATCCCAGACCCAGTTTACCTGTCTCACTATCCCAGACCCTGTTTACTTGTCCTTCTATCCCAGACCTAGTTTACCTGTCCCACTATCCCCGACCCAGTTTACCTGTCCCTCTATCCCAGACCCAGTTTACCGTCACTTCTAGACCTAAATTACGTCCACTTCCCAGCAGTTTACCTGTCTCTATCCTAGACACCACCCAGACCCAGTTTACCTGTCTCTCTATCCCAGACCCAGTGACTGTTCTCATCCAGACCCGTTTACCTGTCTATCCCAGACCCAGTTTACCTGTCTTATCCCAGACCCAGTTACCTGTCTCTCTATCCTAGACACCAGTTTACCTGTCCTCTATCCCAGACCCAGTTACCTGCTCTCTATCCCAGACCAGTTTACCTGTCGCTCTATCTCCAGACCCAGTTTACCTGTCTCCATCCTAGCCCAAGTTTAACTTTCATCTCTACCCAGACCCAGTTTACCTGTCCCACTATCCCAGACCCAGTTTACCACTATCCCACCTGTCCCACTATCCCAGACCCAGTTTATCTGTCCCACTATCCCATTCCTAGTTTACCTGTCCCACTATCCCAGACCCAGTTTACATGTCCCAATACAGACCCTGTTTACTTGTCCTTCTATCCCAGACCTAGTTACCTGTTCCCACATCCCCGACCCAGTTTCTGTCCCATCCCAGACCCTGTTTACTGTCCTCTATCAGACCCAGTTTACCTGTCCACTATCACAGACCCAGTTTCTCTCTCACTCTATCCCAGACCCAGTTTACTTGTCTCTCTATCCCAGACCCAGTTACCTGTCCCACTATCCCAGACCGTTTACTTGTCCTTCTATCCAGACCAGTTTACCTGTCCACTATCCCCGACCCGTTTACCTGTCTCACTATCCCAGACCCAGTTTACCTGTCACTCTATCCCAGACCCAGTTTACCTGTCCTTCTATCCCAGACCCAGTTACCTGTCCCTCTATCCCAGACCTAGTTTATCTGTGCTCTATTCCAGACCAGTTTACCTGTCCCTCTATCCCAGACCAGTTTACTGTCCCTATCCCAGACCCAGTTTACATGTCCCACTCTCAAGACCCAGGTTACCTGTCCCTCTACCAGAGCTAGTTTACCTGTCCCACGATCACAGACCCAGTTTACCTGTCCCACTTCCCAGACCTGTTACTTGTCCTTTATCCCAGGCCCAGTTTATCGTCGCTCTATCCAGACCCAGTTTACCTGTTCCTCTATCCCAGGCCCAGTTTATCTGTCGCTCTATCTCTCAGACCCATTGTTACCTGCCCCTCTATCCCAGGCCCAGTTTATCTGTCGCTCTATCCTAGACCCAGTTTACCTGTCCCACTATCCCAGACCCAGTTTACCACTATCCCACCTGTCCCACTATCCCAGACCCAGTTTATCTGTCCCACTATCCCATTCCTAGTTTACCTGTCCCACTATCCCAGACCCAGTTTACATGTCCCACTATCCCAGACCCAGTTTACCTGTCCCACTATCACAGACCCAGTTTCTCTCTCACTCTATCCCAGACCCTGTTTACTTGTCCTTCTATCCCAGACCCAGTTTACCTGTCCCACTATCCTAGACCCAGTTTACCTGTCCCACTATCCCAGACCCAGTTTACCTGTCCCACTATCCCAGAACCAGTTTACCTGTCCCTCTATCCTATCAATGTAAACCTACCCAAATACAATATCCAACACAAACCCATTCGTGATTGTCAATGTAAACCTGCCATAATACAATATCCAACACAAACCCACTCATGATTATCAAAGTAAACCTACTCAAATACAATATACAACACAAACCCACTCATGATTATCAAAGTAAACCTACCCAAATACAATTTCAACACAAACCCTTCGTGATTGTCAATATAAACCTGCCCAAATACAATATCCAACACAAACCCATCATGATTATCAAAGTAAACCAGTCCAAATACAATATCCAATACAAACCCATTCGTGAATATCAATGTAAACCTGCCCAAATACAATATCCAACACAAACCCATTCATGATTATCAATGTAAACCTGCCCAAATACAATATCCAACACAAACCCATTCATGATTATCAAAGTAAACCTGCCCAAATACAATATCCAAAAAACCCTTCGTGATTATCAAAGTACACTGTCCAAAACAATATCCAACACAAACCCATTCGTGATTATCAAAGTAAACCTGCCCAAATACATACCACCCCAAACCCATTCATGATTATCAAAGTAAACCTGCCCAAATACAATATCCAACACAAACCCATTCGTGATTGTCAAAGTAAACCTGCCCAAATACAATATCCAACACAAACCATTTATGATTGTCAATGTAAACCTGCCCAAATACAATATCAAAACACAAACCCATTTGTGATTTTCAATGTACCCTCCCCAAATACAATATCCACACAAACCCATTTGATTGTCATGTAAACCTGCCCAAATACAATTCCAACACAAACCCATTTGTGATTTTCAATGTAAACCTCCCCAAATACATTTCCAACACAACCCACTCATGATTATCAATGTAAACCTGCCCAATCAATATCCAACACAAACCCACTCATGATTATCAATGTAAACCTACCCAAATACAATATCCAACACAAACCCATTCATGATTATTAATGTAAACCTGCCCAAATACAATATTCCACACAAGCCCATTCATGATTTCATGTAAACCTACCCAAATACAATATCCAACACAAACCCATTCATGATTATTAATGTAAACCTGCCCAAATACAATATCCAACACAAACCCACTCATGATTATCAATGTAAACCTGCCCAAATGCAATATCCAACACAAACCCATTCATATATTAATGTAAACCTGACCAAATACAATATCCAACACAAACCCATTCATGATTATCAATGTAAACCTGCCCAAATACAATATCCAACCACAACCCATTCATGATTATCAATGTAAACCTGCCCAAATCAATATCAAACACAAACCCATCTGATATCAATGTAAACCTGCCCATCCAATACAATATCCAACCACACAACCCATTCATGATTATTAATGTAAACCTGCCCAAATACAATATCCAACACAAACCCATTCATGATTATTATGTAAACCTGCCCAAATACAATATCCACACAAACCCATTCATGATAATCAATGTAAACCTGCCCAAAAATATCCAACCCAAACCCATTCATGATTATTAATGTAAACCTGCCCAAATACAATATCCACCACAAACCCATTCATTTTATCATGTAAACCTGCCAAATGCAATATCCAACACAAACCCATTCATGTTATAATGTAAACCTGCCCAAATACAATATCCAACACAAACCCATTCATGATTATCAATGTAAACCTGCCCAAATACAATATCACCACAAACCCATTCATGATTATCAATGTAAACCTGCCCAATACATATCCAACCAAACCCATTCATGATTATTAATGTAAACCTCCCAAATACAATATCCAACACAAACCCATTCATGATTATCAATGTAAACCTGCCCAAATACAATATCCAAACGCAAACCCATTCATGTTTCAATGTAAACCTGCCCAAATACAATATCCAACACAAACCCACTCATGATTTTCAATCTAAACCTGCCCAAATCAATATCCACACAAACCACTCATTTTGTCAATGTAAACCTGCCCAAATAAATATCCAACACAAACCCACTCATTATTGTCAATGTAAACCTGCCCAAATCATCCAACACAAACCCACTCATTATTCAATGTACCTGCCCATACAATATCCAACACAAACCCACTCATTATTGTCAATGTAAACCTGCCCAATACAATATCCAACACAAACCCACTCATATTGTCAATGTAACCTGCCCAAATACAATATCGAACATGAACCCATTCATATTATCAATGTAAACCTGCCCAAATCAATATCCAACACAAACCCACTCATGATTTCAATGTAAACCTGCCCAATTACATATCCAACACAAACCCACTCATGATTTTCAATGTAAACCTGCCCAAATACAATATCCAACACAAACCC